>ONZH01019980.1:0-30384 GCA_900303285.1 Rhinella marina | reverse complement strand
AGTGTTCTTTCTCCAAGAGTTGATGGTATTACGTCGATCTTCCTAAATGTGCCCCATTGTTTAGTTATCTTTTTCGTATTAGCTATAAATTCTTTAACCAGTTTCTCTAATTCTATAATTTCCTACCATTCTCTTAAATAATGTGTCCAAACTCAATTGTAAGTAATTGTATTTTCTTAAAACAGTGGGAAAACCATGCCTCCCCAAAATCCTTCTGAATAATGTCCATAGAAGTTTGGTTTAATTTGATGTTAGCTTTTAATGTTTCTTCTCCAATTGTCATCAGTCCATTTGTCAGATTCACTCACCACCCTGTAATAGTCGGCTGGCACTGTACTTGTTACCATGTGAACAAGAATACCCCTAATACACAGCACTTTGAGTCCATCTTCATCGACTGTCCACTTCCATCTCAGTTTTGGTCTTTGTAGTTGGATTAGACAGTTTCCAGCATGCATAGCAGCACAGCCATCCACATCCTCCAGCTGTTCTGGTGTACAGGACACAGCCATGCCTGGTCTCGTTTGCCACAGCAGTTGAGGTCTATTGATTTTCACACTTGTCTTCCTTGAGAGAAAATATTTCTGCAGAAGTTTGTTCCGTATATGAGTGTCATTGTTATCTGAAGCTCCTCAAGTACAATTACTTTGTAACACGGGTTGATGGTGTCATCCTTGTAGGAATATAAACTGTCAGTGGTATAAACATTCTTTCCCACTTGATATTTGTTGCAGAAATTTTGAAGGCCTTTTTTCATGCAAGGGCCATATTTTTACAATTTAGTCAGACATTTTCTTCAACAGATGGAGTACTAAACTGGAGACCATTATCCTTGGCCACTCTCTTTGCTTTATTTCCTGAAGTTTTATACTTAGGTGTCCACTCGGGTAGGTTTCCTATGATACCACAACCATAGCTTTGAACGCATTATTATGACAAATTGAATCATTCAGTACAGTTCAGTTCAGTACATTCACAGTATTTCTGAATACCTGGCAGCAATTGTGTGAATGTCTTGAATATCAATTTTTCACTTCAGCTAGAGTATTTAAATCTACCCTTTCCTCTTAAGCAGTACATGTTCCAACTTACGAAATACTGATCTCTAATATTAAGACCTTGCAATCACCATTATCTCTAATTACCGTAATTTTCGCTTTTATAAGACGCACCCCCAGATTTTAGAGTAGGAAAATAAAAATATATTTTTCATCACACCCCATATCAGACACCCCATAAATTTCAGGATATCACATCAGACCCCCCATATTAGTTCTACATGTCAGAACCCCATCAGCCCTCCATGTCAGACCCCCAACATACCTCAGATCAGCCCATCAGCCCCCATATCATCCCACTGTCCCCTCATATCAGCCCACTATGACCCTATCAGACCTCAAATCAGCCTATCAGCCCCCATAACAGCCCACTGTGCCCCATCAGACCTCAGATCAGCCCCCATATCAGCCCACTGTGCCCTCATATCAGCCCACTGTGCCTTATCCTAAACCCTAATACTGGCCCCTGCCCCCCTAGTACTGGACCCCCAATACTGGCCCTGCCTTACCCTAACCCTGGCCTCTGACCCTCAATACTGACCCTGCATTGACCCTAACCTAATACAGGTCCCCTGACCATAATACTGGACCCTAAAACTGGCCCTGCCTGACCCCTAACCCTAGTACTGGCCCTGGACCCCCTACCCTGGTACTGACCTCTAACATTGGGACCCCTAGCCCTGATACTGGCCCCTGATCCCCTAGTATTGACCCCTAATACTGGCCCTGTCTCACCCCCCCTAATACTGGCCTTGTCCCATCCCTAACCCTAGTACTGACCCCTACCCTAGTACTGGCCTCTAACCCTGGACCCCTAACCCTAATACTGACCTCTAAAACTGTCCCTAATCCTAATATTGACCGCTAACCCTAATATACTGTAACTGACCCCTAATACTTTCTCTAACTCTAATACTACACTATACTGACCCTAACCCTACTACTGACCACTAACTCTAAGGCTACATTCACATGACCATATTTGTTTTGCGGTCCACAATTACGGATCCATAAAACACGGATACTGGCCGTGTGCGTTCCGTTTGCGATAGCGGTCAAGAATAGGACATACTCTATCTTTTTTGCAGGGCCGTGGAACGGAACTACGGATCTGCGGCCCCATTGAAGTGAATGGAAATATGATCATGTGAATGTACCCTAATGTAGCCTATAACCCTAATACTGGCCCTAAGGGTGCATTCAGACGACCATATTTCTGGGTCTGCATCCGTTCCACAATTTTGCAGAACGGGTGGCAGACCCATTCATTTCAATGGGTCCGTAAAAAGATGCAGACAGCACACCATGCACTGTCCGCATCCGTAGTTCCGTTCCGTGGCCCCACAAAAAATATAGAGCATATGTCCTATTCTTTGTCTGCAAAAATAGGCATTTCTATATAAGGCTGGCACTGTGTGTGTCCACAATTGGGGACTGGCAAAACACTTTCGGTCGTCTGAATGTAGATTTATGCTATACTACGCCTAACCCTAATACTGGCCCCTAACCCTAATACTGGCCCTAACCCTAATACTGGCTCTAATATACTAACACTAATGCTAATCCTATCCCTAAAACTGACTGGAACCTTAACTACAACCCCCAATACTTTCACGTGCCTCACACAGTGACCATAATATATGACTTTCCCACATATATCTGTACTCACTGCATCTTTTATACCTCACACCTGACACATAGTATACACACAGGGTACTGATATGTCAGTTACAAGGTATAATAGATGCAATGGGTAAAAGTATATAATATATACAGTAGTGTACTGATATGTGAGGTATGAGGTATAATAGATGCAGTGTGTACAGATAATAGTATATACAGCAGTGTACTGATATGTAAGGTATGAGGTATAATAGATGCAGTGTGTACAGATATATAGTATATACAGCAGTGTACTGATATGTGAGGTATGAGGTATAATTGAGTGCAGTGTGTACAGATATATAGTATATACAGTAGTGTACTAATATGTGAGATATGAGGTATAATAGATGCCAGTGTGTACAGATATATAGTATATACAGCAGTGTACTGATATATGAACTATTATAGATGCAGTGTGGTACAGAATATATAGTATATACAGCAGTGTACTAATATGTGAGGTACGAGGTATAACACATGCAGTGTGTACAGGTATATAGTATACTGGTATGTGAGAGATACGAGGTGTAATTTATACATCACACCTCCCATGTCAGTACACTGCTGTATATACTATATATCTGTACACACTGCATCTATTATACCCCATACCTCACATATCAGTACAATGCTGAATATACTATATATCTGTATATACAGTACAGCAGTATACTGATATGTGAGGTATGAGGTATAATAGATGCAGTGTGTACAGATATATAGTATATACAGCAGTGTACTGATATGTGAGGTATGAGGTATAATTGATGCAGTGTGTACAGATATATAGTATATACAGTAGTGTACTAATATGTGAGATATGAGGTATAATAGATGCAGTGTGTACAGATATATAGTATATACAGCAGTGTACTGATATATGAACTATTATAGATGCAGTGTGTACAGATATATAGTATATACAGCAGTGTACTAATATGTGAGGTACGAGGTGTAATTTATACATCACACCTCCCATGTCAGTACACTGCTGTATATACTATATATCTGTACACACTGCATCTATTATACCCATACCTCACATATCAGTACAATGCTGAATATACCTATATATCTGTATATACAGTACAGCAGTATACTGATGTGAGGTATGAGGTATAGTAGATGCAGTGTGTACAGATATATAGTATATACAGCAGTGTACTGATATGTGAGGTATGAGGTATAATTGATGCAGTGGTGTACAGATTATAGTATATACAGTAGTGTACTAATATGTGAGATATGAGGTATAATAGATGCAGTGTGTACAGATATATAGTATATACAGCAGTGTACTGATATATGAACTATTATAGATGCAGTGTGTACAGATATATAGTATATACAGCAGTGTACTAATATGTGAGGTACGAGGTATAACACATGCAGTGTGTACAGGTATATAGTATACTGGTATGTGAGATACGAGGTGTAATTTATACATCACACCTCCCATGTCAGTACACTGCTGTATATACTATATATCTGTACACACTGCATCTATTATACCCCATACCTCACATATCAGTACAATGCTGAATATACTATATATCTGTATATACAGTACAGCAGTATACTGATATGTGAGGTATGAGGTATAATAGATGCAGTGTGTACAGATATATAGTATATACAGCAGTGTACTGATATGTGAAGTATGAGGTATAATCGATGCAGTGTGTACAGATATATAGTATATACACTGCTGTATATACTATATATACCCACTGCATCTAGCTTGTCATGTGACCGTCAGCAACTTGTAGCCAGTGACGTCTCACCCACTGCATTCTAGCTTTTACCTAGTATTATACAGTGACTACTGTACTGAATACAGTGTGTGTACGCTGTATTCAGGGAGCACTCAGAAGAGGCGCTATACATAAAGGGGGCACACTGAAGGGGCACTATACACAAATGGGCACATATAAGAGGCACAATTCATAAAGGGGGCACATATAAGAGGCACTTTTTATAAGGGGCACCAAGCATGTGGCACTAGCATTAGGGGCACTGTGTGTGGCACTATACACAGAGGGCATATGGCACTGTATACAGAGGGCACCGTGTATGTGGCACTATATACAAAGGGCACAGAGTATGTGGCACTACTATTGGGGGCCCTGTGTGTAGCACTAATGCTGGTGTTATATTCAGGGCACAGCATGTGGCAATAAGATGAGTTTGTGTCAGTATGCAGGGTGCCAATATGTTGGTAAAGAATGAAGCTAAAGAGATCTTCTCTGCAAAATCTGCAGAGCTGAATTGTGGACGGGAGAAGTCATCATGGTGGCCTGAACCAGATGGAGAAGGACATCACCTGTAAGTCACTAAATGCAAATGATTATTCTGCTACTGACTGTGTATGATGAGTGCTGTAGTCACCTAGATGATCTACAGCTGATGATGGGTGGTAGCTAGAGATGAGCGAGCACTAAAATGCTTGGGTGCTCGTTATTCGAGTCGAATTTTTCCCAATGCTCGGGTGCTCGTTTCGAATAACGTACCCCATTGAAGTCAATGGGAGACTCTAGCATTTTTTGCAGGGGACCAAAGCTCTGCACAGGGAAGGTTGCGTGAAAACCTGGAAACCTCAGAAAATGATGGAAACACCACGGAAATGGACAGAAAACAGCAGGGACAGCATGCATGGATGCCTCTGAGGCTGCCTAATCGCACCATTATGCCAAATTCTGGGCAACAGCCTGGTGGTGACCCTCAAGACAATTGTGCTGACCCAGACCAAGATGGGCAAGGCACATGCCCATCACATGTTAGTAAAGCACCCAACTAGGTGCAAAGGTCCATCACCGCCTGCGGGTGACACCACTGCCCATGCTGGCACTGCTGTCCTATCCCCCGCCCCAGGACGCAGGCATAAGTGTCTCCCTACCCGCACCCACCCAGTATTCCACAGCATACACAAAGTTCTCCCAGCACAGGTCCCAGCTCTCCCCATCCCAGACGGGCAAACACGCACCCCACACCCACCCTGTCCACAGCAGACACAAAGACCTCCAAGCACAGTGCCCAGCTTTCCTAATTCCAGACGGGCTAAGACGCACACTGCACCCACCCATTAGTCTCCACACGTGGGTGGGTGCAGAACCTTTTAGTGCCCCTCAAGACAATGTTTGTGTGCCAGGGCTGGGTAGTAACCCTCCTTGAAGTTGTGGGGGAGAGGCCTCCGGTGACCCTCAAGACAATTTTGGGCGACAGTGTAGTGGCGAGCCTCCAAAAAATCATGGGTGAGAGCCTGGAGGAGACTCTCAGAAACAATTGGTTTGAAAAAGCATGGTGGTGCACCCCTGAATGACAGTCTGTGACTGAGATTGCAGGTGAAGCTGCTAAAATTGTAGTCTGGCACACCTTGGTGGTGAACCCCTAAATTACATAGTTTGACTGAGATTGCAGTTTACAGCATGGGGGAGAAACCCAGGAAGACTTGTTAAGACTGAGATTGCAGTTTACAGCATGGCGGTGAACCCCAGAGTGGCTTGGTTAGACTAAGATAGCAGCTGAACCACCCAAAAATTTAGCCTGACACAGCATGGCGGTGACAACAGAGTGACCAAGTTAAATGAGGTAGCAGGTGAGCCACGCAAAATTTTACCCTGACACAGCATGGCAGTGACAACAGAGTGACCAAGTGAAACTGAGTTAGCAGGTGAAGCACATAAAATTTTACCCTGACACAGCATGGCGGTGAACCCAGAGTGACCAAGTGAGACTGAGGTAGCAGGTGAACCACCCAAAAATGTAGCCTGACACAGCATGACGGTGACACCACCAATGCCTTTGGCAGACTGAGATTGCAGTCAAATGGCTGTCTGTAGTTGACCCTCCTAAAAAATTGTTTTTGAGTGTCTGTAGTTGACCCTCCTAAAAAATTGTTTTTGAGTGTCTGTAGTTGACGCTCCTAAAAAATTGATTGGAGAGAGGGCCTGTAGATGGCCCTCCCTAAACATTGTTTGAAAAGAGAGCCAGTTGGCACTCTGAAAAATTGCCTGTTGGCTCAGCGTTTGTGTAAGAAGAGAAGGAGGAGGAGAGGATACATGAAGAATCTTCATGTTGAGCTGCTTTCCCCAGGTGCAGATTTGAATTCCGGTGAAATCCAGGCTTTATTCATTTTAATAAGCGCCAGCCTGTCAGCGCTGTCAGTTGACAGGCATTTACGCTTATCAGTGATGATGCCACCAGCTGCACTGAAGACCCGCTCTGACAACACGCTAGCGGCAGGCCAGCACCTCCAAGGCGTACAGCGCCAGTTCGGGCCACGTGTCCAGCTTTGCAACCCAGTAGTTGTATGGAGCAGAGTGATCACGCAGGACGTTGGTATGGTGAGCTAGGTACTCCCTCAACATCTTTCTGAACAGCTCCCCCCTACTCTGCCTAGACTGGGGACGGGTGACATAGTCTTGCTGGGGTGACATAAAACTGGCAAAGGCCTTGGAGAGTGTCCCCCTGCCAGCGCTTGACAAGCTGCCTTCTCGCCTCCTCTCCCCCGCTAGTTGGCCCACAGAACCATGTCCTCTGCCGCTAGCAGTAGGTGTTAGATGGGAAGGATAGTTTCAGCTTGTGCACCAGGGCCTGTTGATATTGATTCACTCTCGTACTCCTTTCCTCTACAGGAACGAGAGTGGAAAAGTTCTGCTTGTACCGGGAGTCCAGGAGGGTAAACACCCAGTAATCAGTGTTGGCAAAAATGTTTTTAACGCGAGGGTCACGGGAAAGGCAGCCTAACATGAAGTCAGCCATGTGCGCAAGAGTCCCAACACGGAAGAAGTTCTCGTGGAAGTTGTCATCTCGCAGTCTACAATGGCTCTGCAGTGCTGGTAAACCCTGGCTAACATGTGTAATGTGGAATTCCATCGCGTGGGCACGTCGCACAACAGTCGGTGAGCTGGCAGTTGTAAGCGCCGTTGCACTGCCCTGATGGTGGCAGCATCTGTGGTTTACTTACGGAAATGCGCACAGATGCGTCGCACCTTGGTGAGCAATTCAGGCAAATTGGGGTAGGTCTTGAGGAACTGCTGAACCACAAGATTGAACACGTGGGCCAGGCATGGCACATGTGTTAGTCTGCTGAGTTGCAGAGCCGCCACCAGGTCATGCCCGTTGTCACACACAACCATGCCTGGTTTGAGGTTCAGCGGCGCCAGCCAAAGATCGGTCTGCGCCGTGATGCCCTGTAACAGCTCTTGGGCGGTGTGCCTCTTGTCACCTAAGCTCAGCAGTTTCAGCACTGCCTGTTGGCGCTTACCCATGGCAGTGCACCTGTGCCTGGAGCTACCGACTGAAGGCGCCGTGCTCACGGATGGTAATTGAGAGGAGGAGTAGGAGGGGTTGGAGAAAGAGGCATAATAAGCCTGAGAAACTGTGACCAAGGCAGGCCCCGCAGTCCTCGGTGTGGGCAGCACATGAGTGGCCCCAGGGTCAGACTCGGTCCCAGCCTCCACCAAGTTAACCCAATGTGCCGTCAGGGAGATATAATGTCCCTGCCCGCCAGTACTTGTCCAGGTGTCCATGGTTAGGTGGACCTTCTCAGTAATCGCGTTGGTCAGGGCACGGATGATGTTCTCTGACACGTGCTGATGTAGGGCTGGGACGGCACATCGGGAAAAATAGTGGCGGCTGGGGACCAAGTACCGAGGGACAGCCACCGCCATCAGGTTGCGGAAAGCCTCAGTTTCTACCAGTCTATAGGGCAGCATCTCCAGGCTCAACAATTTGGAGATGTGGACGTTTAGGGCTTGTGCATGTGGGTGGCTGGAATTGTATTTGCGCTTGCGCTCAAATGTCTGCTGCAAAGACAGCTGAACGCTGCGCTGGGACACATTGGTGGAGGTTGTGGAGGATCGTGGAGGTGAAGGGGTGGTTGTAGGGCAGGAGGCGCTCGTGCCGGGGTCCTGGGCGGGAGGTTGACTCGCCGATCCAGCATGTGACACAGGGGAAGGGGCAGAGGTGTGACCCGCAGGAGGTGAACTGAGTCGGGTGTTTAGAACTCATATGCCTGCGCATGCCGGTAGTGGTTAGGCTGGTAGTGGTGGCTCCCCTGCTGATCCTGGTGTGGCACAGGTTGCACACCACAGTCAGTCGGTCATCCTCACTTTCTTTAAAAAACCTCCAGACTTGCGAACATCTAGGCCTCGGCACGGGAGCTTGACTCCGTGAAACAGTTGCTGATCTACCTGCTCTGGCAATGCTTCTCCCTCTGGCCACCCCACTGCCTCTTCCAACCTGTTCTGGTGCTGCACTTGCCTCCCCCTCAGAAGCACTGTCTTGAGTTGGATTACCAACCCAGCTCGGGTCAGTCACCTCATCATCCACCAGCTCTTCCTCCGATTCCTCACTCTGCTCCCCCCTCGGACTTACTGCCCTGACAACAACGTCACTGTCTGACAACCGTGTCTCATCATCATCATTATCATCCGACACCTCTTCACGCACTACTTGCACTAAGTCCACACTCTCATCACCCACAGACTGTGAAAGTTCTAAATTTTTGGCATCGGGACACAGCAACTGCTCAGGTTGCTGTTGAGCAGTGGTTTGTGTCTCTGGGTAGGGTCCTGAAAAGAGTTCCTGTGAGTATGCCAGATCTGAATCCATACTTTCCGTGGGGGGTGGGGTGGCAGGCTGGGGGGGAAGGAGGTTGAGCTGGAGGAGACAGAAGTCTACTCCCTTGGCTAGCGTGGGTGGACTGGATGGAAGACTGGGTGGTGGATAAATTACTGGATGAATTGTCCACCATCCACGTCATCACCTGTTCACACTGTTGTGGTTTTCAATAGTGGTGTACCACGTGAACTAGTAAGTTGCGAGATGAAGCTAGGGAGCGAAACTCTGCGGCGTTCCACTGCTCCCTCATCAACATGTACTGTGTCACCCTGCCCAGGACCACGGCCTCTGCCCCCTACACTACTTGAATGCCCACGTCCACGCCCTCGTCCTCGACCCTTAGCCCTTGGGTTCAACATTTTGTATGTTCACTGCACTGTAGTCTTTAGACGGCGGGGCTATTGTGCCACAAACCACTCAATTTTTCACTGCAATGTATGATATATAACTGAGAGAAAACGTATATTTTATACACTCCGGCTAGTGTACAGCACACAACAGAATTTTGCACTGCACTGTATAATGTATAACTGAGACGAAAAATGTATATTTTCTACACTCCGGCTAGTGTGCAGCACACGACAGAATTTGACTTATAGGTTTGGTTCTGGTGCTGGTGCTGTGTGTATGTAGTGATCTTGGTTCTTCTCTGTATTTGTGTGTTAAACATACATCTGATGCTATGCGTCTAATACTAACCATCCACATTTTCGCTTGGGTCACTGTCACAAATTCTGTCAAAAAGATCGTACAGAAAAGTTCTGCATGTAAGATCTTTTTGTCCGGTAAAGGAGTAGCATCCTGAGCAGACCCCATTATAGTTAATGGAGTCTCTTCAGCTCAGGAGTTGGTAAATCTGGTCCCTCTAATGACCATGCTGTTGCTACGGACTCAGCCATGTTCTGTATCTGGGATCCAGCATGAAAACACAACTGGCTGCCGCCTTTTAACAATTTAAAGCCCTTTTACCTATACCGCCTTTATGGTAGGCGGAGTTAAACAGGTTAAGGGTGGGCTGCTACACATGGGCCAGTGCTGTGTGCTTGCCCCCCAGGCCAAAATTTGCCAGTCAGCCCCTGGCCATAATGCTACTGCAAGAAACATTGCCTTCTCAAACAGCTGATCGAAGGGGGTCCTGGGTGTCAGACCCCGTTATCAGTATCTGATAACCTATCTATAGGATTCAACTATATCGCCTTCCTGAAGACAGCGATACAGTTGAATACAGAGAGATGAGCGCTTCCACAATGGAAAGGCTAATTTTACTTCGTTCTGCCACTGCCCCCCACCCCCAAAGTCTTGGGTCATGCCACCTGTGACGTTCGCCTCACATCGCCTAATTGGTGATGTGGCCCTGCATGATTCAAATTAATAATAAATTGGTTGCAAGAATACTTGAGGCAGCCTGAATTTCTGTGATTGTGTAATGTGATGAAGATTGGGCCAATCACATTAATAATAAATTGAGTATTAGTATAGCATTAAATACTGCACACTATGACAAGCATTCTGACAAATGACTTATTCAGGCTGCCTCAAGAAGGCTGGTTTGGTCAGTGACACAGTATGAAACACCGACTCTGGTCTCTAAAGCCTGTTTCTTTGTGAAATAATTATAAATCTAACTAGATAATATCTTCTTTTCAATATAAAATAACCTCTCTGACCCTAAACTAGCTGTATTCTGTTTTATAATGTATTTCCTCTATCTAATAGGCATGCTATCCCTTCAATATACAATCCCAGAAAAACATGGCAGATCCTGGCTGGCATTACGTAGTGCCTAAGACATATCCACTGACATCACAACTATGGTCTATCATGATCGGCTGAGTCTGAATGCAAGGCATTATGGAAATGCCCGCCAGTATGTGGTCATGTGACCCTCCTTCATTTTGTCATGTTCCCTGTATTCTAATATGTAAAATGGTGGATGCCATTTTGAGCAATTCGTATAGGATTAATCCCAAAAACTTAGCTAGAAACCAACCTTTTTGGGAAATTTCGATTTGATGTCGATTAATAAAATAAAACAATCATTAAAAGCAAAATATAAATATCAATACAAAATATAAAGATCACCTTTGCTTAGTTTTTTTTATAATGACACTGTTAAAGGCTATGTACACCTTTTTGGCTAAAAATCATATTTTCAATTAAAAATATTGAGCTGTTAACTGTTTGTCTAGATGGGCGACTGGTACTTTCACTTTGTGCCGGTCATCAAACATTTATTTAAGCCACATTCTTATCAGTAAGGGAAGGATTAAGCTTTAATAAGTGTTTATAAGGTCAGAGAGAAGAGATAAGCTGTCCGTCTGCTCCTCAGATGACGGAAATAAGAAAAAATCCACAGGCAACTAGTACAGCTTCTCAGCTGTGTACACAACAAAGGATTCCATATTGTTAATAAAGACCAATTGAAAAAGTGTTTTTTAGGTCAAAATAAGTATCATGCAATAATAAAAAAATTGCCCCCAAAAGTTTACATAGCCTTTAATTCTCTTTGAAAATTGGACTCTTCTCAAATAAAATGTCCCGGTTAATAGGTATATCTCCCTGTACTCCTGTATGTATTGTGCCAACCTCTCCTGACCCCCACCTCTGTATGTGCCAAGCTGAACAGTAGAAAATCTCCCCTAACCTGCCTTTCTGTTGCAATAGCTTTGGGGAACATCATTTTCAAATGCAGGGCTATTGGTTTTTGCTCTGCACCTAAATGTAAATGTCTCAAAAAAGGCATTGCTCCACCGAGAGGTCCGTTGTTGAGATTGAACAGTGCTTGTGGTAAGACCTTGGTGCATCCCTTCAAAGTATGATGCATAGTCAGTTTACATATCTGTGCTTTTGCGAAACATTCTCATTCCCTGTCATCTGTCTTGGCCCCTGAAAATCGTGACGTCCAGAAAGTGGGACATACTGATTTCAGAGGAAAAAAACAGTTACAAATTATTAATATTAAGTCTGGCCACAAATCTGTTAAATTCATTCACATCCCCTTTCCAAAGAATGACCACATCAGTGTAGTGCAACCAGAGTGCTATGTGTGAGGTCCATTCATGCATCTCATCCGCAAACACTATCTCTCATTGCCACCAGCCCAGGTAGACATTGCATACGATGGGGCACACAGACTCGCCTGAGCTGATGATACAATCAACAGTGGTAGATAGTGTTCCAATGTCAAACCAAGGAGGCACAAAATTAACTCATTGTGAGGCCATAAATAGGTTCCGCACTCCCGTAATAAGGAGCCAACAGCCTCACATCCTTTGTCATAGGTTATGGAGCTGTATAGCGCACCCAAGCTAGCTAGTAATACTGTAGGTGGTCCTCAATGGAGATGTCATCCAGTTTCTTGATTCCATCGAGTCCCTCATGTATCAGAGAAGAGCCAAGAGGGAAGTCTTAAGTTCATATATGGCTCCTCACACAGTCCTTTATTCCCTTCCTCAAAAGGATCTGTCAGAAGTCTAATGTCAGGCAAGCCCTCCTGCTTAATCCACAATTCCATGCATTGGCATGTATCACGTGTGGTGAAAATATTTTTCAACTTTAGGATGCCTTCACAAATGGCAAATTTTGTGGCAGAAAATTCCGTGACTGAAAATCAGTTCCATTCACCTGAATGAGGCTAGCAGAAATCCATGTGCTTGCTGCCCCATTCAAATGAATGGAACTGACTTTCAGTCGCGGAATTTTCTGCCACAAAATGTGCCACGTGTGAGGGCAGCCTTACTCTATGGACGAATACATTTATCTAGACAAAAAAAAATCCACTGTCATTCTCCACAACTCGTCAGCCTTTGAGAATGGTCCACTCTGGATTGTTGAAAGGACTTACCGTGGGTTGAACAACTCCCACCTGTAGTAATTACTCAATAATCTCACTGGTTTCTTTGTTTCCTCCAGTTAACCCCTTAGTGACTGATGACGTACTATGTACGTCATGATGTGGTGTTAGTTACCGCATCATGACATGCACAGTACGTCATGAGCTCCAAGTGTCACCACAAGTACACTTGCGGTGACACTTGCTTGCAAACTGGTGTCACGTACAGCAGAGCTGTCCGGACACCCGGCAGGGGACCAATCACAGTGGTCCCCGCCTTAGAACCCCTGCGATTGGTCAGTCAGGTTTGACTGACCAATCGCAGAGTTCAGCAGCGCAGCCCCGATGTCCTTGACGACATCGGGGCTGCACTGCTATGGTCTAATACTTCAGGATGGCCGAGCGGGACCTGCCATGCCCTCCCCGCCCGCCCACAGCATGTAAGTTACACCAAAGCTCCCGCCCTCCCCCATCGGGCGCTGCGGTGCGCTGGCAGCGCACCGATGGTGTGGCCAGAAGAGAGGGAGGGAGCTTCCTCCCCCTCCCATCGGGACGCTGCTCTACTGTGGCAGCGTCCCGATGGTTACCATGGCAACCGGACGCCACAGGCTTATTGTAAAGTAAAAATACACTGCAGTACCCTATATAGTGTACTGCAGTGTATTATAGAGACATCAGATCCACTGGATCTTCAAGAACCAAGTGGGTCTGAGTCAAAAAAGTGTAAAAAAAAAAAAAAAGAAAAGTGTAAAAAAAAAAAAAATCATTTTTTTCCATATATGCACATTTATAACTGAGTAAAAATAAATAAAATTATAAAATACCCTAGACATGTTAGGTATCACCACATCCGTAACAACCTGCTCTACAAAAATCTCACATGACCTAACCCCTCAGATAAACACAGTAAAAAAAATAAAATAAAAACTATGTCAAAAAGCCATTTTCTGTCACCTTACATCACAAAAAGCGTAATACCAAGCGATCAAAAAGGCGTATTCCCCCCAAAATAGTACCAATCTAACCGTCATCTCATCCCGCAAAAAATTAGCCCCTACCTGAGACAATTGCCCAAAAAATAAAAAAACTACAGCTCTCACACTATGAAGATACTAAAACATGATTTTTTTTGTTTCAAAAATGATATTATTGTGTAAACCTTAAATAAATAAAAAAGTACACATGTTCGGTATCGTCACGTCCGTAACAACCTGCTCTACAAAAATCTCACATGACCTAACCCCTCAGGTGAACGCAGTAAAAATGAATAAATAAAAGCTGTGCCAAAATTACCAATTTTTGGGTCACCTTGCCCCAAAAAGTGTAATAATGAATAATCAAAAAATCATATTTACCCAAAAATGGTACCAATAAAAATTTCAACTCTTCCTGCAAAAAATGAGCCCCTACACAAGACAATCAACTGCTACCTCTGCATGCCCTGTCTGAAAAATAAAAAAGATATGGCATTCAGAAAATGGAGACACAAAAACATTTTGAAACAAACAAAGAAAGTAGACATATTTGATATCATCGCGTCCGTAACAACCTGCTCTATAAAAATACCACATGATCTAACCTGTCAGATGAACATTATAAAAAACAAAAATACAGTACCAAAACATCCATTCTTTGGTTACCTTGCCTCCAAAAAAAAATAATATAGAGCGATTAAAAATCATATGTACCCCAAAATAGTACCAATAAAACTGTCATCTTATCCCATAGTTTCCAAAATGGGGTCACTTTTTGATTGTTTGTACTGTAGGGTGCATCTAGGGAGCTTCAAATGGGACATGGTGTCTAAAAACCAGTCCAGCAAAATCTGACTTAAAAAAACCATACGGCGCTCCTTTCCTTCTGCGCCCTGCCATGCACCCATACAGCAGTTTACTACCGCATGAGGGGTGTTTCTGTAAACCGCAGAATCAGGGTAATAAATATTTGAGTTTTGTTTGGCTGTTAACCTTAGATGTGTTAAAGAAAAAATGGACTAAAATGGTAAATCTGCCAAAAAAGTGAAATTTAGAAATGTCATCTCCATTTTCCAACTCTTGTGGAATACCTAAAGGGTTAACAAAGCTTATAAAATCAGTGTTAAGTAACTTGAGTGGTATAGTTTCCAAAATGGGATCATTTATGGGGGGGTTCTACTATGTGAGCCCCACAAAGTGACTTCAGACCTGAACTGGTCCTTAACCCCTTCCCGACCAGCGCCGTACATGTACGGCGCGGGGACATGACGCCCGCTCGCGGGTGCGGCGGGCGTCATGGCCGGCAAGTCTCTGCTGTTTCTAACTGCAGAGACTTGCCGCTACTTACCGCCATCGGCGGCGTCTTCTAGGCCCTTCTGATGCCGTGATCACACGTGATCACGGCATCAGGATGCGTCTGAACCCGGAAGCGTACGCTTCCGGGTGGTGTACAGACGCCCCGAGTGGCCAATCGGGGTGTCTGTACACCATATGAAAACTGTAATCCTCGCTGGTGAGGATTACAGTTTTCAAAGTGCAATTCTTATTCTGGCCACTAGATGGCAGGCCAGGATAAGAAATGAGCAATTCATGGATTTATCTCAGTCTAGTAAATCCCTGATTGCTCATAAAGAAAAAAAAACACAATATATCAGCTCATATTTGAGCTTAAAAATAGTCAGAAAAAATTTTTAAAAAAATGTTAAAAAATAAAAAAATATATAAAAGTTCAAATCACCCCCCTTTCCGTATAATTAAAAAATAAATACCTAAATAACAATAAATATAGACATCATGGGTATCACCGTGACCGGAAACGAAACGAAAAAAATTCCAATACGGCGAATTGTGTGGCGGAAAAAAGCGTCCAAATGGCGATTCACCGTTTTTTGTCGCTTTTTTTTCTAAAAAAAATTAAATAAAGTGATCAAAAAGTCATACACACCCCAGAATGGTATCAATAAAAACTTCAGATCGCCCCGCAAAAAATGAGCCCCCATACAGCTCCGTACACATAAATACCAAAAAGTTATAGGGGTCAAGATATGACAAGGAAAAAAAAAAAGGGCAACTTTCTAATTATTTTATCACTATCAAAACGCAGGAAAAACTATACATATTAGGTATTGCCGGATTCGTACTGACCAGTAGAATGAAAATAACTGGTCAGTTTTAATGCACATCGAACGCTGTAAAAAATAAACCCGTAGAACTGTAGCGGAATAGCGTTTTTTTTGCAATTTCACCCGATTTGGAATTTTTTTCCCGCTTCCCACTACGCCATATGCAATATTAAATGGTGTCGTTGGAAAGTACAACTTGTCCCGCAAAAAACAAGCCCTCATACAGCTATATGAACAGAAAAATAAAACAGTTATGGCTGTTTGAAGGCAGGGAGCGCAAAACGAAAACGCAAAACCGAAAAAACCTCCGGGGTAGAAAGGGTTAAAAAGTGGGTTTTGTAAATTTTCTTAAAATTCTAAGCCTTCTAACGTCCCAAAAAATAAAATGACATTTACAAAATGATGCAAACATAAAGTAGACATATGGGGAATGTTAAATAATAAATATTTTATGAGATATCACTTTCTATTTTAAAAGCAGAGAAATTGAAATTTTGAAAATTGTGAATTTTTCTAAATTTTTTGTAAAGTTGGGATTTTTTCATAAATAAAGTTGACATATATTGACTCAAATTTATGACTGTCATGAAGTACAATGTGTCACGAGAAAACAATCTCAGAATGGCTTGGATAAGTAAAAGTGTTTCAAAGTTATCACTACATAGAGTGATGCATGTCAGATTTTCAAAAATAAGTCTGGTCACGAAGGTGCAAAATGGCCTGGTCATTAAGGGGTTAATCTGCATTGTTTAAGATTAACTGGTGTAGATGATAGAGGTATGAAAAGAGGTGTCCATTTTGCTTCTCCTCATACAGTAGCATTTACTGCACGAATCCTCACAGCCCTGACCCCAAATGAGAATGTCCCCTATTCAGTATCAGTTGCTTACCCTAATAGTATGACAATTCACAGTATGTTCTCAGGTATATCACAAATTAGAACTGTTGCCGTGAATGGTGCTCCATTTCCTATGGCTAACTTCAGTGATGTTGCCTTTGCCATGATCTGAGCCCCACCATAACAATTTACTGATAATTGGCCTTGAATGAACAGAAGGGTTATTAATCATGAGTGTCACTTCAGCCCCAGTGTCCACTAAGGATAAAACTGGTTGAGGTTTTGTGCCCTTTCCACAATAAATTCTCAGTGGGATATATACGTAGGCATCAGTCCCCGGCTATAATAGATTGGTCAGGTCCAGAGAAGGGAGTATTGTCATAGATAGCAGCCTGCATTCCCATTTCTCTTAGCTGATATATTCCCTGACTAGTAGTCCCTTTTGTACCATCTTCCATGTTTCTAGGGTCTGCCCGTGCAAATTTATTAGCTTCAACAACCAACTCTATTAATGAATATGATCCTGGTATTCCAACAGTCCCCTTCAAGACCTGCCTTAATGTAGTGTGTGTGGTAACAGAGACCATATTATTTAATTCAGCAGCTGTTAAAATCGTTGCATCAGCGCCTTCATCCCACATTCTCACCAACCATGTAAGTAGGATTTCAGTCTATATTGTTTGTTCAGCTCAATGTATTCAGTCTGTGTAAAGTCACGTACAGTCAAAGTAGTCACAGAGTTACCCCCCACAGGTCCCTTGCCTTTTACTTGTACAACAAGCCTTAAGTTAATTGAACACTTATTAGTCATGTTTGCATATATCTGAATTCCGGGGGTGTAGCTAAAGGCTCATGGGCCCTGGTGCAGAGTTTCACCTTGGCCCCCTTCCCTCAGTGCTTTGTGGCCTGGGGCAGGGAAGCACAAATCTTTGTGCTGCCTGAGGCAAAACTTGAAACAGCAGCCCCCCTCCCATGCCAAATTCTTGACCTAACTCCTTCACCTCCAGCCAGAGATGTATCTTGACCAGCATACATAACACCAGTGTCTTCTTATGCAGGACAAGGGTCTTTGGACTCCCTCAGGCTCCTGGACCCAGTAGCAACTGCTACCTCTGCACGCCCTATAGCTACGCCCTGTCTGAATAATTATTGTCAATACACATCTCCTTATCACTGTCTAAGTTATCCCACACTTCATCAGAGTCAGACATTTCTCCTTTCCATTCCACAGGATTCCATCCTTCCTCTCACAACAGCAGACACTTTAACAGCTGACATAAAATTTACATTTTTTGTAATGCATTTTCCTTTTTGTATTAACCATACATAGAGCTAGAGCACAACATTTCTTCTAATTTTCATTAGCTTTATCTGTAAAAGATTATAACATTTATCTGGTGATAACATTTGTTTCCCTCAATGCATTGATCCCTTCAGACAATTGCTTGCATTTATTTTGAACATTTTTCATTGAAACATCAAGGCTTCTGAGCACAGTGAGAAAAAGCCACCCCAACAGCCATCACCCACAACTTACCTTGTGATTCTAGCCCTAAACCAACCAACATAGCTGGCTCTTCAGCACCAGGAGTAACACCTTCCTCTAACTGGAGCCATGTTTTCAGGGCATTCCACTGACTAAGCAACTCAGCTACGTGGGCCCATTGACTGGTCATGGGCCACCTGGGGATGCAGCTATTCCCCTTCTCAACTTCAGACTCTTTACCTGTAAATAGCAAAGTAAAGTATTAGATACAGGTAGCTCAATACTCAAAAACTACAAAAAAGTGCTACATAATGGTAAAGTGTATGTGATGCTGCAAGGCTTAAGGTCATTAGACTATACTTAGTCATTTAGCCTGCCATATAACAAGCCTACAGTATGCAAAGGATTTTGAAAATAACCATGTATGGTCTGCTCACCTTAAGCCTTGCAGCATCCAGGCTACATTATACCTGGCTATACTCTTTACCTCTTCCAAACAGTTTGCTTCTAATTAAAGTCATGATACAGTTCTGCACTTTTTAACAATACCTTAAAACAATAGAGCAATAGTCTTTCTTTAGTGCCTAATGTTGCTTTCACACTGGCAACACAATTTTTTTGTTAATTATTAAACTACTCAACACAGAGATATCCCATTCTTATTGTCAGTTGTATAACGTAGTGCAACCTTTCAAGCTTACAAGCTTACCCCTGAAGGTTCTTTGAGGATTACTTTAGAATGTGTTACTCAGTAATCACAAACAGATATTTTATAATAACAACTTCAATAAATGATTTGAAAAAGACAAGTAAATGATAACAAAAGAACGAGTACAAGCACCAAATAAAAATAACGACGTATAACAATGCTAATTAAAATGAAATTATACGGTAACAGATAAAAATACAATAACGGCTGTGAAAAGTTAGTTACTAATAATAACAAACTGATGTTACTTTGCTAAATAAAGCCTACACAATAATAGTAATAATCTTTTACTTAGCTGATCTTATGGTCCACATATCCTTCAGTTTGCTTTTCCATGAAAGATTCCAGGCCATTAAAGAGTTATTCCCATCTCAGACAATGGGGGCATATCGCTAGGATATGTCCCTATTGTCTGATAGGTGCAGGTCGCACCTCTGGGACCCACACCTATATCAAGAATGGAGCGGGGAAATGAACACTGGCTCAGCTATTTCTGTTGGCTCCATAGAAATGAATGGGAGCAGTGGCCGCGCATGCGCGGTGTGCTCCCATTCATTTCTATGGGAGCAGTGGAGAGTTGTGCCTGGTGGTGGCCAGACCCTGGGAAACCTAGGGTCCTCTAGGCACAGCGCTCCCTGCTCTGTTCTCGATATAGGTGCAGGTCCCAGTGGTAGGACCCGCATCTATCAGACAATGGGGGTATATCCTAGCGATATTAAGGGCCTCTAGGAATGAGCCTTTACTATTATTCGGAAGACAGATAAACCTGAATCTGTCCAGGTTTGTTTTGGATTAATCCACTAAAATGACAAGTGGCACCATTTTAGTGCACACATCAGCTGGAAAAAGCACTAGGGAGGAATAAAGGGTCACACATGAACCTGAGAGAAAGTGAGGCTTACCCAGATTGGCTCCCAGGCTGACAGACAGCCTGGATGAGGCAGGGAGGTGCTCTAGCAGAATAACATTTTGTGCAGGGTTGTGAATGAGGGTGGTTGGGTCTTTCAGGGTCTGACAGAAAAATGATCTTAGGGAGTCAGGAACAATGTACAGCTCTATGGGTGTTAACATGAAATTGAGCATCAAGCCTCAGCTGTCCATTTATGTTTACTCAATTTTCACACTGTTTCAATAACATTTCTTTTTTTTTTTTTTTTTTTTTTGGGGGGGGGGTCAATTTAATTCACAAGCCTTTATATAAGTGATTACTGCAGCAAAACACTATGAATAGCAGCATCTACCTGTGAGTGTTAATATGAAATTGAGCATCAAGCCTCAATCGTCTGTTTACATTTATTCAGTTTTCACACAGTTGAAATGTAATATTTTAATGTAGTATTTTTGGCAGGGTTCAGTTTAATGAACTAGCATATATAAATGATTACTGCAGAGAAGCACGTGGTATGGCAGCATGTGAGTGTAAACATAAAATTTCGCATCAAGCCTCAGTAGCCCATTTCTGTAAATCCCATTTGCACACAGTTGCAATGAAAAAAAAATGGGGTGGGGGGGCAGGGTAAATTTAATTAACCAGCATATATGTTATTTCTGCAGCAAAAAAGATGGTATAGCAGCAATCTACCTTTGAGTGTTAACGTTTAATTGAGCATGAAGCCTCCATTGTCTGTTTCTGTGAATTACATTTGCAGATGGTTGCAATGTAATTTTTTTGGGAGAGGTTCAATTTAATTAATTAGCATATATATGTGATTACTGCAGCAAAACTCATGGTATAGCAGAAATCTATCTGTGGGTGTTAAAGTGAAATTGAGCATAAAGCCTCAATCGTCCATTTCTGGGAAATACACCAGTACACAGACTACGGTAACAATTTACCTGGAATTGGTAACACAATATTAAAGGTCCTGCCTCAGTCATCCATTTCCGTATATATTCAGTTTCCACATGGTCAGAATATAAATATATATTTTTTTTTTTTCATTTTTTTTTTTTTTTTTTTTTTGGGGGGGGGGGATTTGTTCAATTTAATTAAACTAGCTGTCACGTATCAGGGAATATTGCAGCCCTGAGCTCAAACCCACACCACTGTCCCTGCCTACTTGCACAGTCCGTCCTAACTGACGGTACGCAACTGAATGGCAGTCCCTAGCTTACATACGTGCTGAGACTTACAGGGAGGGGAACAATGGGAGAAAACAGCAAAGACAGAACACACGGACAAGAGAATATTACCAAGCCAAGGTCAATAGCCAGGAGGTCACATCAATACCAAAGGATAACACCGGAGCGGAGTCAAATATGAGGCAAGGTCAAAAGCCGAGAGGTAGCATCAGTACAAGGGGTAACACAAGGACGAAGTCAAAAACTAGCTGAGGTCAGGAGCCAAGAGGTCACGTAGTACAAGGGGAGATACAAGGATGAGGTGAAGTTCAAGCTGAGGTCAAAGCAGAAGTTGCAATAGTACACAAAACGCTGGTGAAGGTAATAAGACCAATCACAGTCAACCTGTGGCCAGCTTTTCACATGCCCCCCTTGTTCATTGCCTAGGGGATGGAGGACGCCGGCCACACTGGGAAGCATGCGCCATCGGTTCCTCCCCACCCCCTGGGGCCACAAAGGGGCCACCAGACCCTTACTTACCGGAGCCAGTTTTTCAGGGTGTGCCAGATGAAATCGTCTAAACTAGTAGCATGCAGTTTGTTTTCTGGCACCCAAGACCTCTCTTCTGGACCAAAACCCTTCCAGTGAACTAAATACTGTAATGAGTTACAAATTTTCCTCACATCAAGGACTCTAGAAACCTTGTATTCTAGTTGACCTGCAACCTCCACTGGTGATGGAGGCTCTTCTGCAGGAAACACAGGTGGTACATACTTTTTAAGTAAGGATTTATGGAAAGCATTGTGAATATGGAAAGAATTAGGCAACAGTAACTAAAAAGATACAGGGTTAATGATGTCCATAATCTCGTAAGGGCTTATAAACCAAGGTGCAAATTTATTCAATGGTACTTTAAGATGCAAATTCTTGGTGGACAACCACACCTTGTCTCCACACCTAAAATTTACACCTTGAGAATGTCCTTTAACAGCATTAGTTTTCTGAACCTCCTGAGCTTTCTACAGGTTTGACTGAACCTGGGCCCAGACTGTGCACAGTTCCTTAACAACAGTATTAGCCTCGGAAACCTGGGAGGCTGACAACGAAAAAGAACAAAATCTTGGATGGAACCCCAAATTACAGAAGAAGGGAAACACACCAGTAGACAAGTTCACCTGATTGTTAATGGCAAATTCTGCCAACGACAAGTGTCTCACCCAACGATGTTGGTTGTCTGAGATGTAACATCTTAAATATTGCTCCAAGGACTGATTTAGGTGTTCAGTTTGCCCATTGGTTTCAGGATGGAAGGCCGAAGAGAACGATAAAGAAACATTAAATTTGTGACAAAAAGCCTTCCAAAATTTAGAAACAAACTGAACACATCTATCAGAAACAATATTCTCTGGAATACCATGTAAACAAATTATGTGATCAACAAAAAAAACGTTTTAGCATTAGGTAATTTTGACAGGGAAATAAAATGGCACATTTTGCTGAACCTGTCAACAACCACCCACACAACAGTCTTACCCTCAAAACTCGGTAAATCAGAAATAAAATTCATGGATACATGAGACCAAAGTCTATTAGGGATGGGCAGAGGTCGCAACTCACTCACCGGATGCGTCCTAGGATTCTTGGACCTAGTACAAACCTCACAAGAGGATACATAAGAATGGACATCTTTAAACAAAGTGGGCCACCAATAAAACCTGGAGACAAGTTCCTTGGTGGCATTAATGCCTGGATGACCACTAAATGCAGAATTATGACATTCACCCAAAAGCCGGAGATGCAAATGACCAGGATCAAACAACTTATCTTCGGGAGATTGAACTGGAGCCAGATGTTGTCCCACAGTAATCTCGGATGTCAAATCGGAAGACACCAGAGCCAAAAAAATACCTGCTGGCAAAATAGGTTCTGGTGGATTGTCAGAGGGTTAAAGGCACAGAAACTCCGGGAAAGGGCATCTGCCTTGAAATTTGTACTTCCTGGCCTGAAAGTAATGCAGAAATTAAAACAAGTAAAAAAAACAATGCCCACCTAGCCTGTCCTAGCCTGTCTAGGATTCAGACGCTTAGCAGATTCCAAAAATGTAAGATTCTTATGGTCAGTAAGTACGGTGACACAATGTAAAGCCCCCTCTAAAAAGTGATGCCACTCCTCAAAAGGCCCATTTAATAGAAAGTAGCTCTCAATTACCAATATCATAATTTCTTTTGGATGAAGAGAATTTACGGAAAAAGGAAGCACAAGGTTTGAAGTTAGTGAGTGTCTATGAGCCTTGGGAGAGTACCTTATCCTTCCGGGAGTCTGGACGTGGAGGTCTCCTGGAGGGAGGAAGTTTAGGACATTGTTGTAACCAATGATCCGTCTCGCCACAGTAGAAGCAGGCACCCCTCAGACGTCTTTGGTTCCTCATGGTAATTCCGAGCTGCACTGGTTCCTCTTGACGATCCTCAAACAGGGATCTCGGGGTGGAGAGTTGGGTTGAACTACCACTTGTGGAAACATCTGACATTCTCTCTGTCTTTCCCTGATGCGTCGGTCCAGTCTAATGGCTAAGGTCATAGTCTGCTCTAAAATGTCAGGAGAGGGATAACTTACTAGCATATCCTTTAAGTCCTCAGAAAGTCCTAACCTGAATCGACAAGTGCTGGATCGTTCCAGCCAGAAGAAATGCACCACCTCCGGAACTGCAATATTCTTCAACTGACCTGTTACACTGACAAAGAGACCTTAATTGACTCTCTGCGATAGCGGACTTATCAGGTTCATCATATAATATACCAAGAGTCTGAAAAAATGCCTCAACAGAAGTTAGACAGGAAGAGTCCGGGGGAAGAGAATAGGCCCACTCTTGCGGGTCCCCTTTCAACAGAGAGATAATGATCCCTACTCTCTGTTGCTCAGAGCCCAAAAAATGTGGGCGTAAATGAAAATAGAACTTGCAGCTCTCCTTGAACGTTAAAAAAAGTTTATGTTCTGCCGAGAATTGGTCGGGAAATTTGACATTGGGCTCAAGATTCTTCAATGAGGAAGCCGCTACAGGTGAGGACTGAAGCTGCTCCTGCTGCTGCAGTCTTTCCACCAGGTCCTGCACCATCTGTGCTAAATTATGCATCTGGTCTGTAAGGAGCCGCATAGCCTCCATGGGTATAACGTGGGCCTGTGATTCTGTCACGTATCAGGAAATAGTGTAGCCCTGAGCTCAAACCCACACCACTGTCCCTGCCTACTTGCACAGTCCGTCCTAACTGACGGTGCGCAACTGGATGGTGGTCCCTAGCTTACGTACATGCCGGGGCTTACAGGGAGGGAAACACAAGAGAAAACAACAGACAAAGACAGAACACACGTACAAGAGATTACCAAGCCGAGGTCAATAGCCAGGAGCCAGAGGTAGCATCAGTACAAGGGATATCACGAGGACGAGGTCAAAAACTAGCGGAGGTCAGGAGCCAAGAGGTCACATAGTACAAGGGGAGATACAAGGACAAGGTGAAGTTCAAGCTGAGGTCAAAACAGACCCACTGAAGCTGAGCGCTGGCTTATCAATGCCCCTCTTGCTCGTTGCCTAGGGGATGGAGGACGCCGGCCTCTCTAGGAAGTGCGTGCCACCGGGTCCTCCCCTCCCCTGGTAAACATGAAGACAAGGACGCTGGCCGCGTGAGCATGAGGCCAGCTCCCCGTTACACCAGCATATGTACGCGATTACTGCAGCAAAACACAAGGTATAGTAGCAATCTACCAGTGAGTGTTAATGTGAAATTGGGCGTGAGGCCTGTCCCTTAATCATCCATTAATGTACATTTATTTCTACAAAAAAAAATTTTTTATTTTTTGGGGGACTTCTTCAAAATTAATTAAACCAGCATATAGGTGATCAACACCAATACACAGGCCAGCACACAAAAGCATCTGTGAGGGATAATAAATTTAGGCCTAAATCCACTTCCCTTCTCACACATTTTTTTTATTGGGATGGTTGATTCTATTGCAGCATATATACATGATTACTACACCAATACACAGGGTAGCACACAAAAGTATCTGGGAGTGATAAATTTAGGCCTCAATCCGTTTCCCTTTACTCACACATTTATTTTTTTTATTTGAGGGGGGGGGGTGAGTTTGTTGATTATATTAAAACTAACAGCATGTATACATGATTACTTACATCAATGCACAAAGTAGTGCGCAACATTATGTGAAAGGCCCAGATATGTCAGGACAACGGAAGGGTTCCAAACAAAAGACCCAGAGCCAGAATGTGGGTAGTAGCAGCACCAACTGTCCGGCCAGAAGTAGTAGTAGGCCGCAATTGTCCCTGCTGGCTTCAGAAAAGGCACAGTATTATAGTTGAGGAAAAAGAGGATGACATTATGGATTGGATGGATTACTCCTCCTCTCAGTCACAGTAGGATGACGTGGAGATAACTTTAGAGACTGAAACGGTGCCATGGAGCCAGGGGTCTTCACTGAGCATTCCTAGAGGGGCACCTTCCTTTTTTCTAAGAAGTGGCAAGAAAACCCCACCACACCCTATGGGAGATCGTGAGGAAAGTCTTCCTGTTGATGACTTGTGTGAGAGCAGTCAGCGTTTGTACTGCCCTAAAGAGGAGGTGTAGACTGCAGACCCCAGGCATAGACGTGTTGGTGGTGGTAGTATTGGCATTGAGGCTGCGGCAGGGGCAGTTGGGGAATAGCAGGGAAGGGGAACCAAAGAACCCTCCATGATGTCCCACAGTCTGATAGAAGCAAAAAGGAGGGTGAGGACTCCGATGACAATTTTGTGCTGGACAGGACCTGGGAGCTGGAACGGGGTGCTGAGGAGGAGGCAACATCAGAGGAGGAGGGTGGTGGCGGCAGCAATGAAGAGCAGAGGCCACGTACCTCCCAAAGAACAGCCAGGGCCATATCTGGGTGGGTTAGGCCCAAAACATGCCAGAGCTAAGCCAAGCCTTGCTTGTCTCTTCCTCTGCTGCGCGGGTATCTCCATGCTGCAGCAAGACAAAATCATTGTCTTGTGCAAGAGCAAAATAAGACGTTGGCAGGCAAGCATAAACGTAGACACCACAGGTCTGTTGAACCACATCCTGTGGGCAAACAGAGGTGGTAGCCAGCCACCGCAGCAGGAGTTCCCTCCTTCTCCCAATCCCCCTTTCTGCACCCAGGCTGTATCCACGGGCAGTGTCTTTCACATTGTCTTCATCTCTTTCCGATTCTCCTGCTCAGACTCCTCCTCTGCTCCATTGTCAGCCATTAATAACGGAATGCGTGGCCAGGGAATAATTCTACGAGCCCAGCTTAATTCCCACCTGGCCAAGTTGCTGGCGGTGCTGTTGCTGCCATACCATTTAGTTGAGTCTGCAGCTTTTAGGGAGTCAATGGTTTATGCTCAGCCTCGCTGGAAGATTCCTAGCTGGCATTATTTCTCCCAAAAAGCCATTCCTGCCTTGTACTTTCATGTGGTGGACAATTTAGGCCGCTCCCTGTGATTCTCACTGTGCAGCAAGGTTCACACCATGGTGGACATCTGGAGAAGCTCTTGCAATGAAGACAGGTCCTTTCGTTTCCCCCCCTGCACAATTGTGTCCATCTGACTCCAACTTCAGGCACTTAACCTCTTCCTCTATGGACATGTCCCCAACAGCAGCAGGGCACAGGATCACTTGCACTACCCTTCCTTCCTATCACATGTGAAAGGTCAAGCATTGCCATGTCATATTGGATCTGATTTGCCTCGGAGAGAGTAGCCACAGAGGCAAGCAGTTGCTCAAGTACATTAAGCAGGAAACATCTTGTTGGCTGTTACCCCACCGACTCCAACTAGGCTTCATGGTCAGCCACAATGGGAGCAACATTGTGGCCACCCTGAATCTTTGCAAAATAATACATGCTTTCTACATGGCGCAAGTCATCTACCTAGTGGTGCAGCACTTTCTAAATAAGTATTGTACAGTGGCTAGCACAAGATACTGGCAAAGTCCAGGAGACTGTCCAAGCACTTCAGCCACTCTTATGTGGTGAGGAATGCTCTCCTGGACCTGCAGTGACAGAATGGCCTCATGCCATATCACTTAATCTGCAAAGTGCCAACTCCCTGGAATTCAACACTACATATGCTTGAGCATTTGTATGAGCAGCAGAAAGCCGTGAACGAGTTTCTCATGCACCAGACAGCTTCAGCAACAGGGAGCATGTGTTGCTTCGAGGTCAGGCAGTGGTAGCTCATCCGAGATGCCTGTCTGGTGCTGAAGCTTTTCAAAGAGGCTTCAAACAACGTCACCCCTCTCGTATTTATCTTAGAACAGAGACTGACTCTTATGAAGTAGGGGACCACAATGGAAGATGATTGCAATGTGCCACCCTTCAAGGCCAATCATGCCCCAGGTTTATCGGAATGCTGAGTGGTGTGGCCTCAATATTTTTCTGTGTTTGTCACGGTGCTCCTACCTGGATTCCGTCGCTCCCCAGGGTTAGGCTCCGAAGCAATAAAGGGGAGAGTAATGGTAGAGATGGAGAAATAGTCAAGTCCAGACTTTTCTAAAGTTCAACAGCTTACTTGAATCAACTTGCATCCGTACAAGAAGTGGTGTTTCTCTTGGTTCCAGCAGGTTTTAGCATAAATTGGCTGGCAAACTTAAATATTCGGCTTTATCTCTCTGCTGTGCTAAACTCGACTTTAGTCTGGTTGCTGGGCTTTAGGGCTGTTCTGGTACCTTTGGGGTGGGGTGCCTTTGGCTGTTGACCCCCTCGCAACACTCTGTAAATCTCTAAGGAGTCACAGTGATTCTCATCTCTTTCCAACTCTAGACTAAACTAAGACTACATTCATACTAGAACTCAGAATGACTACACACTTCCTGCAGCCCTTCCCTAGGTAGGAAACGGGACTAGCCCATTTCTGCCCAAAAAGGGAGAATGAAAGAGTCCTTTCTGGGCAGGCAGACTAGAACAGTGACCCGAACTGACACAGCCCACTCTCTTTCTTCTTTCTTGCCCAGCCTCCAGTGTCATTTCTGAGAGGGTTTTTACTGCTGCGATGGGCAAATGTCCAAAACATCACTTTTGTCAAAATGAATCAAGCCTAGATTCAGGAGGATTTTCACAATTCTCCGTCTGATTCTGCTGAATAGAGCTAGCCTTGTTGACAGTGCCCCATCTTGCCACTGTTGCTGTTTGTCTGCCTACCATCATGTTCTGTACAGCTGCTGCTGCCGCCTACATTATGCTACTAATGGGATCTGCCTACCATCATGTTCTGTATGGCTGCTGCCGCCATCGGCATCATGCCAGTCGTGTCTGTCTGCCTACCATCACATTCTGAATGGCTGCTGCTGCCACCTCCATCATGCTGCTGATGCAACTTGCCTAACATCACCTTCTGTATGGCTGCTGCCGTCTCCATCATGCCACCAATGCAACCTGCCTACCATCATGTTCTGTTAAGGCTGCTGCAACCTCCATCATGCCACTGATGTGATGATGCCACTTCTGCGACCTGCTGACCATCTTCTGTAAGGCTGTTGCTGCCTTTCTGCCTACATGTACCATATGGCTTCTGCTGCAGCCACCACTGCATCATGTGCTGCTGCTCCTCACTGTTAATCCCCTATTGCCACCAGCATTAACACAAAGCATCTGCCACCACTATCACTACTACTACCCATAGACAGCCTTGTATAATCTTTGCTATACTGCTCTTGCTGCTGCTACTATTGCAATCACGTACCACTATATCCATACTATACCCTGCTGCTGCTACCAAATAAAAGGGAGAATTTTTTAGGCTCATTCACAACCATCCACTTTTTCTGAAAATAAACATTTGTGCGGTTTGTGTGGGCAGGCATTCTGACCCTGTGAAGGCATAATTTGTGGACTCTTGGTCCCCTCCAAGCCACTTTTTAATTTATTTTTAGTACCCTGTATGTTAACACTGTCAATTGTGTGTTTACTCATAGCTATATAGCTCAGACTTCATTTATTATTGCTGTCATTGCGTTCCAGAGCTTGGGGAGGGGGAAGGAAAAAAAATAAAAAAAAATAAAGGGAGAAGAGATAGGTTTTCATAAAAATTCTGAGTTGTATGAGGCTAGAGGGGGTTATTTACCAACTTTCAGGGCAACTGGAGAAACTTCAGTTTGGCCCAAATCAATTTCAGCAAACTGGACCTGAAATTAGCCTCAACTGGTTCGCTCATCTCTAATACAGATACATCTTTAACTACCTGTTTTGCCCGAGCTCAGCTTGGGCTGTGGGAAAAGTACTTAACTGTTCTGTCCACTTGGGCAGAAGTGGAAGAGGGGGCTTCTTTAGCTGCTGATATCTCCTAATTGGTAGCAGCTAGAATGGGCCTGATCTTGTATGAAAGTCTAGAATGCCAGCTTTCAAACAAGACCTAAATGATAGCATTAGCCCAAGATTTAAAAAAAAAAAAAAAAAAAAAGAGATATCACTATTACAAATCAATTTGGGAATACTGGCTTGTCAAACCTACTTTTACTTTCAGATGCATTCACTGAATCCAGTAGTGATATCTTCCCATGTACTGAAGATAATGCTGTCAGTTCTGATAATTCTGGTATTGTCTGTAAGGTTGGAATGCCAGATTTCAATTAATATAAAGCCCATATCTCTAGCTGCTACCAAACCAGAGAGATGAGCGTTTAAAGCAGCCGCCCTTCCTCTCCCCTTCAGTGTGGAGCAGGAGGGGGAGCAGTTACAGAGCTGACAGGCTACAGGAGGACAGAAAAAAAATAGTAAAAAAAAATATATATAGAAATGTGACATTATCATGATTGTAGTGACCCACATAATAAAGGTATGTTATTTTTACCACACAGTGAACATCGTAAATAAATTTCACAAAATAATGTTAAAAACAAGTTATTTACTGCGCTATATATACCGCAAAATGGTTCCTTAAAGACCTACAAATAATTCCACAAAATAAAAATTAGAAGAAGAAATTAAAAAGTTATGACTAGAGATGAGCGAGC
>ONZH01019979.1:0-26896 GCA_900303285.1 Rhinella marina | reverse complement strand
CCCTGCTTCTCCCTCTGGCACACCACTGCCTCTTCCAACCTGTTCTGGTGCAGCACTCGCCTCCGCCTCAGAAGAACTGTCTTCACTCGGCTTATCAACTCAGACTTGCCCTGACAACAACTTCACCACTGTCTGACAACCGTGTCTCCTCATCGTCCGATACCTCTTTACACACTTCTTCCACTAAGTCAACAATGTCATCACCCACAGACTGTGACAGTTGGAAAACTTGGGCATCGGGAAAAAGGTCAGCAGCAACCTGAGAAGTGATTTGTGACTCTGGGAAGGGTCCAGAAAACAATTCCTGAGAGTATGCCGGATCGCATTCCAAATTTTCCTGGGAGGGGGCAGACTGGGGGGAAGGAGGTTTAGGTGGAGGAGCCAGAGGAGTGCTCCCTTGGGTAACGTGGGTGGACTACGTGGAAGACTGACTGGTGGACAAATTACTTGAAGCATTGTCCGCAATCCACGACATCATCTGTTTGCACTGTTGTGGTTTCAACAGTGCTCTACCATGTGTCCCTGTAAGTTGAGACATGAAGCTAGGGATTGTAGCTCTGCGGCATTCCCCTGCTCCCTCATCAGCAGGTACTATCTCACCCTGTCTAGGACCACGGCCTCTGCCCCCTGCAGTAATTGAATGCCCACGCCCTCGCCCACGGCCTCGTCCTCGACCTTTAGCCCTGGGGTTCAACATTTTCTGTATATAAGTGTATTATATATACAAAAAAAAACAAATGGGCCTGCTGTACAGAAATCCACAAACTTGTTCAATCTGAACAAGTTAATATATAGGTGGATAAGTTAGAGTAAAATTACGTATTTTATTACGTACCGTGCAGTATGGAGCAATTACACTGAAACTATTAGATTAGGCAGACTTGGTTTGCTTAAGTGCAACCCAGACAAATGTCGCACAGAGATTTTTCTAATGTAGCTGTATCAGTGAGAGCAAAAGACCTTTTTTAATTACGTGACGTACAGTATGGGTCACCTGGACAGAAAATATGGATTGTGGTTTGTGGTGACTGGACAGCTGAACTGTGACACACAGAATGGTTCCCCACAGCTGTATGAAATGGATTTGTATCACTGAGATAAAACAACAAAAAAACAAAGTTTTTTTTTGTGTGTGTTTTTTTAACGTGACGTGCAGAATATATCAGAGAGCAAACTCAGCCCCTGCTGACTGTGGCTATTTTCACTGCACCCCGGAAAAATGTCGCACTCAGATTTTTCTAATGTAGCTGTGTCAGTGAGAGCAAAAGACCTTTTTTAATTACGTGACGCACAGTATGGGTCACCTGGACAGAAAATACGGATTGTGCTTTGTGGTGACTGGACAGCTGAACTGTGACACACAGAATGGTTCCACACAGCTGTATGAAATGGATTTGCATCACTGAGATAAAACAACAAAAAAACTAATTTTTTTTTTTTTCTTAACGTGACGTGCAGAATATATCAGAGAGCAAACTCAGCCCCTGCTGACTGTGGCTATTTTCACTGCAACCCAGAAAAATGTCGCACTCAGATTTTTCTATTTCACTGAGAGCAAAAAAAACCTATTTGCAGTCTCCCTGCAAACTGCTGCAAATATGGCGATAGCTGCACTACTATTGCCAGCCAGCCCAGCCAGAAGCAGACAAAAAAAAGTGTCTTGTAGACCTTAGAAGGGCTGTTGGGTTCTTTTGAGATCACTCCTGCCTAACAGAGAACTAATCCAGGCCCTAACACTCTCCCTGAAACGCAGCAGATCTGTCACTAACGACATCCAGACAGCCTCTGAACCGAGCACCGCCGGACGTCACTAGTATATTCCAGGGTCACCTGATCTGGCCAGCCAACCCCTGCTATCGACATGTAAGGCCCCACGTGATGCAGGGGGGTATTGCAGAGTCTCCTGGCTAGTGATTGGCTGAGTTATAGGCGCCAAAAATTCAAAATGCGGGAGATGCCATTTCCTCGAGCATGGCAAGATACTCGTCCGAGTAGCGAGCACTTACGAGTACCCTAATACTCGAACAAGTATCAAGCTCGGATGAGCATGCTCGCTCATCTCTAGTCTTGTCCTGTTAATCAAGTGTCTTTTTTAGGTACATCAATGCTGCAGACCGAGATGTACGGGGACGGGGGCCTCTCATGGTGAGAGATCACGGTGCTGGTAAATCAGCCTGACCATGATATCTGTCGACAAAGGGCACCCGTTCCTAGGCGTCCTTCTTATAAAAAGCCAAATACCTCCATTTCTGCATTTAATCCTTTTGGTATTAAGGTAGATAGAGAGACACTATTGTTTATTCTGTTGTATACAGTTTTATCAATCCTCATAGATTGTAATGTGGGGCTTATTATAAGAGCCTCTTTATAGTGTTTTTATATTTTATTATTTCTGGGCCCGAATTCATAATTTGATTGATTTATGTTCATTTTATTGAAGATTATATATATATTTTAGGATAAAAACAGATATTCATATAAATCATAACTCTGTATATTTTATAAATTGATATCCTAAAAATATACATTAATTATATGATACTTATATAACGCACAATCCTATACTACCAAAGCAGAGTGTGCCCACCCATCTTGTTTATTCGCTGTATTTCTAGTATAAATGACTTTGGGTTGGTCGAGGGTGAGAGCACCTTGGATTCATAATCTTCAGATTGGTGAGCCACTATATTATACATTTAATTAATCAAGTTCTTAACCCATTAGTAGAGCTCCCAATCTTGGAGAAAATGAATATTTGGGAGTTCATGGAAAATAAGTACAAAAATGTTGAGAAATTTGAATTTAAAGCCACGAACGATATTCAGAACTTAATCACACCTTCAAAAACCTTGGATGACACTTTCAAACAACTTGAAAAACTATTACACAAACAATTAAAAAATAAGTGGGAGATAAAATCTCTCAACCAATATTTGAAGAGAGACTTTATACCAAGGGGTTTATTGCTCACCAAAGACCCAGCACAAGACTTGGTGAGCAACGAATTTCAAGAGGAATGAGATAGTTTCTTAAAAACCCAATCCAAGGTTCTAATCACAATGATCATTAACCCTTTCAGTACCGAGCCACTTTTCACCTTAAATCCCAGGCCGATTTTTGCAAATCTGACATGTGTCACTTTATGTGGTAATAACTTTAGAACGCTTTTACTTATCTAGGCCATTCTGAGATTGTTTTCTCGTGACTCATTGTACTTCATGACAGTCATAAATTTGAGTCAATATATTTCACCCTTATTTATGAAAAAATCCCAAATTTACCGAAAATCTGGAAAAATTAGCAAATTTCCAAATTTCAATTTCTCTACTTTCAAAATAAATAGTAATAGCTCCAAAAATAGTTATTATTTTACTTTCCCCATATGTCTACTTTATGTTAGCATCATTTTGTAAATGTCATTTTACTTTTTTAGGACGTTAGAGGGCTTAGAAGTTTAGAAGCCATTTTTCAAATTTTCACCAAATTTTCCAAAACCATTTTTTTAAGCACCAATTCAGATATAAAGTGATTTTGAGGGGCTTACATAATGAAACCCCCATAAATGACCCCATTTTAGAAACTACACCCCTCAAATTATAAAAAAAACTGCTGTTACAAACTTTGTTAACCCTTGAGGTGTTCCACAAGAATTAAAGGAAAATGGAGGTGAAATTTCAAAATTTCACTTTTTTGGTAGATTATTCATGTTAATAATTTTTTTCTTGCAACACAGCAAGGGTTAACAGCAAACTAAACCTCAATATACATTACTCTGATTCTGCAGTTTACAGAAATACATACATATGTGGTGGTAAACGTGTGGTGGGTTTGTGGCAGTGGTCAGTAGGAAAGGAGCGCCATACGGATTTTGGAGGCAAATTTTGCTAGAATAGTTTTTAGGCACCATTTTGTAATTGAGAGACCCTGACGTACCCCTACAGTGGAAACGCTCAAAGAGTGACCTCATTTTGGAAACTACACCCTTCAACGAATATATTAAGGGGGGTACTGGCCACTTTGACCCCCCCCCCCCTAATTGTTTTATGGAATTTGGAAACACTTGGCTGTGAAAATGAAAAGTTTCATTTCTTCCAATAAAATGTTGCTTTAGCCCCAAATTTTTCATTTTCACAAGGGGTAACAGGAGAAAAGCACCCCATAATTTGTTCCCCATTTTCTCCTGAATACGGCAACACCCCATATGTTGTGGTAAACTGTGGGGGCACATGGCAGGACTCAAAACAGAAGGAGCGCCATATGGATTTTACAACACAGATTTTGATGGATTGGTTTGCGGGAGCCATTGATTTTTATTTTTTTGAGTTATTGTCTTATGTGGGGGCTCATTTTTTGCGGGACGAGATGACGGTTTGATTGGTACCATTTTGGGGTACATAAGACTTTTTGATCGCTTGGTATTACGCTTTTTGTGAGTCAAGGTGAAAAAAAATAGCTGTTTTGGCAGGTTTTTTTTTTTAATTTTTACAACATTCACCTGGGGGGCCATCTCATGTGATATTTTTATAGAGCAGGTTGTTACGGACATGGTGATACCCAATATGTCTAACTTTTTTTATTTTAGGAAAGTTTTACACAATAGATTTATTTTTGAACAAAAAAAAATTTTTTGTGTTGCCATTTCCTGAGAGACATATTTTTTTTTATTCTGTGGGCAATTGTCTCAGGTAGGGTATCATTTTTGCCGGACAAGATGATGGTTTGATTGGTACCATTTTGGGGTAAATACGCCTTTTTGATCACCTGCTATTACACTTTTTGTGAGGCAAGAGGGAAAAAATGGTTATTTTGGCATAGTTTTTTTATTTTATTTTTTGCAGCATTCACCTGGGGGACCATCTCATGTGATATTTTTATAGAGCAGGTTGTTACAGACGTGTCGATATCCAATATGTCTAACTTTTTTATTTTTGGAAAGTTTTACACATTAGATGCATTTTTGAACAGAATAAAATCTTTTTTTGTGTTGCCATTTTCAGAGAGCCATTTTTTTTTATTTTTCGGGCGATTGTCTCAGGTAGGGTATCATTTTTTCAGGACAAGATGATGGTTTGATTGGTACCATTTTGGGGTAAATATGCCTTTTTGATCGCCTGCTATTACACTTTTTGTGAGGCAAGAGGGAAAAAATGGTTGTTTTGGCATAGTTTTAATTTTTTATTTTTTGCAGCATTCACCTGGGGGCCATCTCATGTAATATTTTTATAGAGCAGGTTGTTACGGACGTGGCGATACCCAATATGTCTAACTTTTTTACTTTTGGAAAGTTTTACACAATAGATTTATTTTTGAACAGAATAAAATCTTTTTTTGTGTTGCCATTTTCTAAGAGCCATATTTTTTTTATTTTTTGGCGATTGTCTCAGGTAGGGTATCAGTTTTTTGCGGGACGAGATGATGACTTTTTTTAGTACCATTTTGGGGTAAATACGCCTTTTTGATTGCGTAGTATTACACTTTTTGTGGGGGAAGGTGATCAAAAAATGGTTGTTTTGGCACTGTTTTTATTTTTTACTGTGTTCACCTGGAGGGATGGATCATGTGATATTTTTATAGAGCCGGTCGATATGGACGCGGCGATACCTAATATGCCTACTTTTTCTTTTTTTTCTTTTTTAACTTTTTTTCACCTTTTTTTTTAACTTTTGGGGGTCTGATCCCCTTCACAATGCATTACAATACTTTTGTATTGTAATGCATTGGCTGTAAGTGTATTACTCACAGTAATACACTTACAGCCTGCTTCCTGTTCGATCCAGGGGGCTGGATAGCACAGGCTCGCAGGGATGGCAGCCACGATGCCTAAGGAAGGCATCGGGCTGCCATTTAAGCCATTGGGTCCCCGTCACAGCAGCGCGGGGACCCGATGGCCCCGCTCGCCATCCTGAACATGCGGCACACCTCATGTGCCGCAGTCAGCGCTGACCGCGGCACATGAAGGGTTAATGCGCCGGCATCGGTGCTTTCACAGATGCTGGCACATTCCCCAGGGGCCGGCACCTGGGCACAGCCAGACCCCCTCCTCTGATCGGGCCGGCACAGCTCCTGAGCCCGCCCTATTACAGCGCCGTACATGTACGGCGCTGGTACCTGCGGCAGTGATTTTTGCGCCGTACATGTACGGTGCTGGTACCCTAAGGGTTAAAAGAAGATCACGAATATTACAAGACACAATTTCCCAAATTAACATCTTGAAGGACACGTTAGAGAGCTACACACCAGATGATAACATAAAAAAATGGCAGGATAGGATATGTAGAAGCCTAGATATTCTTGAAAAGGAGATAATCTCTAAAAAGACTAAGAAATTTAATTGGAGAAAACAAAAAGAACACTCAACATCCGTAGAAACTACAAATAAGAATAAACCACAAACAGGGGAAACTTCGAACCATATAAATACAAATATATTCAAGATTCCTACATCCAATAGATATAAGCCCCTATCTGAACCCCTTTTTTTAGACCAGACCCCACCCCGCCATCGAATAAGATCCAGACACGAATCTCCACCACAACTGCAGCACAGACAAAAAAGAACACAGTCACCTGCTCACAATTACAACTTAAGATACCGACAGAATCACCAACACATAAATCACCACAGAGAAGCACCAACAGGATACAGGGATCAATACAATTTGAGACTTCACCAAACACCAGAACAGAGATATCAACGCAATCATTACAATACCAGACCCCAAACACGTGCACACCAGCACCAAAGAAGACAAGACAAGAACAGAGAAGGACATGAGAGACGAGAGAATTATCACACACATTAACTGACAATGCAATTATAAATTTAAGTAATGCACGTATAACAGAGGCCCAAACCAGCTTAATGCAAAAAGGTCTAAAATTTGCTCCAACCAAAAACATAGACAAATTTAACATATTTATTGGTGTAGAGAAGTTTACTAGAAGATTGTGTTTGAAAAAGTACTACATGAAAAACCCAATTACAAGAGAGATAGAAACAAATACATCCTACATCCATACAGACCTTAGAGAACCATCAAAAATGTACCCAAGACAAGAAATCAGTCCAGAAATGGCCACTTTTAGAAAGAATGTTGAAAATGATATCAGAAATATCAAAGCGAACAAGATCAGGAATAAGCTAAATAAAAAAGAGATACAAGCTATCAAAGAACTCCAGAACAGCGGAAACAGCACTATCAGACCGGCAGATAAAAGGGGGAGGTATTGTAATAATAAACACCAGCGATTACAATAAAGAATGCATGAGACAGATATCAGATACATCCACATACAAACCTATACTATCAGATCCAACTGAAAAATTGAAGAAACAACTCATAGATTACTGTAAAATAGGTTTAAAAGAGGGCATCCTATCAGACAAGGAATATAAATATATTACCTCTACCCCAGACAGACGCTCGATCTTTTACTGTCTCCCGAAAGTTCATAAAACACTAGACAACCCCCCAGGCCGCCCGATCATTTCAGGTATAGGATCCATCACTTCAAACTTATCCCAGTATATTGACAGGTTACTACAACCGTTAGTAAAAAAACATCTCATTGTACATCAAGGACACGCCGGACATCATTCAGACCTTAGAAAAACTACAATTTCAACCACACATAGGAACCATAGATATGAACTCTTCATATACCACCATAGAAAACAATAAAGGAATTGAAGCAGTCAACAATCACCTAAAAAAATTTAGCACATTTCCAACAAAGCAAAGAGAGTTTGTAACAGAGGATATTCATTTCATATTATCTCATAACTACTTTTGGTACGATTCCAAATACTATGTTCGACAGCAAGGGACCGCCATGGGGACCAGATTCGCCCCCAGCTACGCTAACATCTTTATGGCGCAGTGGGAACTTGACACCATTGCGCCAAAGCTGGGGGTGAGTCTGGTCCTCTGGTGACACTATATAGATGACGTTATATTTGTATGGCAAGACACAAAAGAAGAACTGGACAGTTTTCTACTGAATTTAAACATAAATGAATATAATTTGACATTTACTTCTACCGTTAACAACAGCAAAACAGAATTCCTAGATTTAAATATAACAGTACAAGAAAACCGTATAATCTGTAGTACATTCCAGAAGTCCATCATGAGGAACAGTTTCATCCTGTATACTAGTTGCCACCTACCCAGGTGGCTTCTCAATATACCAATGAGCCAGTACAGGAGATTGAAGAGAAACTGTTCCGTGGTGGACAAATTTGAGGAAGAGGCACTAGCATTGACAAATCAATTCCTTCAAAGACAATACCCCAAAGAAGTTGTTGAAACTTATTTAAACAAAGTCAGAGAAATGAATAGAGGTGACTTCTTCAAACACAATCCTGTACAACCAGCTAAAGAAGAACCAACCAGAATAATCCTTCCGTTCAATGCACAGTTTAAAACCATAGAACAGATAATTAGAACCCACTGGCATATACTGACAGCAGATAAAATCATTGGTTCCACATTGTCCACATCACCATTAATCACATTCACTAGAGCACCCAATTTAGTCGCACCATCAATAAGAGACAGAACCAGCATACCGAGGACGCACAACTGGTTACAGACGAAAGGTTTTTATAGGTGCAGTAGATGCTCAAACTGCCAGATTACGAAATTACCTAAGAGAACCACAGAAGTAAAATCCACTACCAACTCACATCTACACAATATAGAAGAATGCATCACATGCGACTCCACAGATATCATCTATCTTTTACAGTGTCCATGCGACAAACAATACGTCAGAAGGACTAAAAGATCTCTTAAGAAACGTATCTCAGAACACATCAACAATATAAAAAAGGGCTACCAACTACACTCAGTATCGAAACACTACAAAGAAGTACACAATCAGGATCCCACATCACTTATATACATGGCACTGGACAAAGTTACAAAACACTGGAGGGGGGTCATCACATAAAGACTATGTCACGTTTGGAGTCTAGAAGGATATTCAAATTCAATACCTTAATACCAAAAGGATTAAATGCAGAAATGGAGGTATTTGGCTTTTTATAAGAAGGACAACTAGGGACGGGTGCCCTTTGTGGACAGATATCATGGTCAGGCTGATTTACCAGCACCGTGATCTCTCTCCCTGAGAGGCCCCCGTCCCCAAACATCTCGGTCTCCAGCATTGATGTACCTAAAAAAGACACTTGATTAACAGGACAAGACCAACAAAAGGATAATAAACCTACTCATCTACATCTAATACGTCTCTGAGAACACCAGGGAAATACAAGGAAAAACAAGACAACAAAAGAAAAGGCAGAATAATTTAAATTTAAAAGGATAATTTAAAAGGATAAAGAAAATTAAAGAATACTTACCTATACTCCCTCCATTAAAAAAGAGTAATCATAGAAGAGAAACCAACCCATTGGAAACAATAGTGAGGAGTAAAGACAAATTATATCACCTAGAATAACTAAGAGAAGAACAATTGAGTTCAAATAAGTTCAACTTGACCATACCAGGACAAACTGGATGAATATAAATAACATGAATATGATATATATCATCAAACAATTATCACAACATATACTACCTTTGGTCAATTGATATCAAGTATTTTAGATACACCCAAAGAGAGATATTGTCACGAACGTTCTTGCATCAGGTTGCAGGTGTTCGGCTAGGCTTTCAAAAGTGACATAATTTGACATGTTTTCCACTTGGTTTGGTTGCTGTTTACCACACCCCTTCCCCTCAGCTGTTGTGGGTGTGGTGATTATCTTTCCCCTATTTATCCCTTCCTCTCCCAGTATTCCTTTCTGCTCGCTTTGTTGTGTGTGGTGTGGATCTCGGCTGAGGTTCGGTTGCTCCTATATCTGCATTAAGATAAGTGTTTTTTCCCTATTGTGTTTATCCTACTTTTCCCTGTTGTGGTTTTGCCTTCTGGAGTCTCCTGTTCTTTCGTCCTCTTGGAGGAACGGGTTGACTCCTTCCCCTGTCACTAGCTGCAGGGTTCTCTAGGGTCAGGTGTTATTAGTTTCCTGTGTATGAACTCTCCTTGAACTAAGGCCTGATCATACTGGTAGTCAGCCAGGGCCTAGTTTCAGGGTTACCTGCAGGAGGTGACCGTTTCCCTTGTTTGGTCCTTTTCCCTTCCCCTTTACGCTTGGTGTGGCTATACCCTCCACACCAGAGCGTGACATTATAAACCGCCGAACAAAAATTAATATCATTTTTGTGCTGATATGGATACTATTGCTGCACTTGCTGAACGGCTGCAGGGACTCTGCTTGGAGGTGAGTGACATCCGCAACCAGATTCAGAGACCACAGGCTGGTGGTTCTGGGGGTGCTGGGTATCAGGCCTGTTTGGAGCCTAAGGTCGCCCTCCCGGATATATTTTCTGGGGGACGTGTTAATTTTATTCTATTCAGGGAGGCGTGCAAATTGCATTTCAGACTGTGTCCACATTCTTCTGGTAATGAGGAGCAGAAGGTTGGTGTGGTCATCTCGCTGCTTAAAGGGGATGCGCAGTCATAGGCCTTTTCTCTGCCGACCGGATCGCAGCCTCTCTGGTCGGTAGATGAATTTTTCAAGGCTTTAGGAATTATCTATGATGACCCGGATCGTATTGCCCTGGCCAAGACCCAGATACGTGACCTGAGCGCTCGATTCGGATCTATTGCTCCGAGTTTCGGAGGTGGGCGACCAATACTGAATGGAACGATCCGGCTCTACGTAGCTAATTCTGTCAAGGTTTATCAGAAAGGCTGAAGGACACTTTGGCCTTTCAGGAAACCCCTATGTCTTTGGAAGCCGCTATGTCTCTTGCTATACGCATGGATAGGCGCCTGAGAGAGCGATCTAGGGGCCCCCGCTCCCAAAACGTACTATCACGTAGTGTACTGTCTTCCTATGACACTTTGGGTGAAAATTCCTCTAGGTTGATGTCAGGGGACGAACCTATGCAGTTAGAGGGAGCTACTCCTGTTTCCACTCTTAAGCATTTTGGTAATAAAAAGGGTGTGTTTTTTCTGTGGTCAGAAAGGGCACTTTATCAATGTGTGTCCATGCATTCAATTTCTAAAAGAGAGAAAAGAAAAGGGGGCGTGCATTCTCATCTCACTCTTTGTGGGGTGGGTAGAGAAACTGAAAATATGCATTTGTCTTCATCCTGTAGTACCCGTTTTCTCCTGACTGCCGAGATGGCGCTAGAATCAAAGGTTGTGAGAACTGAGGTGTTTATTAACAGCGGGGCAGGGATTAACTTGATTGATGCTCAGTTTGTACGTATGCATGGATTGTCTCTGAGTACATTGGAAAAGAAGATTTCTGTGTTTGCCATTGATTCTGCATCTCTATCCCAGAAGTGTTTGTCTCAGATGGTGCATGATATCAAATTAAGAGTGGGTGAATTTCATCAGGAGTTTATTTCATGTTTTGTGTTGGAAGGTCTTCCTGCTCCTGTGGTTCTGGGTTTACCGTGGTTAAGCAAACATAATCCGTCCATTGACTGGCATACTAGACAAATTGTGGATTGGGGCGATTATTGTGTTGACAATTGCCTTAATACATCTTTTTCTGCTTTAACCACTAAGACTCTTCCTTCTTTTATATCGGATTTCTCTGATGTATTTTCTGAAGGTGGATGTCAGGATTTACCCCCTCACCGGGGAATACGATTGTCCTATCAATCTTATCCCTGGAACAAGATTGCCTAAATCTAGGCTTTCTGGACCTGAGAGAATGGCCATGAAGGAATATATTGCTGAGAGTTTGGCTAAAGGACATATTAGACCTTCCAAATCTCCTGTGGCAGCTGGGTTTTCCGTGAACTCAATCGGATTACTGTCCGTGACCCATACCCCCTTCCTTTGATTCCTGACTTGTTTAACCAGATTGTGGATGCCAAGGTGTTCTCCAAGTTGGACTTAAGGGGGGCATATAATCTGGTCAGGATCAAGGAAGGGGATGAATGGAAGACGGCCTTTAACACTCCTGAGGGCCACTTTGAGAACCTGGTCATGCCTTTTGGGTTGACCAATGCTCCTGCTGTCTTCCAGCATTTTGTTAATGACATTTTTCATCACCTGGTGGGGAGGGTTTGTAGTCGTGTATTTGGATGACATACTAATCTATTCTCCAGATATGGTGACACATCAGGATCAAGTTAGACATGTGTTGCAGATCTTAAGAGATAACAAGTTGTATGCAAAATTTGAGAAATGTGTTTTTGCTGTACATGAGGTGCAATTCTTAGGACACCTGCTTTCATCTTCAGGTTTTCGTATGGATCCAGAGAAAGTCCATGCTGTTCTGGACTGGGACTGACCTGAAAATCTGAAGGGTCTTGTGCGATTTTTGGGGTTCACCAACTATTACCAAAAATGTATTTAGAACTATTAACTATTATTATTATTTAACTGACATGACTAAGAAAGGGACGGATGTCTCAGTGTGGTCTGATGCAGCATTGCGAGTCTTCTCCACTGTGAAGGAGTGCTTTTCTTCTGCCCCTATATTGGTGCAGCCAGATGTGTCACAACCTTTCATTGTGGAAGTTGATGCATCCAAGGTGGGAGTAGGAGCAGTTTTATCACAGGGCCCGTCACCTGGTAAATGGCGCCCATGTGCTTTTTTTTTTTAAAAAAACTCTCTGCTGCAGAGAGAAATTATGATGTGGGTAACAGAGAGTTACTGGCCATTAAGTTGTCTTTTGAGGAATGGCGTCATTGGTTGGAAGGGACGATTCACCCAATCACTGTATTCACTGATCACAAAAATCTGGCTTATCTGGAGTCAGCTAAACGACTTAATCCGAGGCAGGCCAGATGGTCTTTGTTCTTTACCAGATTCAATTTCATTGTCACATATCGTCCTGGGGTTAAGAATGTGAAGGAGCATGCCTTGTCACGTAGTTTTCCTGGATGTGGTGATTTTGAGGATCCGAGTTCTATACTGTCCGAAGGAGTGGTGATATCCGTTCTTTACCCTGATCTTGAGGCTAAGGTGTTTGAGGCCCAGGGAGATGCACCGGAGTCTTGCCCCCCTGGGAAGTTGCTTGTTCCTTCTGATTTGCGTCATAAGGTGTTTGAGGAACATCATTCTTCGGTGCTTGCGGGACTCCCTGAGAGTAAATCCACTGTCGACCTCATCTCTCGTAGATTCTGGTGGACGGAGCTGCGTTAGTGTGTTGAGGACTATGTGTCGGCCTGTAACGTCTGTGCTCGCGCTAAGGTGACACATACTCGACCTTCTGGACCCCTACTCCCATTGCCCATCCCGTCCAGACCATGGACTCACTTATCCATGGACTTCATCACTGATCTGCCTGATTCGTCTGGTAAGACAGTTATTCTGGTGGTTGTAGATCGTTTTAGTAAAATGGCGCACTTTATTGCATTACCCGGACTCTCCAATGCTAAAACTCTTGCACAATTGTTTGTTGACAACATTGTGAAACTTCATGGCACTCCCACTGATGTGGTCTCTGATCGTGGGACTCAGTTTGTGTCCAGATTCTGGAGGGCATTCTGTACTCGGCTTGGGATACAACTGTCTTTTTCCTCTGCCTTTCACCCCCAGACGAATGGACAGACTGAGCGTACCAATCAGAGTCTTATTTGAGATGTTTTGTCTCTGAGAACCAGGAGGAGTGGTCCTCGTTTTTGTCTCTGGCAGAGTTTGCCATAAATAATCACAGATAGGACTCCACTGGTTAGTCACCATATTTTGGTGCATATGGCTTTCACCCGCAGTTTGTCACATTTTCAGGTTCTGATACTTCTGGTATTCCTGAGGAAGAATATTTTTCGTCATCATTGTCATCTATATGGCAGAAAATTCTAAATAACTTGATAAATATGGGTAACAAGTATAAACGTGTGGCTGACAGGAGACGTATGAAAGGTCCGGACCTAAGTGTGGGTGATTCTGTGTGGCTGTCAACTAGAACATTAAGTTGAAAGTTCCCTCTTGGAAGTTGGGTCCAAGATTTATTGGCTCATATAAGATCAAGGCCATTATTAATCCTGTAGCATTTCATCTTGAACTTCCTCAGGCTCTGAAAATCCATAATGTGTTTCACAGATCTTTGTTGAAGAGATATGTTGAACCTCTGGAGCTATCTCCCTTGCCACCCGCGCCTGTCTTGGTGGATGGCAATTTGGAATTACAGATCGTCAAGATCATTGATTCTCGAGTTCTCCGTGGGACTCTTCAATATCTTGTTCACTGGAAGGGTTATGGACCTGAGGAGAGGACATGGGTACCGGCATCTGACGTGAATGCCAGTCATTTGGTGAAAGCCTTTCACAGGTCTCATCCTGATAGAGTTGGTCCTGGGTGCCCGGAGGTCACCCGTAAAAGGGGGGGTAATGTCACGAACGTTCCTGCATCAGGTTGCAGGCGTTCGGCTAGGCTTTCAAAAGTGACATAATTTGACGTTTTCCTCTTTGTTTGGTTGCTGTTTACCACACCCCTTCCCCTCAGCTGTTGTGGGTGTGGTGATTATCTTTCCCCTATTTATCCCTTCCTCTCCCAGTATTCCTTGCGGTTTATACTTTCTGCTTACTTTGTTGTGTGTGGTGTTGTTCTTGGCTGAGATCCAGTTGCTGCAATAAGTGGTATTAAGATAAGTGTAATTTTCCCTATTGTGTTTATCCTACTTTTCCCTGTTGTGGCTTTGCCTTCTGGAGTCTCCTGTTCGTCCGGCCTTTTGGAGGATTGGGTTCACTCCTTCCCCTGTCACTAGTGGCAGGGTTCTCTAGGGTCAAGTGTTATTAGGTTCCTGTGTATGAACTCTCCTACCATTAAGGCCTGTTCATACTGGTAGTCAGTCAGGGCCTAGTTTCAGGGTTCCTTACAGGAGGGGACCGTTTCCCTTGATTGGTCTTTTCCCTTCCCTCTTACGCTTGGTGTGGCTATTCCCTCCACACCAGAGCGTGACAGATATATATACAAAATATCAGTATTATATATAAACCCTGGAGCACCATACATCCACCCATCCCTAATGGTTTCATATCTCATTTTTACACTTGTCCTCTGCTCTTTTATATGTTCTATATGCTATATATTTTATTGTTATATTTTTTACCATTATTATATATTATATATACCAATTATATTTATGTGGTAAGATAGACACTTCTTAGAAGGTGTTAAATTGAATCCCATACATTGGAATACTATAGGCCAATGGACCTATTGTGGGAAGAAGAATACACCTTCACTTCCAGGCCGTCTTTTACATACAACAGGAGAATGGAATATACAAGACCCTACTCCCAATTAACTATTTAATTGTTAAACTCTTTAAAAGCTGTAAGTGACAAGCGGGTCTTTTAGCCATTGAGAAAGGGGGCAGTGTGGACCCCCGAGATTCGTCTGGTATTCAAGACACTGCTATTTGAATTTCTTGCAGCAACAGACGCTTTTGAGAATAAAACAAAATATCCCTGGAAACCACAAAAAGAATAAAACAGTGCACTGTACACATTATCCAATAAGGAAGGCATCCAGCTGCTATCTAAGCCATCGGGTCCCCGTCACAGCAGCGCGGGGACTCGATGGACACCCCGCACGCCATCCTGACATGCCGCACATCTCATGTGCCGCGGTCAGCGCTGACCACGGCACATGAAGGGTTAATGCGCCAGCATCGGTATTTTCACCGATGCCGGTGCATTCAGCAGGGGTCCGGCAAGTGGGCACAGCTCCTGCACCCGCCTGATCAGCGTGCTGTAGTACTACGGCACCAGGCGGCAAGTCCCTTCCCACAGCGCCATACATGTACGGCAATGGGCGGAAAGGGGTTAAACTGAAACATTTATAAACTAGCAACAACTTATCCTTCAGCCTTTTTAACAGGAGGAGATAAGTACTAAATACAGCAACAGTGTATCTGGTTATAAGTGGATAAAGTGAACAAGAATCACATCGGGAGATTGTTTATCACCTACAGACTTTGCAACTTTGATACCAATAAAAATTGCCAACCAAAACAGAGACACTATTGTTTATATTTGATTGATTTATGTTCATTTTATTGAAGATTATATATATATATATATATATATATATATATATATATATATATATATATATTTTAGAATAAAAACAGATATTCATATAAATCATAACTCTGTACAGTATATTTTATGAATTGATATCCTAAAAATATACATTAATTATATGATACTTATATAACGCACAATCCTATACTACCAAAGCAGAGTGTGCCCACCCATCTTGTTTATTCGCTGTATTTCTAGTATAAACGACTATGGATTGGTCGAGGGTGAGAGCACCTTGGATTCATAATCTTCAATATTGGTGAGCCACTATATTTATACATTTAATTATTGTTAAATTAAGTTTTTATGCTAAGCCTATTTTTAAAGAATGTATAGTGGTTTTATTTTAAATGTTTCATGTCATTATTAGAGATGAGCCAGCACTAAAATGCTCAGGTGCTCATTATTCGAGACAAACTTTTCCCGATGCTCGGGTGCTCGTTTCGAGTAACGAACCCCATTGAAGTCAATGGGAGACTCGAGCATTTTTGCAGGGGACCAAGGCTCTGCCTAGGGAAGGCTGGGTGAAAACCTGGAAACCTCAGAAAATGATGGAAACACCACGGAAATGGACAGGAAACAGCAGGGGCAGCATGCATGGATGCCTCTGAGGCTGCCTAATCCCACCATTAACCCAAATTCTCCTGCAACAGCCTGGTGGTTACCCTCATGGCAATTGTGCTCACCCAGACCAAGAAAGGCGAGGCACATGCCCATCACATGTTAGGGAAGCACCCAACTAGGTGCAACGAAGGTCCATCACCCATGCCCATGCTGGCACTGCTCTCCTATCCCCAGCCACACGATGCAGGCATAAGCCTGACACAGCATGGCGGTGACACCAAGAAGTGACCAAGTTAGATGAGGTAGCAGGTGAGCCACCCAAAAATTTAGCCTGACGCAGCATGGCGGTGACAACAGAGTGAGCGAGTGACACTGTGGGAGCAGGCGAACCACATAAACATTTTTCGTGGCCCTGTATGGCGGCGGTGACAACAGAGTGACTGAGTTAGTATGCGGTATCTGGTGAACCACCCAAAAATTTAGCCTGACACAGCATGGCGGTTACACCACCAATGACTTTGTCCGACTGAGAATGCAGCGAAATGGCTTTTGTTGAGCCTCCAAAAAAATTTTTCTTTTCGGAGTACATTAAGTCGACCCTCAGCAAAAAAAATTTTTTTTAAATGTCGGTACTTGCGCCTCCTGAAAAATTGTTTTGGACTGTCTGTTTGACACCCTTGAAACATTGTTTTACACTGTCTGTAGTTCACACTGCGGAAAAATTGTTTGGAGAGAAGGCCTGTAGGTGGCTCTCCGGAAAAATTGTTTAGAGAGAGGGCCTGTAGGTGGACCTCCGGAAAAATTGTTTGGAGAGAGGGCCTGTAGGGGGCCCTCCAGAAAAATTGTTTAGAGAGAGGGCCTGTAGGTGGACCTCCGGAAAAAATGTTTGGAGAGAGGGCCTGTAGGTGGACCTCCGGAAAAATTGTTTGGAGAGAGGGCCTGTAGGAACCCTCCGGAAAAATTGTTTAGAGAGAGGGCCTGTAGGGGGACCTCCGGAAAAATTGTTTAGAGAAAGCCTGTAGGTGGACCTCCGGAAAAATTGTTTGGAGAGAGGGCCTGTAGGGGGCCCTCCGGAAAAATTGTTTAGAGAGAGGGCCTGTGGGTGGACCTCTGGAAAAATTGTTTGGAGAGAGGGCCTGTAGGGGGCCCTCCGGAAAAATTGTGGTAAAAGAGTGCCAGTTGGCCCTCTAAAAAATTGCGTTTTTTGGGTCAGCGTTAGGCAAAGACGACAAGGAGGAGGAGGAGTAGAGAAGAGGAATCGGATACATAAGTAATGTTAATCTTTAGCTGCTTTCCCCCGGAGGAGATTTGAATTCCGGTGAAATCCAGGCTTTGTTCATTTTAATAAGCGTCAGCCTGTCAGCGCTGTCAGTTGACAGGCGTGTACGCTTATCGGTGATGACGCCACCAGCTGCACTGAATACCCGCTCTGACAACACGCTAGCGGCAGGGCAGGCCAGCACCTCCAAGGCGTACAGCGCCAGTTCAGGCCACGTGTCCAGCTTTGAAACCCAGTAGTTGTATGGAGCAGAGTGATCGGTCCGGACGTTGGTATGGTCAGCTAGGTACTCCCTCACCATCTTTCTGTAAAGCTCACCCCTACTCTGCCTAGACTGGGGACAGGTGACAGTGTCTTGCTGGGGTGACATAAAACTGGCAAAGGCCTTGGAGAGCGTTCCCCTGCCAGTGCTGGACAAGCTGCCTGCTCGCCTCCTCTCCCCCGCTACTTGGCCCACAGAACCACGCCCTCTGCCGCTAGCGGCATCAGATGGGAAGGATTGTTTCAGCTTGTGCACCAGGGCCTGTTGATATTGATTCACTCTCATACTCCTTTCCTCTACAGGGATGAGAGTGGAAAGGTTCTGCTTGTACCGTGGGTCCAGGAGAGTGAACACCCAGTAATCGGTGTTTGAAAAAATGCTTCTAACGCGAGGGTCACGGGATAGGCAGCCTAACATGAAGTCTGCCATGTGCGCCAGAGTCCCAACACGCAAGAATTCCCTCTCCTCACTGGCCTGACTCTCCATTTCCTCCTCCTCCTCCAGTCCTCCTCTTCAGCCCATACACGCTCAAGAGTTAAGAAGGACTGAGCATTGGTACCCTCTTCTGTCTCGCCGACATTCTCCTCCTCTTCCTCCTCATCCTCATCCCCCTCCTCCGATACGCGCTGAGAAACAGACCGGAGGGTGCTCTGGCTATCAAGCGACGTATCTTCCTCCACCTTCTCTTGTGACAAGCGCAAAGCTTCCGACTTCATGCTGAGCAGTGAGTTTTTCAACAGGCAAAGCAGCGGGATGGTGAGGCTGATAATGGCGGCATCGCCGCTGACCATCTGTGTTGACTCCTCAAAGTTGCTCAACACCTGGCAGATATCAGACATCCACGTCCACTCCTCATTGTAGACTTGAGGAATCTGACTGACCTGACTACCAGTTCTGGTGGAAGTTGACATCTGGCAGTCTACAATCGCTCTGCGCTGCTGGTAAACTCTGGATAACATGTTTAATGTCGAATTCCATCTTGTGGGCACGTCGCACAACAGTCGGTGAGCGGGCAGTTGTAGGCGGCGCTGCGCTGCCCTGAGAGTGGCAGCATCTGTGGTCGACTTGCGGAAATGCGCACAGATGCGGCGCACCTTGGTGAGCAAATCAGACAGATTGGGGTATGTCTTGAGGAACCGCTGAACTATGAGATTGAACACGTGGGCCAGGCATGGCACATGTGTCAGTCTGCCGAGTTGCAGAGCCGCCACCAGGTTACGCCCGTTGTCACACACAACCATGCCTGGCTTGAGGTTCAGCGGTGCCAGCCACAGATCGGTCTGCGCCGTGATGCCCTGTAACAGCTCTTGGGCGGTGTGCCTTTTGTCACCTAAGCTCAGCAGTTTGAGCACCGCCTGCTGGCGCTTAGCCACGGCACTGCTGCTGCGCCTAGAGCTACCGACTGAAGGCGCCGTGCCCACGGATGGTAATTCGGAGGAGGAGGTGGAGGAGGAGGAGGGGTCGGAGGAGGAGGCATAGTACGTCTGAGAGACCGTGACCGAGGTAGGCCTCGCAATCCTCAGTGTGGGCAGTACATGAGCGGCCCCAGGGTCAGACTCGGTCCCAGCCTCCACCAAGTTAACCCAATGTGCCGTCAGTGATATATAGTGTCCCTGCCCGGCAGCACTTGTCCACGTGTCCGTGGTTAGGTGGACCTTCTCAGAAACAGCGTTGGTCAGGGCACGGATGATGTTCTGTGACACGTGCTGGTGTAGGGCTGGGACGGCACATCGGGAAAAATAGTGGCGGCTGGGGACCGAATACCGAGGGGCAGCCACCGCCATGAGGTTGCGAAAGGCCTCGGTCTCTACCAGCCTATAGGGCAGCATCTCCAGGCTCAGCAATTTGGAGATGTGGACGTTGAGGGCTTGGGCATGTGGGTGGGTGGAACTGTATTTCCTCTTGCGCTCCAGCGTCTGCTGTAAAGACAGCTGAACGCTGCGCAGGGACACATTGGTGGACGCTGTGGAGGATCGTGAGGCGAAGGTGTGGTTTTCCGGCGGGAGGCGCTCGTGCCGGGGTCCTGGGCAGGGGGTTGACTAGCAGAGGCAGCGAGTGACACAGGGGAAGGAGCAGTGGTGGGACCCGCAGGAGGTGAACGGCCTTGGTTCCATTGAGTGGGGTGTTTAGCACTCATATGCCTGCGCATGCTGGTGGTGGTTAGGCTAGTAGTGGTGGCACCCCTGCTGATCCTGGTGTGGCACAGGTTGCACACCACAGTCCGTCGGTCATCCTCACTTTCTTTAAAGAACCTCCAGACTTGCGAACATCTAGGCCTCGCCACGGGAGCTTCACTACGTGAAACAGTTGCTGCTGATGCACCAGCTCTGGCCCTGCTTCTCCCTCTGGCCACACCACTGCCTCTTCCAACCTGTTCTGGTGCAGCACTCGCCTCCGCCTCAGAAGCACTGTCTTCACTCGGCTTATCAACCCAGCTTGGGTCAGTCACCTCGTCATCCTCCGATTCCTCAGTCTGCTCCCCCCTCGGACTTCCTGCCCTGACAACAACTTCACCACTGTCTGACAACCGTGTCTCCTCATCGTCCGACACCTCTTTACACACTTCTTCCACTAAGTCAACAATGTCATCATCATCATCACCCACAGACTGCGACAGTTGGAAAACTTGGGCATCGGGAAAGAGGTCAGCAGCAACCTGAGAAGTGGTTTGTGACTCTGGGAAGGGTCCAGAAAACAGTTCCTCAGAGTATGCCGGATCGCATTCCAAATTTTCCTGGGAGGGGCAGACTGGGGGGAAGGAGGTTGAGGTGGAGGAGCCAGAGGAGTGCTCCCTTGGGTAACGTGGGTGGACTGCGTGGAAGACTGACTGGTGGACAAATTACTTGAAGCATTGTCCGCAATCCACGACATCACCTGTTCGCACTGTTGTGGTTTCAACAGTCCTCTACCACGTGTCCCTGTAAGTTGAGACATGAAGCTAGGGAGTGTAGCTCTGCGGCGTTCCCCTGCTCCCTCATCAGCAGGTACTGTCTCACCCTGCCCAGGACCACGGCCTCTGCCCCCTGCAGTAATTGAATGCCCACGCCCTCGTCCTCGACCCTTAGCCCTGGGGTTCAACATTTTCTGTATATAAGTGTATTATATATAAAAAAAAAAATGGGCCTGCTGTACTGAAACCCACAAACTTGTTCAATCTGAACAAGTTAATATATAGGTGGATAAGTTAGAGCAAAATTACGTATGTTATTACGTACCGTGCAGTATGGAGCAATTACACTGAAATTATTAGGTTAGGCAGACTGCTTAAGTGCAACCCAGACAAATGTCGCACTCAGATTTTTTTTTTTTTTAACGTGACGTGCAGAAGATATCAGAGTGCAAACTCAGCCCCTGCTGACTATGGCTATTTTAAGTGCAACCCAGACAAATGCCGCACAGAGATTTTTCTAATGTAGCTGTATCAGTGAGAGCAAAAGACCTTTTTTTATTACGTGACGTACAGAATGGGTCACCTGGACAGAAAATACGGATTGTGCTTTGTGGTGACTGGACAGCTGAACTGTGACACACAGAATGGTTCCACACAGCTGTATGAAATGGATTTGTATCACTGAGATAAAACAACAAAAAAACTATTTTTTTTTTTTTTAACGTGGCGTGCAGAATATATCAGAGAGAAAACACAGCCCCTGCTGACTATGGCTATATTAAGTGCAACCCAGACAAATGTCGCACAGAGATTTTTCTAATGTAGCTGTATCAGTGAGAGCAAAAGACCTTTTTTTATTACGTGACGTACAGAATGGGTCACCTGGACAGAAAATACGGATTGTGGTTTGTGGTGACTGGACAGCTGAACTGTGACACACAGAATGGTTCCACACAGCTGTATGAAATGGATTTGTATCACTGAGATAAAACAACAAAAAAACTTTTTTTTTTTTTTTTTTTTAACGTGACGTGCAGAATATATCAGAGAGCAAACTCAGCCCCTGCTGACTGTGGCTATATTAAGTGCAACCCAGACAAATGTCGCACAGAGATTTTTCTAATGTAGCTGTATCAGTGAGAGCAAAAGACCTTTTTTTATTACGTGACGTACAGAATGGGTCACCTGGACAGAAAATACGGATTGTGGTTTGTGGTGACTGGACAGCTGAACTGTGACACACAGAATGGTTCCACACAGCTGTATGAAATGGATTTGTATCACTGAGATAAAACAACAAAAAAACTTTTTTTTTTTTTTTTTTTTAACGTGACGTGCAGAATATATCAGAGAGCAAACTCAGCCCCTGCTGACTGTGGCTATATTAAGTGCAACCCAGACAAATGTCGCACAGAGATTTTTCTAATGTAGCTGTATCAGTGAGAGCAAAAGACCTTTTTTTATTACGTGACGTACAGAATGGGTCACCTGGACAGAAAATACGGATTGTGGTTTGTGGTGACTGGACAGCTGAACTGTGACACACAGAATGGTTCCACACAGCTGTATGAAATGGATTTGTATCACTGAGATAAAACAACAAAAAAACTTTTTTTTTTTTTTTTTTTTTAACGTGACGTGCAGAATATATCAGAGAGCAAACTCAGCCCCTGCTGACTGTGGCTATATTAAGTGCAACCCAGACAAATGTCGCACAGAGATTTTTCTAATGTAGCTGTATCAGTGAGAGCAAAAGACCTTTTTTATTACGTGACGTACAGAATGGGTCACCTGGACAGAAAATACGGATTGTGGTTTGTGGTGACTGGACAGCTGAACTGTGACACACAGAATGGTTCCACACAGCTGTATGAAATGGATTTGTATCACTGAGATAAAACAACAAAAAAACTTTTTTTTTTTTTTTTTTAACGTGACGTGCAGAATATATCAGAGAGCAAACTCAGCCCCTGCTGACTGTGGCTATATTAAGTGCAACCCAGACAAATGTCGCACAGAGATTTTTCTAATGTAGCTGTATCAGTGAGAGCAAAAGACCTTTTTTATTACGTGACGTACAGAATGGGTCACCTGGACAGAAAATACGGATTGTGGTTTGTGGTGACTGGACAGCTGAACTGTGACACACAGAATGGTTCCACACAGCTGTATGAAATGGATTTGTATCACTGAGATAAAACAACAAAAAAACTTTTTTTTTTTTTTTTTTTAACGTGACGTGCAGAATATATCAGAGAGCAAACTCAGCCCCTGCTGACTGTGGCTATATTAAGTGCAACCCAGACAAATGTCGCACAGAGATTTTTCTAATGTAGCTGTATCAGTGAGAGCAAAAGACCTTTTTTTATTACGTGACGTACAGAATGGGTCACCTGGACAGAAAATACGGATTGTGGTTTGTGGTGACTGGACAGCTGAACTGTGACACACAGAATGGTTCCACACAGCTGTATGAAATGGATTTGTATCACTGAGATAAAACAACAAAAAAACTTTTTTTTTTTTTTTTTTTTAACGTGACGTGCAGAATATATCAGAGAGCAAACTCAGCCCCTGCTGACTGTGGCTATATTAAGTGCAACCCAGACAAATGTCGCACAGAGATTTTTCTAATGTAGCTGTATCAGTGAGAGCAAAAGACCTTTTTTTATTACGTGACGTACAGAATGGGTCACCTGGACAGAAAATACGGATTGTGGTTTGTGGTGACTGGACAGCTGAACTGTGACACACAGAATGGTTCCACACAGCTGTATGAAATGGATTTGTATCACTGAGATAAAACAACAAAAAAACTTTTTTTTTTTTTTTTTTTTAACGTGACGTGCAGAATATATCAGAGAGCAAACTCAGCCCCTGCTGACTGTGGCTATATTAAGTGCAACCCAGACAAATGTCGCACAGAGATTTTTCTAATGTAGCTGTATCAGTGAGAGCAAAAGACCTTTTTTTATTACGTGACGTACAGAATGGGTCACCTGGACAGAAAATACGGATTGTGGTTTGTGGTGACTGGACAGCTGAACTGTGACACACAGAATGGTTCCACACAGCTGTATGAAATGGATTTGTATCACTGAGATAAAACAACAAAAAAACTTTTTTTTTTTTTTTTTTTTTAACGTGACGTGCAGAATATATCAGAGAGCAAACTCAGCCCCTGCTGACTGTGGCTATATTAAGTGCAACCCAGACAAATGTCGCACAGAGATTTTTCTAATGTAGCTGTATCAGTGAGAGCAAAAGACCTTTTTTATTACGTGACGTACAGAATGGGTCACCTGGACAGAAAATACGGATTGTGGTTTGTGGTGACTGGACAGCTGAACTGTGACACACAGAATGGTTCCACACAGCTGTATGAAATGGATTTGTATCACTGAGATAAAACAACAAAAAAACTTTTTTTTTTTTTTTTTTTTTAACGTGACGTGCAGAATATATCAGAGAGCAAACTCAGCCCCTGCTGACTGTGGCTATATTAAGTGCAACCCAGACAAATGTCGCACAGAGATTTTTCTAATGTAGCTGTATCAGTGAGAGCAAAAGACCTTTTTTATTACGTGACGTACAGAATGGGTCACCTGGACAGAAAATACGGATTGTGGTTTGTGGTGACTGGACAGCTGAACTGTGACACACAGAATGGTTCCACACAGCTGTATGAAATGGATTTGTATCACTGAGATAAAACAACAAAAAAACTTTTTTTTTTTTTTTTTTTTTAACGTGACGTGCAGAATATATCAGAGAGCAAACTCAGCCCCTGCTGACTGTGGCTATATTAAGTGCAACCCAGACAAATGTCGCACAGAGATTTTTCTAATGTAGCTGTATCAGTGAGAGCAAAAGACCTTTTTTTATTACGTGACGTACAGAATGGGTCACCTGGACAGAAAATACGGATTGTGGTTTGTGGTGACTGGACAGCTGAACTGTGACACACAGAATGGTTCCACACAGCTGTATGAAATGGATTTGTATCACTGAGATAAAACAACAAAAAAACTTTTTTTTTTTTTTTTTTTTAACGTGACGTGCAGAATATATCAGAGAGCAAACTCAGCCCCTGCTGACTGTGGCTATATTAAGTGCAACCCAGACAAATGTCGCACAGAGATTTTTCTAATGTAGCTGTATCAGTGAGAGCAAAAGACCTTTTTTATTACGTGACGTACAGAATGGGTCACCTGGACAGAAAATACGGATTGTGGTTTGTGGTGACTGGACAGCTGAACTGTGACACACAGAATGGTTCCACACAGCTGTATGAAATGGATTTGTATCACTGAGATAAAACAACAAAAAAACTTTTTTTTTTTTTTTTTTTTTAACGTGACGTGCAGAATATATCAGAGAGCAAACTCAGCCCCTGCTGACTGTGGCTATATTAAGTGCAACCCAGACAAATGTCGCACAGAGATTTTTCTAATGTAGCTGTATCAGTGAGAGCAAAAGACCTTTTTTTATTACGTGACGTACAGAATGGGTCACCTGGACAGAAAATACGGATTGTGGTTTGTGGTGACTGGACAGCTGAACTGTGACACACAGAATGGTTCCACACAGCTGTATGAAATGGATTTGTATCACTGAGATAAAACAACAAAAAAACTTTTTTTTTTTTTTTTTTTTTAACGTGACGTGCAGAATATATCAGAGAGCAAACTCAGCCCCTGCTGACTGTGGCTATATTAAGTGCAACCCAGACAAATGTCGCACAGAGATTTTTCTAATGTAGCTGTATCAGTGAGAGCAAAAGACCTTTTTTATTACGTGACGTACAGAATGGGTCACCTGGACAGAAAATACGGATTGTGGTTTGTGGTGACTGGACAGCTGAACTGTGACACACAGAATGGTTCCACACAGCTGTATGAAATGGATTTGTATCACTGAGATAAAACAACAAAAAAACTATTTTTTTTTTTTTTTTTTTTAACGTGACGTGCAGAATATATCAGAGAGCAAACTCAGCCCCTGCTGACTGTGGCTATATTAAGTGCAACCCAGACAAATGTCGCACAGAGATTTTTCTAATGTAGCTGTATCAGTGAGAGCAAAAGACCTTTTTTATTACGTGACGTACAGAATGGGTCACCTGGACAGAAAATACGGATTGTGGTTTGTGGTGACTGGACAGCTGAACTGTGACACACAGAATGGTTCCACACAGCTGTATGAAATGGATTTGTATCACTGAGATAAAACAACAAAAAAACTATTTTTTTTTTTTTTTTTTAACGTGACGTGCAGAATATATCAGAGAGCAAACTCAGCCCCTGCTGACTGTGGCTATATTAAGTGCAACCCAGACAAATGTCGCACAGAGATTTTTCTAATGTAGCTGTATCAGTGAGAGCAAAAGACCTTTTTTAATTACGTGACGTACAGAATGGGTCACCTGGACAGAAAATACGGATTGTGGTTTGTGGTGACTGGACAGCTGAACTGTGACACACAGAATGGTTCCACACAGCTGTATGAAATGGATTTGTATCACTGAGATAAAACAACAAAAAAACTTTTTTTTTTTGTTTTGTTTTTTTAACGTGACGTGCAGAATATATCAGAGAGCAAACTCAGCCCCTGCTGACTGTGGCTATATTAAGTGCAACCCAGACAAATGTCGCACAGAGATTTTTCTAATGTAGCTGTATCAGTGAGAGCAAAAGACCTTTTTTAATTACGTGACGTACAGAATGGGTCACCTGGACAGAAAATACGGATTGTGGTTTGTGGTGACTGGACAGCTGAACTGTGACACACAGAATGGTTCCACACAGCTGTATGAAATGGATTTGTATCACTG
>ONZH01019978.1:0-127778 GCA_900303285.1 Rhinella marina | reverse complement strand
TCCAGGATTTCACCCAGGCAGCCTGCCTGGTGTTTAGCACTTCATTGCTCCGATGCCCTCTCTTGCCCTGCGCTAGATCACCTTTGCCCTGCGCGATTTAGCACAGGGCAAAGGAGAACATCGAGCATGATATGCTCCGATGCTCTTGTCAGGCAGACTGCCTGGGTGAAATTATGGGTATGTCCGGGTTCGGAGCTGAACCCCTTTAAGTTGGGTTTCCGGTAGGTAAAAGTTGTGCGACTGTCCGCTCCTGTCATTTCAGAGGAGCAGTAGAGGGCCTGCAGTGGGTACGGGGTCTCCGTTCTCACACCACTGGGACCCCCACCGTACTGATAGTTATCCGCTATCCTGTGTATACCTACCAGATACCCCTTTAAGCTGAGAGGAGGTCGCAGCGCTCACCGGAGTTTGGTTGCCTCTTCAAACAGTGGATCATTGGGGGTACCGGATGCCAGACCCCCACAGATCAAGTCAGTCAATATTTATGAGGCTGAATAATAGGCGTTTCCTTCACAGCAGGCCTATGAGTCATCCCTTTACTTAACCATTTCATTTCTCTTCCTAGATATCTGTATAAAGAAGTCGCCCTGTACTACAGTAAGGTTCCTGGGGCCAGTGAGACAAGCATTTTCTGTCCTTCCCAGCAGACACAGTCCCTGGTACTGAAGCCGAACACTTTTTTTCATCTGTATTTGAGTCGAGTCCCAGAAGAAGCGACACAGAGCAGCCTGTGAGCGTCACGTTATAGCACCCAGATACGTAAAAACTTTGAAACCTGAAGTGATATGTGTGCGGTTTGTTATGGGCACCAGGTGCGGTTATATGACTGCAGTGCTCTGCTTCTAACTGCGTTTCTAGCGCTTGGTGCTGAGGGGCTTATTAATCTTGAGCCTATTAACCACCTGTTTTGCCTGAGTCCAGCTCGAGCAGTGTGAAAAGTAGCTAACTGGAGGGGGGAGGGCTGCTTTAGATGGAGATATCTCCTCAATGGTAGCAGCTAGAAACATGCAACTGGTCTCCTTCTCAAAGCTGACAGTCCAGGCTTTCATACAAGACCAAAATGACAGCAAGTAAAACCTTTATTCACAGCATCCCGATTTCTATCAGTGATATCTTTCTCTGTCCTGAACATATTGCTGCCAGTATTGTCTGAAAGCCTGGAATGTCTGCTTTCAAACAAGACCAGTTGCATGTTTCTAGCTGCTACCATTCAGGAGGTAGCATAATCTAAAGCACCCCTCCCCCCTCCAGTTACCTACTTTTCCCACTGCTGGAGCTCCACTCTGGCAAAACAGTTAGGGGGTTAAACGTTAATGTATTGATCTAAAGGAGATCTATAAATGTGCAGTAAGCAGACCAGTCTGCCAAATGTGGGACCGGAAGCGCACTTAGGCAAATTGACGTTGATGCACTGCATATATGCTGCTTCCTTTTGATTTGCACGTACCGGTAAACCCTCTCGTGATATTCTGTCTCGTAGTTCTTGGCGAGAGCAGACGGGTGTACACCTGAGTATCCACGCTAAGGGCTCCACGCGTCCAGTGTCTGAGTGTCCTCCCAGTATATTGAACACCCATGTCTGCTGTATGTCCGTCACAGACAAGCTGCTTAAGTGGAGTGCACTTGGGGTCCAGGGAGCTTTGCTAAGTCAATTTGTGGACCCCCTGTACATAACTAGCATCATCACAGGTAAAGTACGTCATGTACAAATGCAAGCGTCTGCCGGAGACGACTGTGGGGTGATTATGTCTGTATTTCACTCTGAACTCAGGGAGCAAAAGGCATCAGATAGAAGCTTTCAACCAGGCCCTGGATCGGCTCCAACCTCCCTTGGACATGACGTTGTTTCAACCCTATACGGTGTGCCCCCCATACTTGCTGATTGTTCCAGATATCAATAGCAATCATCCTGCACCCATTCACCCCTCTCACAGCCTCAACTGGACTAAGGGAGACAAGAACGTGGAAATTATAGATGCCACGACTGGCCAAACAGTGGAAAAGTGAGTGTGATGCAAACTAGAGGTAACTGGTATTCATGGGCCATTGGCTTTTGTCTTAACCTTGTCTGTTCTGGACATTTACTGCCTATCCACAGGATATGTAATAAATGTTCAATAGGTGTGACCCGTCCTCAGGACCCGACGCCAATCAGCTGCTTGAAGAGAAGGCCGCTCTCATGCAAGCGCCGCGTTCTCTTCTCTGTTGACCTGCTCGCCATCGACATTGCAGGAATAGGAAGGAGACGTCACATTGAAGTGAATGGGACGGCGGAGTTGTATTTTCACCGCTCGCCACTGCAATTTTCGAAAGCGAGCAGGTCAACAGAGAAGAGAAGGCAGCGCTTGCACGATGCCGGGACCCCCTCACTGATCTGATGACCTCTCCTCAATATTACAAAAGCAGACAACCCCTTTAATAAAGTATATTAGAAAATCTTTATTTCACACTTCCTCTACACATTATAAAATAAAATAAAATGACAGTTACTAATATGAGTAATGAGAGATCACCCCTGGGATACCCAAAAATCCTCGGGATACCCATTCCCGATAAGGAGGCAAGACTGCACGACCATTACAGAAAGTAGGAGATATGGAAACCGTCAAGTGAGCGTGTCCTATTTTCCATTCAGTTGACTGCAAGAAGTAAAGGGATACGGTCCCTGGTTATTGTCAGGAGAAAATGGCGCGGTCTTAAAGGGGTTGTCCAAGTTATGGAAAAAAAAAATATAGCACTGTAAATCTGATGGGCAGCAATATATAACTAAGTTTAGCAAGTTTTAGGCAAAAAAAATCTCTATTTCCTGTGAATGTGACCCTCAGTCAACTCTGAGAAACCAGCAGCTTTAGAAACACAAAGTATATGGGAAAGTTGTTATACCTGACAAGTTAGAAACATATAAAGAACAAAAAAATAACCCGGACAACCCCTTTAACTTTTTAAACACAGGGAAATATATCATGGCCAGATCATAGTATGTGCTAGATTCTGGGCCCCAAAAGTGTAGGTAAATTTGGTTACTCTAAGGATGCGACCTGATGATGCAGCCAACCGTTACTGTAAAATCATTGACTACAAGAAAATTTAGACTAGCAATTCATGTTCACAGGTGCATATCCATAAAGCAAGCATACAGAAAAATAATAAAAATATGGCGGCATAACATTTCACATGCAAACAATAGAACTAAGGAATGGGGATCATTCTAAATTAAAGTGGTATTATACCTACTAGAAATGAAAATTTGAAAAAATAGAAGCTCTTTGCGCACATATTTGATCAAACGTGTGTCTGGCCCATCTACCAGGCGTCAAGGTGGCTTCTGCAGATGGGTACCTAACACTAACAGAACTGCCTCTCCTGGACTTACCTAAGCCTACAATATTCAGGGCGGTGTGGGAAGCAGCTACATTTATACTCTGCTCAGAAGCCCCAGGTAGATGGGCGTTGCTCAGTCTAAAAGAGGCTGCTACCCTCAATATATACTACAAGAAAATTTAGACTAGCAATTCATGTTCACAAGTGCATATCCATAAAGCAAGCATTCAGAAAAATAATAAAAATATGGCTGCACAACATTTCACATGCAAACAATAGAACTAAGGAATGGGGATCATTCTAAATTAAAGTGGTATTATACCTACTGAGCAGAGTATAAATGTAGCTGGTTCCTACACTGCCCTGAATATTGTAGGCTTAGGTAAGTCCAAGAGAGGCAGTCTGTTAGTGTTAGGTACCCATCTGAGGAAGCCACCTTGACGCCTGGTAGATGGGCCCGACACACGTTTGATCAAAAATGTGCGCAAAGAGCTTCTAATTTTTCAAATTTTCATTTCTAGTAGGTATAATACCACTTTAATTTAGAATGATCCCCTTTCCTTGGTTCTGTTTGCTTGTGAAATGTTGTGCAGCCATATTTTTATTATTTTTTATTATTTTCTATATGCTTGCTTTATCGATATGCACCTGTGAACATGTATTGCTAGTCTAAATTTTTTTTGTAATATATATTGAGGGTAGCGGCCTTGTCTAGACTGAGCAACGCCCATCTACCTGGGGCTTCTGAGCAGAGTATAAATGTAGCTGGTTCCTACACCGCCCTGAATGTGTAGGCTTAGGTAAGTCCAAGAGAGGCAGTTCTGTTAGTGTTAGGTACCCATCTGCGGAAGCCACCTTGACGCCTGGTAGATGGGCCCGACACACGTTTGATCAAAAATGTGCGCAAAGAGCTTCTATTTTTTCAATTTTTCATTTCTAGTAGGTATAATACCACTTTAATTTATAATGATCCCCGTTCCTTAGTTCTATTGTTTGCATGTGAAATGTTGTGCAGCCATATTTTTATTATTTTTCTGTAAAATCATTTAGTCATTGGCTGAGAGGGGTGGGCGTGGGTTGTCCTCATGCCGCTAGCTTTGTGGCCTCATACACTTAAATTGGTCAACTTAACTCCGTCCTGGGCTGTACCGTCAGCATAATAGTACATCAGAGTGTTGGCACGAGCTCAGGAGCCGTATTAAGCAGCCATTACCTCGTTCATCTAAATTGTTTGCTCTGTCATCCCAGGACCTAATAGGATCCTGACAGAGCTAATACACTGCAGAAAGGAAAACGCTTGTGAAAGTACCCTAAAGGGATAAGTATCCCCCCACATGTGCTCCTACCCTTAGTAATGTAGTAAACTATCAGAGGGCCTTACCCATGGCTGTGGTATTTTTTTTATTATTTATGATATTAATAAAGACAATATTTGGTTACTATGTTATTTATAGGTTTTTGGCATCTCAGGCTCCGTAGCAGTGAAGAATGTAGTGTAAGGCTCTTTTCACACGACCGGATCGGATGTGGACCCATTGATTCCAATGGGGCTGCAAAAAATGTGGACAGCACGCCGCGCGTTTCGGTTTGTTTGTTCTGCTCACAGGAGTGCTGCCGCCTTCTCAAAAAAGGTGGTTAGCTGGAAAGGATAGGTCATCAGTGAAGAATTAGAAAACCCAACTCAAACTCAATTGGTCCGCGAAGAAAACGGATGCAACACAGACAACATTTGTGTTTTGCGGACCAAAAAACACGTAGTCCTGTGAATGCCCCCCTGCGATCTTTTCTGACCTTTGAGGGACAGAGGATGAAAATAAAAACATACACACACCTACATTACCGGGGGAAAAGAACGTTGTAAAAATTACATCACTAGCTGTTAAAGTGACGGACCGTGTCTGGTCCTGATCCTGAACCAGTTAAAGAAGAACTCCTGCAAAAATGTTTATTCTCTGACCTGTTAGAAAGGTGCATGATATAATCTGTAGTGATTGTCATCTTCTTATCAGTGACTGTTTCTGTGAGTAAAAACCTCTCTTCTTATTGTAGCTGGGTCATGTGACCAACTCCCTGACCTCCAACTGACCCAGGACAGAAAGACCAGTAACTGCTCTATTCATTCCTATGAGAGCCTCACTTTCAGTCTCATAGGAATACATAGAGAATTAGACTTCCTGTCCACACATAAGTCTCTGTGTGAGTTGGTGGGTCTAATTGCTGGTCACATGACACAGATAAGAAACTTCAGGATGATAGAAGTCAGAAATTCAGACACTGGTAAGAAAATGACATTCACTACAGATTATATCATGTACATTTCTAGCAGGACATGGAATAACATTTTTGTCGGGAGTTCTTCTTTAAGCTTCTAGCGGGAGACGCAGCCACGGTCATGACTGGAAATAGACATTTTGACCCAATGTTGACCAGTATCCGGCCGCCATAATTATTTTTTATCCTTACATTCCCAGAGCGTTCAGTCTGCCTCCTTCTACCGCGAGTCGACTTTGCAAAGCCGCCATGCTGATGTACTACATAGAAGTGCAGCGTTCCCTAGGGAAACAACAGATTCAAGACTCCTATTACCACGCTAAGGTAGGAAGGCTTGTAGCCAAGGAGCCTTTTTGGTGCATTGCGCTTGCTGGCTTTCATTTTCAAAGGGACCTCCTTGCAATCTGCTTCATGCACTTGGAAATTCACAAGAGGAGGGTGGAATAAAGGTACAATCTAAGTGATAAAAGGTTTTTATGTCATGTGCACACCCTGCTTGTTCCGGCTCTGCACAGAGATCATAGAATTGCTGCTGCTGCAGTGTCTCTTACTTTCCATCCTAGAAGTTTTCGGGGAATACAGTGGCGGATATTCTTCCACACTACTTGAAGTTTCCACTGTATGATGCTGCCATCTAGTGGAGAGTTCTTGAATTGCACAGAGTATTCTCAAATAGAACATTAAAGGGGTTTTTATGGGAGTTTAATACTGATGATCTATCCTGTGGGGGTCCAACTCTTGGCACTCCCGCTGTTTGAAGAGATTGTAGCGCTCCTGTTTCTTCTGCGACCAGTGATGTCACGTTCATCGGTCACATTTGGATGGCGCTGAAAATGGATGGCACTGAAAATGGATGGCACTGAAAATGGATGGCACTGTGCTTGGTGAACTGAAGAAGGTTAGAACAAAAAAGGTTAGTACAGCACCTATTATAGTCGCTGAATGCACGTCCCACTGGGAGTCCAGTCCAAAGGTCCCGCTTGTATCCAGACGTCAAAGAAGAAACGAGCACAGCATCCATAAGTTAAACGTGAAGAGTGGCTTTAATCCATCACCGCACCCAAATAGGCAACGTTTCGGCTGCACTCAGCCTTTTTTTTCAAGCATGCATATACCCATGTGTTACAAACATTTATAATCCATCTGCTGATGACATCATCTAAGTGACCTGGAAACACTTTGCTCCTATTAGCACACACATTTCCAATTGATACATAAATGTCATAAAGGATTAAGGGGGCCCCACTGGGAAGAAAAATAACGCATCAAAACGAGTAAAGCATATATATATATACCTGTATAATTACTTCTGTCCATGTCAGAACGGAGGAAACAGGACCTGGGAGGCACCTGACCATTTGTGATCACGTGACCTATGACGTAACGTCACATGGTCAATCGCATCGCTAGGCAACCGGACGCCAATACAGGCTTGATCGTGCTTCCAAGCGCACTTCACAAAGGGCTTGTCACCTTATATTCCATATTGCTATATATTGTTTAAATCCTACTATGTTTTCTCTGACAACGTATGAAGTTACCCCTTATTACACTTTAGGGGTTACACTAACCCAAGCAGTAGTCATATTCTGTATTTATTGGCATTTACCATTAGATCCTCATTTATCTAATGGTCCTGGGCATGAAGGCTGTTTTGGCCAGAAGGGACTACTAAACCTATATTGAAGAGAGCGTCCGGTAGCTAAGAGACGCGGCCGATCACGTGATTCGATCACGTGACAAGCCCTTTGTGAAGTGCGCTTGGAAGCGCGATCAAGCCTGTATTGGCGTCCGGTTGCCTAGCGATGCGATTGACCATGTGACGTTACGTCATAGGTCACGTGATCGCAAATGGTCAGGTGCCTCCCAGGTCCTGTTTCCTCCGTTCTGACATGGACAGAAGTAATTATACAGGTATATATATATATGCTTTACTCGTTTTGATGCGTTATTTTTCTTCCCAGTGGGGCCCCCTTAATCCTTTATGACATTTGGTTTATGGTTCCAACGTTTATCAATCGGAAATGTGTGTGCTAATAGGAGCAAAGTGTTTCCAGGTCACTTAGATGATGTCATCAGCAGATGGATTATAAATGTTTGTAACACATGGGTATATGCATGCTTGAAAAAGGCTGAGTGCAGCCGAAACGTTGCCTATTTGGGTACGGTGATGGATAAAAGCAACTCTTCACGTTTAACTTATGGATGCTGTCCTTGTTTCTTCTTTGACGTTTGAACTCAAGAAGGTGGCACAGCCTCTTCAAACAGCTGATCGGCTGGTGTCAGACTCCCACGATCCTGAGTATAGGTCATCCGTATTAAACACCTGGACCACCCCTTTAACCCTCTAACTGTTTTGCCAGAGTGGAGCTCCAGCAGTGGGGAAAAGTAGCTACCTGGAGGGGGGAGGGCTGCTTTAGATACTGCTACCTCCTGAATGGTAGCAGCTAGAAACACGCAACTGATCTTGTTTGAAAGCAGACATTCCAAGCTTTCAAACAATACCAACCAAATGACAGCATTTCTCCTCTGTTTCTTGGACTTTAGCTGTCATTTTAGTCTTATATGAAAGCCTGGACTATCTTGTTTGAAAGCAGACATATTAAGCTTTCAAACAATACCAAAATGACAGCAATATGTTCAGGACAGAGAAAGATATCACTGATAGTAATCTGGATGCTGTGAATGCAGCTGAAAATTAAAGTAAAAACAGGTTTTACCCGCGATTATTCCTGACTTGATTTCTAACAGTGATTTCTCCTCTGTTGCTTGGACTTTAGCTGTAACTTTGGTCTTGTATGAAAGCCTGGATTGTCTGCTTTCAGACAAGATCAGTTGCATGTTTCTAGCTGCTACCATTGAGGAGATATCACCATCTAAAGAAGCCCTCCCCCCTCCAGTTAGCTACTTTTCACACTGCCCGAGCTGGACTCAGGCAAACAGGTGGTTAAGAGTTAATTACAAAACTTAGAAATAGTTTTTATTCGTGCAGTGATCTATAGAATAACCTGTAGATTCTCTCCCCGGGTCCCAGGCTTCCTCAGACCAGTACCAACGTGCCAAGACTCTGCTGTATTCTCAGCTGAAGGCGTACGGTCATGGCGTGTGGCCCCGGAAGCTGTGTGTGGATAGATTCAGAGCCTCAACAGTGCAGGGGCCAGACGGAGCCTCGTGGGTTCGGTTCCAGTGGGAGCTTCACTGATCACGAGCTGGACATTAGTTTACTTTTATTATGGTTCATTTCTTTCTGTAAATCACCCCGGGTAAAATAAAAGGGGAAGTTTTTTGCTTGTTTTTCTGAAAAAAATTAACGTTACATTTCTATTTTTCTCCCACGTTTCCTTGTATTTTGTGCTGTGTTTACACGGCCTGCTTAAAAATCATAAAAACTGCTGTGGTTTTGGTGCAGTTGCCGAAAAACAGCAGCAAAAACAGCATCATGGCTGCATCGTGTGCATAAAGCCGAAGGGTGTGTTCACAAGTAGCTGTGGCGGTTGTGGTTTTCAACGTGGTTGAGCACATTTAAAGGGGTTTTCCGGGATTTTACTACTGATGACCTATCCTCAGAATAGCTGTTTGAGAAGGCACCGGCGCTCCCGTAAGCACTGCGGCCTTCTCTCAGCTTTTCCTAGGCCAGTGACGTCACGTTCATCAGTCACGTGGCCTAGGAGCGGCTCAGCCACATTCAAGTGAATGGGGCTGAGCTGTAATACCAAGCACAGCCACTATACAATGTACGGCGCTGTGCTTGGTGAGCGGGAAGAATGTAGCGGCGCTCACGGGAGCGCCGGTGCCTTCTCAAGCAGCTAATCAGCGGGGGTCCCGGGTGTTGGACCCCCACCGATCAAATACTGATGACCTATCCTGAAGATAGGTCATCAGTAGTAAAATCCTGGAAAACCTCTTTGATAGGTTTTCACCTGTAAAAAAAATTGTTTGCAGCTGAAGTTCTACATGTGAACCCATATAAGTTCTGAAAAGCAAGTCTGACATGTCTGCTGTGAAGATGGGGTGGTTCTTGTTACTCAGCTTTCTCCCTCCGTTGCTCTATTCTGTATACGTGTCTCTGCTCCCCCTCCGATTCCAACATGGCCACGCAAACTGTAAATTCTGTGGCCCTCATAATTCTCATTTAGGTTAATACTGCATGTTAATAACATATCTGCGTCGACCCTGAATGTCGGAGGTTTTTTTCGTTTTTGTGTTTTCATTTTTCTTCCCTATTTTCCGTGAGCCATAACTTTTTTATATTTCCGTTCACATAGCTGTATGACGGCTTATTTTTTGCGGGACAAGTTGTACTTTCGAATGCCTCCATTAATTATGGCATAACATGTAGTGGGAAGCGGTAAAAAATTCGAAATGGGGTGGAATTGGGAAAAAAAAGCGCAATTCCTCCACCGTTTTACTGGTTTTTGTTCCCACGGCGTTTCGTTGGCGGCAAAACTGACCCATGCCCTTCATTCTCTGGGTCAGAACGATTACAACGATACCCCATATGTATAGGTTTTTATGTCTAAATAGTGTAAAATTACATTTTAAAGGGGTTTTCCGGGATTACTATACTTTTTAACAGATCTGCTTATGTAGTCACCGGCACCTCATGTACATCTCTTCAATTTGAGCTTTCCCGACCCATTTCCACTTTATAAACCAGTCCCTCTGGTTTGTTTCCATCCTGTATGTATCACTTCCTGTTGCTGTATCCAACCAAACCCATCATGCACTTCTGCTTCCCCTGTCATAGCTCCGGCACCGCCCCTAACAACACCCAGCTGGTTTATAGCTCCTCCTACCCAGCTAGTTACATAGACACTCCCCCAGCACCGCCCCTAACAACACCCAGCTGGTTTATAGCTCCTCCCACCCAGCTCCTCCCAGGTGATTTAAACTTTTATATATTTTTTAATTTTTATATATTTTTTTATTTACATTTTTTAATTTTTTGTGATGATTTTAAGGGTCATATATGAACCTATAAATAATGTTTTTGAATTTTTCATTTTGAACTATCAGGGATTTTTAAAATGCTATTTTAAGTCACTTTTGCTAATTTTTTTATCTTGGCCTGCCATCTGGTGGTTAAAATAAGAATTGCAGCATGAACACTGTAAGCCTCGTCAGCGATGCTTACAGCATTCAGCTCAACTGCAGATGCCCGGATTGGCCGCATCTATAGGATGCCCAGAAGCACGAGCTTCTGGGTTTTTGCGCATTTAGATGCCATGATCTCAATCACCGCATCTAATGCCTTTAATTACCACAATTGGCATTATTGCCGGTTGCAGTAATTAGCCGCAGGTCTCTGCTGTTTGAAACATCAGAGATCTGACGACTATGACGACCGCTGCACGTGCGATCGGGCGTCATGTTCCCACATCGCGACGCGAAAGGGTTAGAGGGGCTCTCCGGGCTTTTAATATTTATGTCCTATCCTCAGTATAGGTCATCAATATCAAATCGGCGGGGGTCCGACACCAGGCACCTCTGCCGATCACGTCGTGCTTGCATGCCGTCTCCTGTTTCTCTTTCTGTTTCCATAGACATAGCAGCAGCGAGCAGGAAGAGAGACAGGAGATGGCACCCGTGCATGGCGCAAGCCTTCTCTTCATACAGCTGATCGGTGGGAGTGTCAGACCCCCGCGATCTGATATTGATGACCTATCCTCAGTATAGGTCATCAATATTAAAAGCTCAGAAAACCCCTTTAACTTCTTTGGAGGAGGATAACTAGAAGAAGCAAAATAACACAAGGCTGCAGGATCAGACTACGCACAGGGTTTGTTTGTAGTCTGTAACCACGGAGCAGCAGCTGCATCAGTCCGGTGTATATAGGTTTGCGTTTCAGTTGTATATGTGAAATGGTAGGATACGAATCAGGAAGTTGTGCAAAGTTGCTTCATTTTGCATTGTGGATGCATCGAAGCAAAGGAAAAAGAATTATTGCAGGGACACACAGTCATTAAAGGGGGATTCCTACCGTAAAATGATGGCATACTGCCAGGATAAGCTGTCACTTCTGTGGACCCCCATGATCCTGAGAATGAAGAGTTTGCGGCCCCCTTACTGTGAAGAGTGATGATCCTGGCCACCTGGCTGTTCAAGGACCTACCACTGGTCACATTCACTTGACTGTGGCCAGGACGCCTCTGTGCGGGTAATGAGTTTGAAGAGGGCCCCTTCATTCTTAGGATTGATTGGGGTCCCAGAGGTAGAACCCTCACTGATGATAAAGTGATGGCAGATCCTAGCAATAGGCCATCACTTTAAAGGGGTTTTCCGGGATTACTATACTTTTTAACAGATCTGCTTATGTAGTCACTTACCAGCACCTCATGTACATCTCTTCAATTTGAGCTTTCCCGACCCGTTTCCACTTTATAAACCAGTCCCTCTGGTTTGTTTCCATCCTGTATGTATCACTTCCTGTTGCTGTATCCAACCAAACCCATCATGCACTTCTGCTTCCTCTGTCACAGCTCCGGCACCGCCCCTAACAGCACCCAGCTGGTTTATAGCTCCTCCTACCCAGCTAGTTACATAGACACTCCCCCAGCACCGCCCCTAACAACACCCAGCTGGTTTATAGCTCCTCCCACCCAGCTAGTTACATAGACACTCCTCTATCATTGCCCCTAACAACGCCCAGCTAGTTTATAGCTCCTCCCACCGAGCTAGTTACATAGACACTCCCCTATCACTACCCCTAACACCCAGCTAGTTAATAGCTCCTCCCACCCAGCTAGTTACATACACACTCCCCTATCACTGCCCCTGACAGCACCCAGCTGGCTTATAGCTCCTCCCACCAGCTAGTTACATAGACACACCCTTATCACTGCCCTGCCCATGGACATGACATCACAGGAAATAAGACAGAGCTGCATGGACATGATCATGTGACCACAGAACTGAAGATAGGAGCAATAAAGATGATAGAAATACATTACAGCGTTACAGTGATCTTCATAAATTATTATTTTATTGCAAACCAGAAAACACCTTTGAGTGCTGCTTCACAGTTTTTGTCAAGACTTTTTTTTTCCCCAAAAAAAACCCTCCACTCTTTTGGCCAAATATTGTGTTTGAGCGCCCGTTTTTTAATGGCATTTTTTGGCGTGCCTTCCTTTTTTGTTTAATATAGAAACATATGTTCTGTAAAGTCATTTCCTCTGTAGAGCAAATGCATTGGTTAAAAAACATAGAAAAATGCAATTAAAAAATGTAACAGACATCACCACTTCAGTTTTTTTTCAAGCAGAGCAAAAAAAAAATGGATGTCTCTGGGGGTAAAGCTGCGGAGCCATAGCCAATGACCTAGAAGATGTCACTTCACAAAAAAAAAAAAAAAAACGCCCGTTTCGTCTTCATTTAATAATTCCCATAGATTTCCATGCTACATCTGGAGTTGGTGTTTTTTGCACAGCAAAAAAAAAAACAAAAAAAAAACACATAAAACAGCAAAAAGGAATGTGTGTGACGCCAGGCTAAAGACGACTTGTGTGTGCCCCAGCTATCATTTTATGAACTATACCATGGTGATCGCCGTGTGAGCCGCCAACGCGACCCACCGTAACAATACGTGGAAATGACTTCCCCAGGAACGGCTGTGTTAAATATACATTTAATAGGTCTGAATTTTACAAGGACGACAAAGCTATGAAGAGGAATACATAAAGTTAAATAAAAGCTTTGGATCGGAAGCAAGAACAGGATCAGCTCCTGAATAAATAAGAGTCCATCCATGAGGTTTCTTCGGAAGTCGGTAGAGTCACGCGAAGGGTCCTCTGACGTCACTAGCCTCGTCGCGCCCTCTTTGAAGCCCCCTACCATGTTACAACCTCAGCTGCCCAGGGGGTCACCACAGGGTCCGGCAGGTAGAGGGAGGAAGTTAGAACCCGTTGGTTCTGAAGCCTTTGGCAATGGTTTGATAATTTAGTATTTTTTTTTTCTGCAGTCCTTTTTAGCAGCAGCGCAGATAATAAATATAAAAAATATATACATCTATATAAATATGTACAAAGGAACCGAGGGTTCAATAAATAATGCCTTCTATAGGCGGAAGGTAGCGTTTTCCACGGATGTGACGGTCAGAGTCTTGTGTCTGAAGAGGGTTAGACCTAAGGTAGGAGAGCACATGTTAGTGTACGACCACGCCTGGAGCAAGTGGCAGACATAGGTGTGAGCGGAGTCACATGATTTATACATCTTAGGGCTGGGCTCAGACTGGGAAAACAGGGGTGTCAGCCGCAGCGGCCAGACCGTGGCACCCCTGAGTGGAACTGACTGCAGGGTAATGGAAAATTAGTACAATAGCCCCACGATCAGATAGAGACTGTGTTATTAATGACCATAGTACAGTCAGGTCAGGGGTGCCGCAGTCAGCCTAGGAGATGCAGACGACACGCCAATCGTGTCCCCATATGATTCAGCCTCTATACTGCCGTATCACTTGCCCTAAGGTTTACTGACTGCAGCCTTTTGGCAACTTTGCATCCTGCGACAGTCTCGCTCCAATTCATATCCAGTGGGAGACTCGACATTCCATCATTTGCTGCAAAGGTCTCAGTTTTCACTGAAGTGGGGTGGGATAAAATTTTTAAAAAATTACATGGTGCAGCGCTAAAGTTGTATGCAAGACCTTTAGAGAAAAATCTTACTGCATTTAGCGAAAGGCTTAGCTTTATGGTTTTGCTATTACAGTGACTTAACCCCCTAACTGTTTTGCCCGAGTCCAGCTCAGGCAGTGTGAAAAGTAGCTAACTGGAGGGAGGACGGCTGCTTTAGATGGTGATATCTCCTCAATGGTAGAAGCTAGAAACATGCAACTGGTCTTGTATGAAAGCTGACAGTCCAGGCTTTCATACAAGAAAACAGCTAAAGTCCAAGCAACAGAAGAGAAATCACTGTTAGAATTCAAGTTGGGAATAATCAGGAGTAAAACCTGTTTTTACTTTCATTTTCAGCTGCATTCACAGCATCCCGATTTCTATCAGTGATATCTTTCTCTGTCCAGAACATATTGCTGTCATTTTGGTATTGTTTGAAAGCTTAAAATGTCTGCTTTCAAACAAGATAGTCCAGGCTTTCATACAAGACTAAAATGACAGCTAAAGTCCAAGAAACAGAGGAGAAATGCTGTCATTTGGTTGGTATTGTTTGAAAGCTTGGAATGCCTGCTTTCAAACAAGACCATAGCATGTTTCTAGCTGCTACCATTCAGGAGGTAGCAGTATCTAAAGCAGCCCTCCCCCTCCAGGTAGCTACTTTTCCCACTGCTGGAGCTCCACTCTGGGAAAACAGTTAGGGGGTTAAAGGGATTGCCTAGGGAAATAACAAGTTGTTTGGTCGCTGCCCAAATGAGAACAACCCTGGAAGTGGAGGGGCCAGGATAACAAGGCGGGGTCTTGAATGGGTTTCCACTCGTCTACTGTCTACTGAGCAGAGTAGAGAGGCATTGCAAAGACTTAGGGCTCATTCAGACAACCGTAGCGCTTTGCGGATCTGCAAAACACGGATACCGACCTGCGTGCTGACCGCACATTGCCGGCACTATGATAGAAATGCCTGTTCTTGAAAGCAATTGTGTACAAGAATAGGACATGTTCTATCTTTTTTTGCGGGGACACGGAAAGCATCTGTCCACATCTTTTGCAGCCCTATTGAAATGAATGGGTCCGCACCCGTTCCGCAAAGTTGCGGAACGGATGCGGACCCATTCATACGGTCATATGAATGAGCTCTTAGTGTGACCTTTCGCAGCACAGACAATAGTGTACAAGCCAGCGGCTTACCAACTTATCTGCGGATTACCTAGGCAAGTCTTGTTAGAAAAGCAGGTTGCCCTTAGTGCATTGCTTTACCTGTAGAAGGTTCTTTGCTCGCTCCGTTTTTTTTTTCTTGCTAGGCATGAACACTTATGATACAGAGGGAACCTACGAAGATGGCGTGAGCCATGTAATAGAAACTACATTGATAGCTATAGTGCTTAACTCACAAGCCATGAAAATCGAACCTTATGGGGCTGTCCTAAAAAGGGAAACATATTTGGGTCCGATCCCCACCAATCACAAGAACGCTGGCCCGTGTCCCCATTTTAAGCAGAGGGGCGGTCGAGCATGTGCACAGCACTACAGTCAAAGTCCATAGAATTGACAGATATAGTGCTGTACTTGGTCATCTTTGGCAGCCAGACGGACTTTAGGATCCATTCAGACTTCCGTAAGGGTTTTGTGGTCCGCAAATTATGGATCTTCAAAAGACGGATACTGGTCGCGTGCGTTCCACATTTTGCGGACTGTACATGGCCGGCCCTGTGATAGAAATGCCTATTCTTGTCCGCCACAGCGGGCACGAATAGGGCATGTTCTGTCCCACGGAACAGAACTACGGACCTTTTGCGGCCCCATTGAAATGAATGGGTCCGCAGCTGTTCCGCAAAATTGCGGAACAGATGCACACCCAGAACTACGGACGTCTGAATGGACCCTTATAGAGAGTGGCAGCTCACACGCCCGCCCACTGCTCCAAGGAGACAGGACCTCTTGTTCGTGTGATCGGTGGGGGTAGCAGTGGTCAGACCCCTATGATCATGTGAATAGGAGAGTGTTATTCTTTTTGGACAACCCCTTTAAGTTTCTGGATTTAGTAATGAAGGATTGTTACCTCAGTGGCGAACACACATTGCTCAGAAGCGCCTGGGAGAAAGAATATTGGATGACAAAGGGCATCTTGGTGATGCCCCGTGGTATTGCAGTTCCTGACATCTGATTTTCCGCTATAAGAAAAACGTACACTTGTTATAGAAGGCGACATATAAGGAATTCTGGAAATACAGGTCACCGCTCACCCACAATACCGCTATAAAGTAGAACTGCCGCTAAAATTTTTATTCTCTGACCTGTTAGAAAGGTGCATGATGTAATCTGTAGTGAATGCAATCTTCTCATCAGAGACTGCATTTCTGAGTTAGCCACTCTCTTCTTATTGTAGCTGGGTCATGTGACCAACTCCCTGACCTCCAACTGACCCAGGACAGGAAGCCAGTAACTGCTCTATTCATTCCTATGAGACTGAAAGTGAGGCTCCCATAGGAATGCATAGAGAATTAGACTTCCTGTCCACACATAAGAGGCTGTGTTATCTGGTGAGTCTGATTGCCGGTCACATGACACAGATGAGAAACATCAGGGAGATATAACTCACAAATACAGACACTGGTAAGAAAATGACATTCACTACAGATTACATCATGTACATTTCTAGCAGGACATGGAATAAAATTTTTTGCGGTAGTTCTTCTCTTTCTATGTCCACTATATATCAATGGTGGTGGAATGGAGTCAGTTAGGGATGGAATGGTAACTCACCGACGCCCATCTCTTTCCTCTTCCATGTCAGATGCCGGAAGCAGCTTCTGCTTGCTGCGGGATTTTTCTCTAAGACAGTCCTGATTAGGCATCTTGAAGTGAGGAGGGGAGATAAGAAACGGCTCCTTCTCTTTTAAGTTGTTGGTTTTGTGCTCCAAGTCGTTGTTGACCATTCCTTTCTGATTGATGAGCCCTTTCTTGAGACCTCTCATGAGGAGCACCAGTCCACACGCCACGAAACACAACGTGATCACCCCCAGGCAGGCGGACAGGGCCCAGTTAGATGGTGGATCGGCATAGTAGGTGGATGTGGTTGGTTCTTGCACCCGGAACTCACAACTGGAGCCCATGAACCCTGAGGGACATTGGCAGACGTGTCCACTGAAGTGGGTGTAACAGGTGGCTCCGTTAAGGCAGGGCTTGGAGCTGCAGGCATCTACTCGTTGGGTACAGTCTTTACCGCCATAGCCAAGAGTACAGGAACAAGTGTAAGTGTTCAGACCGTCTACGCAGGTGCCTCCGTTGGCACAGGGGTTGCTGGCGCAGTCATCAACGTTTACTTCACAGCGAGGTCCCGAGAAGCCCACACGACATTTGCACACTGCGTTGCGCCCAACGTCTAAGCAATGGCCACCTAAGAAGAGAAGGTAAGAAGTTATTGGATGCGATACTGACGAAGACGATTGTGAAGGATGCTGGACTGCAGATGGTTGTGAAGACTCACCATTCAAACATGGGTTGTTGGTGCAACGATCAATTTTTTTCTCACAGTTGGATCCATGGTAGTTGACGGGGCAACGGCAGACGTAACCACCCACAATGCTTTTCTCTACGCAGGTGCCGCCATTAAAGCAAGGACCATCGGCGCACGTCATGGCACTTATGTCACAGTTCTTGCCATAGAAGCCTCGAGGGCACACGCATTTGTAGTCATTCTCCAGATCCTAAGAGGGGAAGTCGGGGGCAATGGAATCGGGGAAGGGGGTGAATGAAGGGAAGATCAACATAATGCCATTTGGAGAGAGGTTTAATTGGCAAATCAAGCAAAAATGGCAATGGACGGTTAGAGAAGGTCGGACAGAGCGAATGAAGGGAGAATGATGGGATGGGGATGAAATCGTTTTGGGAAAGGGGAGGATTTTGAAGGAAGGAGAAGAGAATGTGCAAGGACACAGAGAAAAAAAAGGAGTCGTTAATAAGGATGTATATGAAGATGGCTGTGAACACATGAACATAACGGGGCAAATCATAAAACTAGTGCAACGGAAAATTAATATAGTTCACTTTAACCACCTAACTGTTCTGCCCGAGTCCAGCTCGGGCAGTGTAAAATGTAGCTAACTGGAGGGGGGTGGGCTGCTTTAGATAGTGATATCTCCTCAATGATAGCACCTAGAAACATGCAAACAAGCAACTGGTCTTGTCTGAAAGCTGATAGTCCAGGCTTTTATACAAGACCAAAATGACAGCTAAAGTCCAAGAAACAGAGGAGAAATGCTGTCATTTTGGTATTGTTTGAAAGCTTGGAACGCCTGCTTTCAAACAAGACTAGTAGCATGTTTCTAGCTGCTACCATTAAGGAGGTAGCAGCATCTAAAGCAGCCCTCTCCCCTCCAGTTAGATACTTTTCCCACTGCTGGAGCTCCACTCTGGCAAAACAGTTAGGGGGTTAAAGGGGTTGTCCATGATTAGAAAACATGACTTTTTTTTTTCTTCCAGAAACAGCCCCCCACAAATTGTGTCTGGTATTGCAGCTTGGCCATACTGAAGTAACTGGAGATCTGCGGCAATACCACGCACAGGTAGCGCTGTTTTTAGGAGAAAGCAGGCATGTCTGTCTTATTCTATACAGCCCCATTTAACGCTACCTATAAAAGGTCATATTTTTTACCTGTAATCTAACATGGACAAAAATTTGGCCGTGTGAACTACAAATAACGCGCAATCAGATTCACGTAATCCTTGTGAAAGCTGTCACCGATGTCTGTATTTGCACTAGTTTTGTTCACATTTCCCCAGTGGAGTTAGCTCTGATTCACACAGCCCTGTTCGGCCTATGTGTCGGACGCATCTCTCGGACCGATCCTCGGCTTCCCTACCCTGATCTGACTGCATCATATTGAGTTCCTATCTGACTGTGGGTCTATTGTACTGTACTCACATCATCACAATAAATCCAATAAACCCGCAATATGATAGCAACTGAAATCAGTACCATGCAGTCGGGTCAGGGGGAGGCATGGTCAGTCCGGGAGATGCGGCCAACACTTGTTTTCCAGACCGAGCGCAGTTGTGTGAATCAGTCCTTAAAGGGGTTTTCTGTATTCATGGTAAAATAAAAAATTCTGCAGGTTTCTCGTGTACTTCGTACTTCAGCTCCTCACCATGTGAAAGATCTCTGCATATCTGTAAGACATGTTTTTCAGCCTACCAATGTAATAATGTCCTTAAGAATATGTGCACAAGGTATGCTGGAAAATTGCAGAAATTTTTAACTGTACAATACAATTACAGAAAGCCCCTTTAAAGGTTACATTTCTAATGACGATGGAAAGGTATGTGCTTCATGTGGTGTATATATATATATAAAACCGCAATTCCCAAAAAGTTGGGACGCTGTGTAAAATAAAGAAATGTAACTAAGAACAATGCAGTGATCTGCAAATCTCCTGGACCCATGTCTTACCCACAACAGATCATATATCAGATGTTAATAGTGAGACATTTTACCATTTCATGAACTCATTGAGCTCATTGAGTAATGGCAGAAACATCTCAAAAAACATGGGACATTGCTGGAGTTTTGGGAGAGGAATGTCATCCCGTTCCTGTCAGATGTAGGATTCTAGCTGCTCAACTGTCCTGGATCTCCTATGCCGGACTTTTCGTTTCATGATGCGCCAGTTTTTTTCTATTGGTGAAAGGTCTGGACTGCAGATGGTTGTGATGAACGCGGTATGGCGTTTAGCATTGTCTTGCTGAAATATACAAGACCTTCCCTAAAGGAGATGTCTGGATGGGAGCTAAAACCTCTGTATACTGTTCAGCACTTCCATATGTATAAGCTGCCGATGCCATAGGCACTAATGCAGCCACCTACCATCAGAGATGCAGGGTTTTGAACTGTGCGCTGGATGGTCCCTCTCCTCTTGAGTCCGCAGGCCATATGGCTTCCTAGGTTTCCAGAAAGAATTTCAAATTTTGATATCTCTTACCACAGAACAGTTTTCCATTTTCCTTCCGTCCATTTTAGGAGAAGACGTTGATATATGGCTTCTTCTTTGCATGATGCAGCATTTGTGGAGTTCACTGTAGTGATTTCTGGAAGGGTTCCTGATCCTTGCAATGATTTCCATTACAGAATCTGCCTGTTTTCACTGCAGTGTCTCCTGAGGGCCCGTAGATCACGAGCATCCAAGATTGATGGTCGGCCTTGAGCTTTACGCATGTGGATTTCACCAGATTCTCTGAATCTCTTGATGATATTATACACTGTAGATCAGGGCTGGCCAACCTGAGGCTCTCCAGCTGTTGTAAAACTACAACTCCCACCATGCCCTGCTGTAGGATGATAGCTGTAGGCAGACTGGCCATGCTGGGAGTTGTAGTTTTGCAACAGCTGGAGAGCCGCAGGTTGGCCAGCCCTGCTGTAGATGGTGGGATATTCAAAGTCTTCTGAATTTGACATTGAGGAACATTTTTCCGAAATTCTTGCACAATTTTTAAATGCACTTTTTCGCCAATTGGTGAACCCCCATCCATCTTTGCTTTTTATCAGTACCACTTTTTCAGCCTTTCGTTGCCCCCCGTCCCAACTTTTTTGAGATGCGTCACTGCCATTAAGTTCTAAATGGGTTACCGTAATTTTTTTCATGAACTGGTAAAATGTCTCCCGATCAACATCTGATATGGGTTCTGTGGTCTACTGTGACTACAATATGGGTCTGTTTTTTTGTATTTGTATCTATTTTCATTTTACACGGCTTCCCCAACTTTTTTGGAAATGGGGTTGTATATATATATATATGTATGGAGAGATGAATTTTGAGCTTGTTAATGTATGGTGGTATGTGCTCTACATCTATGTTAGGATGCAGGTTTCCAGTACATACGTACCTTACCGTGTGCATATATTGTGCTGTGATTATGGCAGTGAGTATCGTGTTGCGTTCTGTATGATTGGTCCAGATACATCACATACATCAGGCAGTTTTTTTTTTAATCTCGCAGGAACATAACATAGTCATACAGCCAGTTCTTAAAGGGGATGTCCAATGACAAGAAATTTTTGAGTGGTTTTCAAATGGTAGCCCAATTTCAGCCCACGGCACGTGTTCCCGTTAACTGTTCGCCAATGACGTGTATGAAGGGGCTGGTTGTCTGGTTCAGGTCATTAGCTGAGACAGCCTCCTGTCCACCTGCCAATCATCATCCGTGATGGACAAGAGAGATGACTGACTAAGCTAATGAACGGCGCCAGTCAGCCAGCCTCTTCATACACGTCACCGACACAGAGAGAGGAAGCCACCGGAGCCTGTGACGCAACGTTAAGGTGACCATACACATAAGTCTAAAGTTGATCAAAACGGACAATTTCAACCAAAACGAACGTTCGAGTTATCGTTTTAGCCAGACCATTATCATCTGGCTATGTTTTATATTCTCATCAGATGAAAGATCTTTCTTTTAAAGAACGTTCCCGGAAAGATCTTTCCTCCATCACCCGGATGCATTGAATTTGTGTGACCAGTTTGAAAAACCTTAAAGGGGTTATCCCACGAATAATGTAAAAAATGAAAATCAGACATCATATAGTCTATGAAAATACCTTTCTAACAAAGCTAGAACAAGCCCTGTACCTCACATGGATCCATTTTCAAGTTTAGTCATTATATCAAGTTGACAGCTCAAGGGGAGTGTCTTTTCTGCTGCAGCTCAGGAGGCGTGTCTCAGCTCTACCTATCACAACTCAGGAGATTTGTCTCAGCTCTCCCTATCACAGCTCAGGAGGCGTGTCTCAGCTCTCCCTATCACAGCTCAGGAGGTGTGTCTCAGCTCTCCCTATCACAGCTCAGGAGGTGTGTCTCAGCTCTCCCTATCACAGCTCAGGAGGCGTGTCTCAGCTCTCCCTATCACAGCTCAGGAGGCGTGTCCATGCTCTGCCTATCACAGCTCAGGAGGCGTGTCTCAGCTCTCCCTATCACAGCTCAGGAGGCGTGTCTCAGCTCTCCCTATCACAGCTCAGGAGGCATGTCCATGCTCTGCCTATCACAGCTCAGGAGGCAGCTGAAAGATGAAACTGAGTATGTGCGGCCTTCTGAGTGAGCAGGTCAAAGAAATAAGAAATTAAGTGGCGCTATATAGATATATTTTATTGAATAACTCAGTAGCTATAATACATTTTTAATTACATGCAATTACAAAAGTATTGAGATCTAGGTGCTGGTTTTAAAACTGTAGAATATTTTTCGTGGGACAACCCCTTTAAAGGCCAATACGATCTAAAATGTCTACGGCCGTGTCAGAACATTCACCAGATGATTTTTGGTTCGGCTATTGGTTAACCATGAGCCAACGTCTTTCTAATGTGTATGGGCACCTTTAGAACTTACAGCCTGGGACTCTGTGGCGAGGACTGATATCTATAAAGTTTTCTGATCTAAAATATATTAGTTTCATGACTTCACATTTGAAAACCCCTGAAGAGCTTTGTTATGTTGTAGGACAGTCCCTTTAAGGACTATGGCCATTTTTGCAAACAGTTATTTTATTCTCGCAATGATTTCAACAGGAAACAACTTTGCAGATTTTCAAATTTGCGCCATTTTTCTCTACAGGTCTTAACTAAAAAATGTCCTGTCATTTTGTTGTTTATTTTCCAGCTCTTTGTGTCTCCATGGTAACAGACTGCAAACAACTTTTTGTAGTCTGATCCTTCAGCCATATTTTCTTCTATCTGTCCTCTCTTGTCTAACCTACCAAATGTTTGTTAGCACAAAGTAGGGGATGAATTGAAGAAAGTAAGACTGTAGGATTATACTGAAGCCACAGAGACGGATAAGTCTGCATAGGAGCTGGAGAAATAAAATAATAGCACTTTTTAAATTAAAGGGTTATTCTCATCTCATTCATTTCTATGGGGCCGACGGAAATAGCTGAGCCAGCGCTGAATGGAGGGTGGCTGAGCATGCGCAGTGCGCCCTCCACAGCTTTCAAGGATCCATTCTGGATATAGGCGGGACCTGCACCTATCAGACAATGGGGGCTTATCCTAGGGATGTGCCCCCATTGTCTCACATGGGAATACCCCTTTAAGACCTATTGCAGAATTGCTTTGCTTTTTATTTTAGATGCACCAGGACAAGAAAAAATGTTTTCGGAAGGTGAACATCGGTAAATTGTCCAAATTAAATTAAAATGTTCCTAGTAACAGTAAACATAATGAAATAAAAGAAGTCAAAAATTTTTCTCCTCCGCCCCTTCCAGCATTGCACTCCGGTCTTGAAGTGATCGCATCATCTTTCCGATTGCAGCAGTGACATCCCGTTCATATGACATCACCATGCTTCCATTCACTGGCCTCAGCAGAATATGTCACGTGACCACTGAGACCAGCGATTGGCTGCAGCGGTTCTGTGGCATATATGAGATGTCACCACTGCACTAAGGAAACAGACACGGAGAGGACCGGATCATGGCTCAGGAGGCGGCAGCGGAGAAATGCGGTAAGTGTGACTTTTGTTGTTTTATTACAGTAACTGTTGCTGGGCACTTTTCATTTAATTTGGACGACTCCTTTTAAGACTATGAACACCTTTGGGAGCATTTTTTTTTGTAATGATTGAATTTTACAGATTTTTGGCTCAAAAAATAATTTTTCAATTGATCTTTATTAGAGATGAGCGAACGTGCTCGAAACGAGCACTGTACGGCTCGGCTCCCCTGCGCTCGCATGGGCGCAGGCAGCCGCTTCCGTCCTCTAGTCTTTATCAACAATTTTCAGCAGTTTTTTGTTGGTTAAATTTCAGTCTAGCTGCAGGGTATCTTAGTTTATGTTTTACACTCGAGTCCCATCATGTTGGCTATGTACAGCCCTCATCGCTGAACTCCTGACAGCTCATATATTCTATATATTCTAATGATTGTTTATGAGCTGTCAGGAGTTCAGCGATGAAGGCTATAAACACCTTTGGGTGCAATCATTGCCTTTTTTTTTCAATTGGTCTTGATTAAAAAACTTCATTAGTTTATGTCCTACAGGGTAACATTTCAGCCTAGCTGCAGAGTATCTTAGTCTAGTTTTTACACTGAGCCGTCATGGTGCCCTTATCTCTGAACTCCTGACAGCTCATAAACAATCATTAGAATATATAGAATATATGAGCTGTCAGGAGTTCAGAGATAAGGGCACCATGACGGCTCAGGGTAAAAACTTGACTAAGATACTCTGCAGCTAGGCTGAAATGTAACCCTGTAGGACAAAAACTGCTGAAGTTTTTTAATCAAGACCAATTGAAAAAAAAAAAAAAAAAAAAGGATTTTTTAGCCCAAAATTAGTTAAATGCAATGATTGCACCCAAAGGTGTTTATAGCCTTTAAGCAGTGAAGTGCTTGACATGCATGTTGTAAACCAACACGGTTGCGACACCTGCAGGCTAGTCAGGTATCCCTATAGTGGACCCTGATATGGGCAGAAGAAACGGGGACCATGGTAGGATGTACTATTCGTCCCTGAGTAGAGGAGCAGCGGGTATATGGAACAACTCTACATCAAGCCTGCTCGGAAATAAAAAGACACTGAGTATGTGAGAACAGAGACTACAGAAGTGAGATTTGATTGTACACCCTGCCTACCAATTCAGTCATCTGCCTGGACTGGGCAAAAGGCAACTCTGATCCACTGTGCTGTGCCTAGAGCGGGTCCTGAGGGATGTAGTGTGCCACAGAGACTGTGGAGTTTCTGTTTCTGTGTCAAGCTCCTCCCCTTATTGCCCTGCATTAGGCATAACAGTTTACCAGTTTTGCCTGGAGTGCTCCTTTAAAGTCTAACTGTCATTCTTTTTTTTATTTGTGTAATGTATAGGGGCAGTGATACTGACCATTTTTGTAACATACTTTAATTACTGAAATTGTACATTTCTAGTAGAAAAATAGCTGTAAAGTGGCCAATTTTGAGCCTTAGCAACGCTGCTCTGCCTTCTGTTTACATAACACAGTCAGTGTAAGTAAGTCTCCACTGTTATGTAAACAGAAGGCAGAGGAGCGTTGCTAAGGCTCAAAATGGGCCACTTTACAGCTATTTTTCTACTAGAAATGTACAATTTCAGCAATTAAAGTATATTACAAAAATGGTCAGTATCACTGCCCCTATACATTACAAAAATAAAAAAAAGAATGATAGTTACACTTTAAGAGTGCAGTAGATGTAGGAGGATGATAGCTCCTACTGAGATATACATCGGGCTCTAGACCATATTATAAAGAGGTTACTTTGAACCAAACAGTTATCTATCTGGAATAGGTAATGTACGACCTCTGGTACCCCCACCAGTCATATACTTTTGGGACTGATGGAGATAACCGAGTATTGAATGGAGCAGCAAGATGCATGACCAATGGTCCATTCAAATGCCTTGAAACAGGGGAGCTCTAGAGATTATGGGCAATCGTACATCTACCACTTATCCTGTGGATAGGTGATAAATGTGTGGTGTGAAATATCCCCTTTAACCTTTATCAATAAGACTGACTAAGAGTAGTGGGGTTTGAAGAAAACCAGTTGGGCTAGAGCCACCTGGGTAGGTTTTGCTGGTCGTAGGTGGGGGAACAGGTACGTTCTTGCACCATCATGACCAACAACCAAGTGATGAAGGTACAGAGTGCCTCATCTTGATCTTGTCATGCCCATGTAGCTACTAATAGGCTACAGCATGGGTCAGCAACCTCTGGCACTCCAGTTGTTGTTGGTAAACTACATCTCCCAGCATGCTCCATTCACTTTCAAGGAAAGGCAGAAGGACGGGGAACTCTTAGAGTGGCTCTACCTCGGTAACTGATGTTCACTTGAGCAGTATAATACTTTATGAATGGTTGCGTCTCGGGGCCGTACCGGTCCCTTCGCCAGGCAGTATACAACATGTTATGGTATGCGTTGGTGGCCCGAAACGCAATGCTAAGACAACCATCAGTAAAGTATTATACTGATCTTTTTAAAGAGGACCTTTCACCACTCCTGACATGCTTGTTTTAATATCTTCATGCATTCCCCACGTACTAACAATTCTGGAGCATCTATTCTTATGGCTCTATGTTGTGCCATTCCTTTATTATTTGCACTAGAAGTTATGAATGAATTGCTATTTACCTTCAGTAAAGGAACAGAGGGGCGGTGACCAGTTGGGGGCGTGTCCCTGCACAGACTCACTCTATCCAATCAGTGCTGCCATGTTCAGACAGTACAGATACACACCCCCAACTGGTCACCTCCCCTCTGTACCCTTACTGAAGGCAAATAGCAATTCATTCATAACTTCTAGTGCAAATAATAAAGGAATGGCACAACATAGAGACATAAGAATAGATGTTCCAGAATTGTTAGTACATGGGGAATGCATGAAGATATTAAAACAGTAATGTCAGGAACGTTGAAAGGTCCTCTTTAAGATCTTACTGTTACCGAGGTAAGAGTTTTGCGTTCTTTGTCTGTTTTGGTGCCCATCTGCAGCACCTCGAGACCATCTTTCATCGCCTTACAGGTTGTTGTGTCCCTCAGCACGACTAATCCAGGCAGGGAGCCCTCCCTAGATTTCTTACGGTCTCCCTCCTCCTTTCGCATGTAATCCCATTCCCTTCCATGGGAGTTTCGAGAAGTGTTCACGCTGGGAATGGTAGTTTCACAACAGCTGGAGCGTCAGTGGTTGTTGACCCCTTGGCTACAGGATCCAACGAGAAGTCGCCAATGTAGCCGTAGCCCAGTTTTGTAAACCCAGTGAGAAGAAAAGTAGATACGTTTACTTACATTGCAGCTGCCTCCGTTTTTGCATGGGTTACTGGCGCACTCGTTGCTCTCTATCTCGCAGTTGGTCCCCGTGTATCCGGCTCGGCAGTTGCAGGAATAGCTTCCCTGACCGGTATTGGTGCAGCTGGCTCCGTTGTGGCATGGTTTATGGTTGGTGCAGTAGTTCAAGTCTTGATTGCAGAACAGCCCACCCCAGCCTTCCTGGCAGGTGCATTCGAACGGCTGCGAGCAGGATCCGTGCAGACAGCCGGGGTACCGCACGCACTCATCGCAGAGCCGACCTTGCCATCCCATGCGACACTTGCATTCGCCGGGCACCTCACAGAAACCATGAGACTCGCTGCAGCCAGGCAGACAGATAGCTGCAAAAGAAAGAGCAGATATGCTGAACATGCTATCCTAACACTACAAAAATATCAAGATGTGCCCCTAGTGGACAAGTCGTGAAGTGCAGTAATCTTTCACATCTGCATCTGATTCCCTTGCTAAGTTTTTGTTGGTCCTTTTTGACTACTGTTCCTTTAATCTACATGGTGGACTTGGTCAGTAGAGCAGTGGTTGTCACAGAGCCACTTTTAGTAGTCCTAGGTAGAGAGGAGGTCCCATGAAGTGGCCATGGACAGCTTGTTAACCAAGTGCATGATAGGAAGGAGAATATAGGTTGTGAAGAGGAGATAGTCACCTTGACCCCAGTGCCCAAGGTGTTTGGGGTAAAATACTCATATTGGCCACCAATTGTGGACACGATACAGTGCAACAAAGGTCAGCGGCCGCTGTGTAGAAACCAACAGGAGATAGAAGGTATTAATTCTTCTCCGTCACCTTGACCCTCAGCAATTAACTGTAACATCACAGACTTGCTTAAGACATATGTGACTTCTTGTGATGTGAAGACCTTCACTTTTTAAGGCTTTCAGAAGTAAAAGGATAGCACATGTTGATATCTAATGTGCCTGATCCTTCTCTCCTCCAACATCTACTGTTGGGAGAGAATTAGGACCCTACTCATTAGGTAGTTGGCCAGTCCTTACGAAATTGTCAGGTTCAATTGACATTAAAGCGAATGTATCATCAGAAAGTGGCCTATTGTGTAGATCACGGTTTTAGGAATTTTTGGTGATTTTTTTTTTTTCTTTTTTTTTGAGTTTTTCCATGTCACTACCTATATTAGAAACTCATTGGTTCAAATGTGAAGCAAAATACGCTGCAATTTGGGAAAAGTGGTTGACAGCTGATAACGAAAACCCTGATTCTTGATTTATCTGTAGCAGTTAAAGAAGAACTCCCGCAAAATTTTATTCTCTGACCTGTTAGAAAGGTACATGATATAATCTGTAGTGATTGTCATTTTCTTATCAGTGACTGTTTCTGTGAGTAAAAACCTCTCTTCTTATTGTAGCTGGGTCATGTGACCAACTCCCTGACCTCCAACTGACCCAGGACAGGAAGCCAGTCACTGCTCTATTCATTCCTATGGGAGCCTCACTTTCAGTCTCATAGGAATACATAGAGAATTAGACTTCCTGTCCACACATAAGTCTCTGTGTGAGTTGGCGGGTCTAATTGCTGGTCACATGACACAGATAAGAAACTTCAGGATGATATAAGTCAAAAATACAGACACTGGTAAGAAAATGACATTCACTACAGATTACATCATGTACATTTCTAGCAGGACATGGAAGAAAATTTTTGTCGGGAGTTCTTCTTTAAGGAAATTGTGATATGTGAATTAATATTTATTATTAGTATCTCTCAGTTTTGACAGTTCAATAGCCGTCTCCTCATCGGGGGGGTGGGGGGTGGGTTTAACAAGTTTAAAACTTGTATCCCTATTGTGTGATGTTGAATACCATGTCACTATGGAACAACTATCTTGTTTTTTTTATATATACAAGTGATATTATCTGTATTTGTATAAATGACGACCATCACACCGTACTACGTAAGGTTTGTTAAACTTTTAATAAATTATCTGATTCAAAAAAAAAAAAAAGAAAGAAAGAAACTCATTGGTTCACACTGACCACGAGGCCTAAATATGTAAAGACTTATTTTGTCTTTTGAGAGCATCTACAAAGCCATAGACTCAATGGACAGGAGGGAACCTGATTGACTTCTATGAGACAGTATTCTCTCTCATAGGGAGTAGATAAGCTGTGATATCACCTATTGTGAATGGTGGATCCTGTGTTATCTATACTTAGAGGTGTTACTTGTCATTGTAATCCTGCCTGTGGTGATAATGATAATGGCTACTGAAAGGTTACCTGTACAGAACAGGAAATCATGACCTATTATTAGGCCTAGTTCCCAGTGTGTTATCCGCAGTCATGGTGTCTTCCACTTGCCAACTCCATATCTTCTACATTTTTTACGTCATGATAAATATATTCCCAAATACCTTTCATTAGTTATAATGGCTCGTTTTGTCTGGGGAGCAATCATCAGGAAAAGCAAAATGGCCGCTGTCCTATTAGTACACACAGAACCCGTCCTAATCACACAGGAGGACAAGTTACTTCACAACACTGAGGTAAAGAACTGCCTCATCCTCCTCTCTGATCTACTTGTCTGGGGTTATGATCCTGAATACAAATGATAAGATCTTTAGCTGAATCTCTGTAGGATTGGAGGTTATGAGCAGATGTGGTGATGAGCAGCAGCTCTTGTATGCAGTCTCCATTACCACACTCTGTCCTGTCCATCCTCTCTGTACTTCATGTCTCCTGATGAACTCCATTCCTACAGAGATTCAGCTGAAGATCTTATCATCTGTATTCAGGACCATAATCCCTGACAAGCAGAGCAGAGAGGAGGATGAGGCAGCTCTTTACCTCAGTGTTGTGAAGTAACTTGTCCTCCTGTGTGATTAGGACAGATTTTGTGTGAACTAATAGGACGGCGGCCATTTTATTTCCCCTGATGATTTCTCCCCAGACAAAACGAGCCGTTATAACTAATGAAAGGTATTTGGGGATATATTTATAATAAAGTAATATTTAAGTATTTTCATATTCTTAATTCCCGGAGAACCCCTTTAAAGACTCTTTTACGCATCAGTGAATCATGGACGAGTATTGTCCATGTTCTCCACCATCACACGTGCTCATTGATTTTAATGTGTTTATTTACACATCAGTGATTTCCCACTGACCCTCGGGACCCAAATCACTGATGTGTAAATAAACACATTAAGAAAAACCACGAAGACATGCACCACTTTGGTAGATGAGGCCGACCAAACATGCCAATTGAAGTCTTTGGGTCTGTGCAAACCAATGACGTCACATGGATGGCAGTGCTTTTCACGGATCATTGGTAGGAGATGCTCTGGAAACGTAAATGTACGTGGAATCCGGATGACAAGGACAAGGATAAAAAATGGACACATGGATCCTTCACGACATCTTCATGAATGAAACACTGACCACCTTGTTACGAATGTCATCATGGACTTGTGAAAGAGGTCTAACCTTAACCCTCACAGACTTGCTTAAGAAATATTTTTCAGATTTCTTGTGAAGACCTTCACTTAGAAAAAGTTTTAAGGCAGCCTGTGGTAAATCTTTAGGACTGATGTCCAATGTAGGGCATGTTGTACCCAATCCTTCTGTCCTCCAGCATCTGCTGTTGGGGGAGAATCGAGACACCCCACAACACATTAGATGGTTGGACAGTCCTGCCAAAATTAGCAGGTTCTTATATATAATTATAATATATTATAATATGGCCACCTTTAGAAGTTGGGGGCTTTAATGGTCTTTGAGGTCTGGGTTCTGAGGGGCTAGAGTAGACCATTCTTCTGAGGGCTCCTTTGGCTTCACTTGTGGCTTTGATAAGGACGTCTTAGTCTTCACAGCCGTTTGCATCGAGTCCCACTTTTGTACTTATTGAATAGTTTTCCGCCTGATTTCTCCAATCCAAAATAACTCGCCGACTCCAGATGTTCTACATGTATTTTAACTTACCCTGATCCTCTCCATGCTTGACTGAAGGTGTGAAGAGCCTTTCAAATACATACGGTACTTTCTTCTGTTACATCCATACACATCTGCCATTTAGACTCATCAGTCTTCCGAGCCTCCCTCCGCGTCTCCAATGTCCAGTTTCCGAGTCCCGGACAGCTGCACCATCTTTTGAACCTGTTAAGTTGTCTTCTCACAATAGAGGGGGTGGACAGGACAGCTCAGAACCTTTTCAGACCTGAATCCTGGATGATTGTTTCCACATTTTTTTAATCATTTTTGGAATTCTATTTTTTTTCTTTATTGTTATGCTTTTTCACTTTGTTATTTATTTTCTGATAACATCTATTCTCTGTGTTTTTTCTTTACGATACTGAAAAGTTGAATGACCGTAATTGTTGCCTTTAGATTTTATACAACTATTTTTTTTTTCATTTTTATGCTTTTTCACTTTATTATTTATTTTCTGTTTATTTTATACAACTATTTTTATTTTTTTCCTCATTTTTATGCTTTGTCACTTTATTATTTATTTTCTGATAACTTCTATTGCCTGTTTTCCTTTATGATACTGAAAAGTTAAATGACCATAATTGTTGGCTTTAGATTTTATACAACAATTTTTTTTTTCATTTTTATGCTTTTTTTACTTTATTTTCTCATAACATCTATTTCTTTATGATACTGAAAAGTTGAGTGACCATAATTGTTGGCTTTACTATTTTTATTTTATTTATTTTTTTGTTCATTTTTTTGCTTTTTCACTTTATTATTTATTTTCTGATAACACTTATTCCCTTTTTTTTTCTTTATGATACTGAAAAGTTGAATAACCGTAATTGTTGGGTTTAGATTTTATGCAACAAATTTATTTTTTTTCATTTTTATGCTTTTTCACTTTATTATTTATTTTCTGTTTATTTTATACAACTATTTTTATTTATTTTATTTTTATCATTGTTATGCTTTTTCACTTTATTATTCATTTTCTGATAACTTCTATTGCCTGTTTTTCTTTATGATACTGAAAAGTTGAATAACTAATTGTTGGCTTTAGATTTTAAAACTATTTTTATTTTATTTTTTTTCTTTATTTTTATGCTTTTTCACTTTATTATTTATTTTCTGATAACATCTATTCCCTGTTTTTTTTTCTTTATGATACTGAAAAGTTGAAGGACCGTAATTGTTGGCTTTAGATTTTATACAACTATTTTTTTTCTTCATTTTTATGCTTTTTTACTCTATTATTTATTTTCTGATAACATCTATTCCCTGTGTTTTTTCTTTATGATACTGAAAAGTTGAATGACCGTAATTGTTAGCTTTAGATTTTATACAACTATTTTTATATATATTTTTTTTTATTTTTATGCTTTTTCACTTTATTATTTATTTTCTGATAACATTTATTCCCTGTTTTCCTTTATGATACTGAAAAGTTGAATGACCGTAATTGTTGGCTTTAGATTTTATACATATCAAGAAATATCAGCCCGGGTTTAAGGAGAGCAAACATCCATTATTAGCATGTGCTAACAAGCCTTTTTAGTCTTGCATCTGAAATGTGCGGCGGTAGCCCGAGCTCTCATCAGCCCCTCATTGTATCACACCGTCCCTCATCAGTCCCCTGTGTTATTAGATTTGCCTCTATGGCTGCTGAGTGGCAGACAGATGATATGTTGTAACTGCAGATATCGGCCCCATACACAAACAGCACCTGCCTGAGGGGGGATGGGGGGTGCTTAATGCACGCCGCCTGTCTCTATTGTGCACAGAACAATTGGGGAGTGGGGACATACGAGGAGGGGGGCTATTAATCTGTCTTCACCACTCACAATGAAATCTGGTTAAAACCACATGTCCCCAACCCCCTACACACTCCTATTTACCTTGATGACCGTCTGGCAGGGTGCAAGGGCTAGGCACGGCCCATAACCAGTCACCATATGCTGCTTTTAGGTCTTTGTGCTCAGCCCCTGACTCCTCAGTCTTTTATCTACCCTGTCTAATGTGCTCAGCTTAGAAGAATATCGCTGTGGAAGGATCGATTAGGAGTGGGACAGAAGCAAAAACGGTGGGCCAGATGCAGAAGTTAAAAGTTCTAGGAAGATTTATAGGGGTCTGACTGGCCAAGCTGACCTGTGTTTGTAGGACTTATCTGCCGAGGTTGACCACGTCCTCATGTGTGAGGAGCACGGCAGGACTTCATGTGATCCCTGTTTGCTTATTCAGGCCCATAATAAGCCATGCAGATAATTGGGGCTCGTTTTGTAGAGAAAAGTCAGTGTGAAACGACCAAGCGGGGTTCTAAGCTCAGGGCAATTATCTGAAGACATGATTTACATTCACAGAAATCCCTACCCCCTCTTCCCCCAAGGTTCTGGGATGCACAGCTGGTCGTGTGTACCGCCTTTTGTGTTTGCAACCCATCGGTTAACTTTGATTGGGATTGTTGTAAGATCGCCGTCGTTTAAGGTGTAAGGTCCAAACCAATCTGAGATCGGAAGGAGGCATGTGGGACGAGAAGGCTAAAATAACATACCGTACAATGGTAGTTCGTTACAAATCCACTGTCAAACCTGGTGCCAGAGTATGACTCTAATCTCATGGCTCTACTTGTGTTAAAGAAGAACTCCCGCAAAAATTTTAATTCTCTGACCTGTTAGAAAGGTACATAATATAATCTGTAGTGATTGTCATCTTCTTATCAGAGACTGTTTCTGTGAGTAAAAACCTCTCTTCTTATTGTAGCTGGGTCATGTGACCAACTCCCTGACCTCCAACTGACCCAGGACAGAAAGCCAGTAACTGCTCTATTCATTCCTATGGGAGCATCACTTTCAGTCTCATAGGAATACATAGAGAATTAGACTTCCTGTCCACACATAAGTCTCTGTGTGAGTTGGTGGGTCTAATTGCTGGTCACATGACACAGATAAGAAACTTCAGGATGATATAAGTCAAAAATTCAGACACTGGTAAGAAAATGGCATTCACTACAGATTATATCATGTACATTTCTAGCAGGACATGGAATAACATTTTTGTCGGGAGTTCTTCTTTAATAGAAGGGATGAACAAGCAGCTGCCGGGCACATCAGGCTTATCTTACCCATCCAACCCTTTTTACCCCACCGACACATGTCAGGGAAGACTGACTGCAGATCCTGAAGATGTGAGCAGAATGATCAGAGGAACAAATTGCACCAGGACCCCAACATGTGTAGGACACTACTCAGGGGTGCACCACCAATGAGGTCAGGTGAGGCGATCGCCTCAGGCAGCACCAGGTAGGGGCAAGAGGTGGGCAGCGGAAGGTTTATGGGCAATGAGCGCTTTCATTGTGGCAAAGGGGTTAGGTTAAGAAATTGGCATTGGAAAGGGGGGGGGGGCGCCGTTTCAGTTTCCACCCCAGGCAGCAGAAAGGCTAGGTGCACCCCTGACACTTTCATGTGCAGTCCTAGGCGACGTGCACACGACTGTATACTGTGTCTGTATACACGGACCCATTCATTTCTACGGGTCCGCAAATAATACAGACAGCACAGGCAACGTCCCGCAAGATATAGAACATGTCCTATCGTCCGTTTTGCAGGCAAGACTAGCCAGTTCTAGTGAAAGGAGTGAGAAAATTGTGGCATGCACACGGACGGCATCCATATTTATATACGGATATATACGGATAGGGTCGTGTGCACGTAGCCTTAAAAAGAGGATCTAGATTCGGAGAAGCCAAGGCCTCCACTTTAGGGCTTACATTCAGCTAGGACAGGGACAATCATCCCATGGGCACTGTTTAGCAGTGTGATTTATGTCTGGTATTCGTATTATTACGGTATTATTACTTGGACACTGTATGGCTGTAATATCTCCATTGGCTATTTTTATTTCGTTACAAAAAAATTGGAAAGGATCCCGACAACCCCTAAGCCTAAAGCACCTACAATGTGATCTGCCACGTAGACGTATTAGACATATTAGAAATATTATAGGAAAAATCTGGTAAAAAAGAGTTGCAGTAGGCATGCGGAAATACTCACGCTCAGCACAGTATTCTCCTTTCCAGCCGGCCAAACACAATCGCTTTCCCTCCTGGTCACAGACGTAGTGTCCGAAAGTGTCGTCCCGCGGTCGGCAGTAGTCGGAGCAGCTGTCACCGTAATAATGGTCGTCACAGGTAACATGATAGGAGTAACGTAATTCGCTCTGCTGCCCAAGGTGTATGTCCTGAGACCAGTCCTCCCCGACGGACAGGCGCCTACGAGTGGCCAGGCGGCTCAGCATGTTGTTGAGGTTTTCTGCGAGGAACAGAAAATTTGCGTTTCAGGGGAGGTGTCGCTCAATATCTACTTTATTAAAGGTCTACTGCATTATAAAATGTGAAAAAAGCAATATAGTACATCTGGTAAACTGATTACTATGAAAAGTAGAATACTTTTAAAATTAAAATTTAATTATTAGTGAAATTTTTTTTTTTAAAAAAGTATACATTTTCAAAACTCTGGAAATATAACAAGACATAGCAAAGTATCTCTATAACTTTCTGTTTCTCCAGCCTAAAATTCTCATTGTCCTCTGAACCGTCTTGTTCTCCTTGTTCTTCAGCAGGATTATCTAATGTTCCTCACTTTCTTCTACTTTGTTCTTTGGGTCTTTCCCTCCCCTTTTATTTGTTCTTGCTGTGTTCAGAAGCTTCCCTTTGACCTCCAAGTCGCTCACTCTATCATCTGTTTAACCAGTCTTCAAGTTTATGGACATCAACAAAAGTCTCCACTAACAATCCTTTATCCCTACTTGTGGCCTGAGCTTCCTTTACTAGTCAATAGACCTTAAAGGGATTGTGCCGTGATTGATGTCAGAAGAACAGACACCATATAGTACATGACAATCTCTTTCTAACCAAGCTAGATCCAGTCCTGGACCTCACATGGATCCAGAGATCTTCACATTCATTGCTCCAACTGCTCTGCTAGATCTGTTACAATCTGGCGTCTCAAGGGGAGTGTCCTTTCTCAGGAGTCATGTCTTTTCTGCCACAGGAAGAACACACTGGGGGCAGTTGAGGATCTAAACTGAGCATGTGCGACCAACCTCAGTGAGGTGGACAAGAAACAGGTTAAAGAACAAACAGCAGGTGGCGCTACACACATACACTTTATTGAATAGCTCAGTGGCTGTACTAAATTTTTAATACCATGCTGTTGAAAAAGTATTCAGATCCAGGTGCTGGTTTGAAAAATGTTGAATATTTTTCGAGACACAACCCCTTTAAGGTAGTTGATGGTGAACCTTGAACTGGTTCTTCCTTGATCATCCTTGACCTTACTGATCGACTTTACTCCTTACTAACGTCATGAATACATACCGTCCATTCTTCCATCTGAAGCTAGCACCTCATCCTCTACAACTGCACTGGAGTATCACAAGATACTAGATTAAAGAATGAAAGATATCTAAAGGTGGTTGGTAAAATATTATACCTCCGTGCTTGACGGGAACTCGTATCATTGCTAACTGCTAGCTCTTCCCCACCATAGTGGTTGACAACATAGGATCTCCAAAGAGTGTTCCTCCTGGGATTGATTTCTACTGACCATAACATTTTTGGACCGCTATTTAGCATACCCCCACCCAGGAGTAAATCTGACCATGCACATTAGATGTATATCAGCCAGTCCTGTCCATTTCAATGGGACCAGACAACCATCTGATGTCAGAGAAGCATCTAATGTGTATGGTGGCCAGGGGCGGACTGGGGACTTAAAGTGGCCCTGGAAAAAATACTAAAAGTGGCCCCATGTTTTGTAGTTGGGTCCAAACTGATGGAAGGCAGGCCGGCAATACCATATCGTGGCAGATTATACCGCCCCAACAGAGCCAAATATCACAGTCCATCACAAAATACATCCCCAAAAACTTCCACTGGCCGGCTGTGAGGAGGGCTCAGGCGGCCCCCTGGACATCGGCCCACCGGGAAATTTCCCTGTAAGGTCTATGGCTAATCCGCCCCTGATGGTGGCCTTCAGCTATGTCAGATGTAGAGGAGATCGGGCAGTTGTATTTCAACGTGACCAGTCCTGAGCTAAGATGCCACCAGAAGCAGCTTACTTGCCTCATACCGTTCAGAACACATGAATGCTCGGCTGAGCCAAGTGTGCATGTTTATGGGGGGAAGGTGAGATAGCCGTTGGCTGAAAAGTATCTTGTGTAGTCATACAACTGATCAGAAGAGAGGCACCCTAGTATTGTATGAGTAGTAGTACATTTGGGATGAGTGTCTACAGTGGGATTACCAAGATACTAGTGATATCGGGAAAAATTATGTCATAAATGGGGAAAAATCTGTGACTAAAGATTTGTGTGGGCAGATTCATTAAAGTTGCGATCTGTTTTGGACAGTCCTTACTTGTTTTAAGGGTCCCTTGAGAGTAAGCTGAACACACAATGTCCTCCTGCTGGAACTCCCAGCGATCAGCTGTAATCTAACATGGTAGTAGGCGTTTGATTTCCCTGCAGCGCCACCACAGGGCAACCGAAGCATTACACAATGGGTTGTCTGTACTACACAGGACAGGTCCTCCAGAGCACGAGACGCTCTTTATAACCACTCTTCGCTCTGGCCAAGAGATGAAGATCCTGAGCAGGGGATCCGGCTCTTATAGGGATATGAAAATGGGTTTACTAATAGGGAAATGTGTAAGATAACGGCTGTATAGGCAAAGAGATGTAAAGTCTCTGCGGCAATGCTGTGACAATGGGGGAGAGTGACGGGGCCTGTATATAGACGGCCTCTTATCAGTCACACAGCAGAGGTAATATCTGTGCTGCAAGGAATAGTAAGGCCCCATTCAGACGGCCGTATTATTGCGGGCCGCATTAATACGGGGGCCGCCCGGCGTGTGTTCTGCACCGCTCGGAATACACGGCCAGGCGTCCCATTCAAAATGCCTATACTTGTCTTGCTGCGGAAATGTATAGGACATGCTTCATCGGAGCCGCGGCACGGAGCTAGCTCCATAGAGGTGAATGGGGCCGCATCTATTCCGCAATATTGCACACGGTTGTGTGAATGGGGCCTAAATGTGTGACATCCGTCACTGCGCAAGAGTTACAGCCGCCGTGACGCCTTCGCGGGGATGGAATCTTTACAAGGATATTATACCTGAAGTCCAAACCGTAGCATGTTTGAAGCCGAGGCCTCTTTTACGCGAGCGTATTTGCAGTCCGTGTATGACGAGTATTTGAAATATGCAGTATGTCCTACCTTTGTACATATTTGCTTCCAAATGCTCTCATTATAGTCTATGGGAGGGCATAAAAAATACCGGAAGGAGGGAATACGCGTGTAAATCCGGAAGAATTACTGAAGCAATGGTGACGACAATCTGGATGGTGTATCATCTGGAATCAATACGCTCGTGTGAAAGTGGCATTAGGTCTATACATTGGGAGTATTCCCTGACATATACCTATGACATACGCCAGAGCATAGCCATATATCTGTCCGTGGCCACAATGCCATATATATATACATTTTTGTGGTGGCCCATTGTCTGCTGCACTTCCTGTGCAGTAAAAAGAAGGTGTGCTAGTACATACAGCCCGGATGCCAAAAAGAACATTCTTTTTGACTAAAGGCCCTTTTATATTGTTAGATATAGCAGATGATTGTCGAGAAGGAAGCGCCAGCTCATCAGTGGAGGTGACCGTTGTATTTACATGCAGCAATCTCCTCCACAGTATGTTGAGCAGTGATCGCCAATGTCATCACTCGTCCCCTTACAGACTCGTTGTTTGCCGGCAGCAGAGGCTGTTTAGACGGCACGATCCGCCGCCGGCAAACAAGGATTTAGGTCTCCGCACAAAGAACCATATTCGCAACTGAACGAGTGTTTCGCTCGTTCACCGGGCAATCAGCAGATTATAGCTAATGAGCGTTTCTACGAACAATTGTTAGCGATTATCTGCCCGACGCACGTCCAGTTTAAAGGGGCATAACGTTTGGCATATGGGCCAGGAGTGTGATCATAGCTTTATGGGGAGTTTATCTCAGATTTATAGACTATAAGTCCATCTAGTGTGTTTGGGGGTGTGCCCACTCTCACAAGATGGCAGATTTGGGTGCAAGAAGAATCGGGCATGGTGTATCGTGACATGTTCAGTGCTTTGCTTTCACAACTTCTTCCCCTCTCCTCATTGAGAACACATGCAGTCAAGAGTGCATGAATATGGGTGAACTGGGAGTTATAGCTGATGATTGAACGAACGTTCGGCCATCATCCATCTAAAGTCTTTGTCCAGTTTCACCTCATTGTATGAAACCCAGAGAAGACACAATGTAGGTATATCATGCACTTTCAGTGGCTGTTGGCCGAACCAGTTAATTCCCTCATACACATTCACGTTCTGCACGGCCTAAGGTGTACGTGTATTTAATGGGGAGAGGGGAGAACGCCGCTGCCAGATGCCTCTGAGGGTGGCTTATCTCCCGGGAGAACAAAAGTATAAGGCAAAAATATTCACTTTGTCTGTTCCTTCTCTCCACTGACAATCTGTTGGGGGAGAGCCAGGAGGACCCCCCCATTCATCAAACAACCATCTGAACCCGCCAATTCTCCCGACAATACACTAATGTGTATGGGGGCCTAAGGCTGGGAGCAGAGCTCATAGTTATAGGATAGAGATAATCTCATTACTGCGGTGTGATACTATGGTACCCGAGAGCAACAACGATTGCATCTAGGTGACCAACATTTTGTTTAAGATGACTGCCCTTCATCAGTCAACCATGCAGTCCTCTACTTAACTGGACACTTAATGGTCTGGTCCTCTATGGAGGCACGAAGTTATCATAATTAGAGCGCTGGCAGCTACAATACTGGTCATTTATACCAATGGTGACGCCCTACAGATTGATGGTGCAGAATTCCCCAAAAATTATTACCGTTGCACACAGGTCCCTTTCTGAAATATAAAAAACATTACTTAAATGTCTACATAGGAGTCCTAACCTTCACCAAATGGTTAATAAAGATCATCCACCATTAAAAAAGATTCTTTAGGTATGGCCCCGGCTTCATGCTTACATAGCTAGAAGTCATAGTGGTATATTTGAGCCACGTGGCAGGATAATTGTGGAACCCTTTTAAGTGAGGAAGGTAGGGAAATACTAGCAGTTATAGGAATGGTGACAAATGTCATTTACGGTCCAGGTGGTACTTACCTGTGGACTTCTCGGCTGTGTGTGTGCTCCAGGATTCAATGATAAGTGAAAAAATGCCCTGCAACAAAACAAGAGTTTCCAAGTCAGTATAACATACAGTGGCCACATAATCATTGGCGGTCGTGGAAGGGACATATAAGAGCACGACCACAGGGCGCGGTCATGTCACGGTTGTAACGTGGTCGTGCTGTGTTTGAGTACCGCGCTGCCGGGCTCCAACGAGTCTAAATAAATTTATGAAGACCACACGGTTAATGAGCGTGTGGCACCTTCAATACCGCGTGGCCGTTAGCAATATAGACCCATTGAACAATGCGGTCTTCATCACTTAGAGCCCGCTGTGGCCCTTTTGGCCTCACAGTATTCAAACACAGCACAACGGGACACAACGTGCGGTCATACCCTATGAGGACAAAAGGGAGAATGTTCTTGTGAAGTGATATGGGAATGTAGACGAGGTAACATATGAGCATCAAGAACATGGATGGTTTCCTTTTTGAAACTGGTCATTTTTTCTGCCTATAATCTTTACATGTGTCTTCCCAAAGAGCCATCATAAGACTGCTGAAGACGGAACAGCGTTGCAGTAGAGATCAAGATGAGAAGACTGAGATTGGTACCTCCAGAACAAAGGATTAGTCCTAAATTCATTTATATTTACCAAATTTTTGAAAAATCTTTTGATATTTTGAGTGGACTTTTAGCTGGGTAGACTCTGGCTGAGTTGGAAAATGTTAGCTACCATGAGAACTGACCTGGTCAAGAATACAAAACGGCTTTGAGCATCTTACATTCTACTGTGGGAATTACTCCAAGATGTCCGAGACCAGGTACAAGTCCTTAAAGAAGAACTCCCGCAAAAATTTTTATTCTCTGACCTGTTAGAAAGGTGCATGATATAATCTGTAGTGAATATCATCTTCTTATCAGTGACTGTTTCTGTGAGTAAAAACCGCTCTTCTTATTGTAGCTGGGTCATGTGACCAACTCCCTGACCTCCAACTGACCCAGGACAGGAAGCCAGTAACTGCTCTATTCATTCCTATGGGAGCCTCACTTTCAGTCTCAAATGAATACATAGAGAATTAGACTTCCTGTCCACACATAAGTCTGTGTGTGAGTTGGCGGGTCTAATTGCTGGTCACATGACACAGATAAGAAACTTCAGGATGATATAAGTCAAAAATTCAGACACTGGTAAGAAAATGACATTCACTACAGATTACATCATGTACATTTCTAGCAGGACATGGAATAAAATTTTTGTCGGGAGTTCTTCTTTAAGTGGAAGGACTCATAACTGTATCTGGCTGATTACTGGTAGAGTGACTTCAACCTATGAATGAGGCTTGAGCTACCGATCTTCTGCAGTAAAAATCATCCTACAGATGTGTCCTTCATTACCTTCCCTGTTGGCTCAAGATATCCAGAGATGAGGGATACAAGATGAGCCGCTTGACAAACGAAAAACTTTTTGCATTTCTCGTAACGTCCGACAGGGCAATACAGGAGTTTTTATTTCAGAACTTGTCATCTCTTCTTAAGAAATCTTGCCCCAAAAGGAAATATGATGGACACATCTGTATATCGGCTACAATATACGATGCTTCTTTCTTTCTAGAGCTCCTAATACTTCAAATTTCTGGTATATGTACTAGAGTGAGACTGAGTCAAGAGCATTCATTTCAAGGGTTATAAAGAAGATATACTTAAAGGGGTTCTCTGGGAATGAAGAAAATGAAAATACATAAATATTACTTTATTATAAATATATTCCCAAATACCTTTCATTAGGTATAATGGCTTATTTTGTCTAGGGAGGAATCATTAGGAGAAACAAAATGGCCGCCGTCCTGTTAGTACACAGAAAACCTGTCCTAATCACACAGCAGGACAAGTTACTTCACAACACTGAGGTAAAGAGCTGCCTCATCCTCCTCTCTGCTCTGACTGTCAGGGATTATGATCCTGAATACAGTTTAATATGATATTTAGCTGAATTTTTGTGGGCATGGAGTTCATCAGGAGACATGAAGTACAGAGAGGATGGACAGGACAGGCTGTGGTAATGGAGACTGCATACAAGAGCTGCTGCACATTATCCACATCTGCTCATGAACTCCATTCCTACAGAGATTCAGCTAAAGATCTTATCATCTGTATTCAGGATCATAATCCCAGATAAGCAGAGCAGAGAGGAGGATGAGGCAGCTCTTTACCTCAGTGTTGTGAAGTAACTTGTCCTCCTGTGTGATTAGGACAGGTTTTGTGTGTACTAATAGGACAGCGGCCATTTTGTTTCTCCCAATGATTGCTCCACAGACAAAACGAGCCACCATAAATAATGTAAGGTATTTGACAATATATTTATAATGAAGTAATATTTAAGTATTTTCATTTTCCTAATACCCGGAGAACCCCTTTAACGGGGTTGACCCCATTGATGGACTATTGCTACGATATGCTATCAGTGTCACATAAGTGCTGATCCCACCTTTGGGACCCTGTCCTATCTCCAGAACAGGCCACCCCGAAACGAACGGAGAGCAACGGAGATTCACCACTAAGGGAGTTTCTGAAAATAGCCGAGTGCTAGCTTGACTTCTTCCGTTGGTTGGTGGCTGCGCTTGCACAGTGCGCTTTCCATTAGCGGCTAAGGGACTTCTAAAAACAGCCAATTTTGCTTGCTTGGCTATATTCGGAACTCCCAAAGTGATGAATGGAGAGCACGCCACGCATGCGCCGTGCACTCTACTTCACTTTGGGGGCTCGTTCTGGAGATAGGAAGTGAGAACTACACTTATCTGACATATCCTAGTTCCATTAATGTCTGAGATGGATCAAACCCTTTAACTAAGGCCTCATGCACACGAACGTGTGCCGGCCGTGCCCGTGCTGCGGCCCGCAATGCACGGGCACTGACCATGGGGCCACCGCATGCGGATCGTGGACCCATTCACTTGGATGGGTTCCGCGATCTGCATCCGAGGGTCCGCACCGCAAAAAAGTAGTGCTTGCGCTACTTTTTTGCGGTGCGTAGACACAGCCAGAAACGCCACGGAAGCACACCGTAGTGCTTCCGTTGTGTTCCAATCCGGATCGCGGACACATTGAAGTGAATGGGTCCGTGATGCGGGCTACAAACAGCCGGTGCCCGTTTATTGCGGACCCGCCGTATGCGGCCCGCAGCACGGCCACGGCCGGCACACGGCCTAAGGCTTCATTCACATGTCCATATGTGTTTTCCGTTCCGTATATTGCGGATCCGCAAAAAAAGGATGACGTTCCGTATGTCATCCGTGTTTCCATTTTTTTTGCAGATCCATTGTAACAATGCCTATCCTTGTCAGCAAAACGGATAAGAATAGGACATGTTCTATCTAAATACGGACATACGGAAATGGAACGCATACGGAGTACCTTCCGTTTTTTTTGCGGACCCATTAAAATGAATGGTTCCGCATACGGTCCGCAAAAAAAAAAAACGGAACGGACACGGAAACAAAATACGGACGTGTGAATGAAGCCTAAATATGAAGGGGGGGGGGGGTGTTAAACGTTAAAGGGTTTCTGTCACCAGATTTGGGCATACTAAACAGGATGGCATTTGCAATGTGCAAATGCCACCTGATGCCCAATCTGGTTTTATTACTGTAAGCAGATCAGCCGTTTTGTTAAAAAAATCACTTTTGTAATATGTAAATTAGGCTTACTAGGTGCAAGAGGCGTTTACCTCGCACCTAGTAATCGCCCTGTTCTAACCTCTAGTGCCGCCTCCTGCTTCCTGATTGACAGGGCAGGCAGTTTGCTCGATGAGCTGCCGGCCCTGACATCGATCGAAATCCCGCGCCTGCGCCGTGTAGGCTAAATTCTGCGCAGGCGCAGATAGTTCACCCGGCCGCCCGGCTCCTGCCTCTCTCACTGCGCCTGCGCCGTGCGGAGTAAAAGCGGCGCAGGCGCAGTGAGTTCCGCCGGCTCCCGGGTCTCAGTGCGCCTGCGCCGTGCGGAGTAAAATCGGCGCATGCGCAGTGAGTTCCGCCGGCTCCCGGCTCTCTCACTGCACCTGCGCCGATTACGTCAGAGGACACCCGGAAGAGACTCACCTTCTTCCCCGATGAAGCCGGCCGCCGTCTCTTCCGGGTGTCCTCTGACGTAATCGGCGCAGGCGCAGTGAGAGAGCCGGGAGCCGGCGGAACTCACTGCGCATGCGCCGATTTTACTCCGCACGGCGCAGGCGCACTGAGACCCGGGAGCCGGCGGAACTCACTGCGCCTGCGCCACTTTTACTCCGCACAGCGCAGGCGCAGTGAGAGAGGCAGGAGCCGGGCGGCCGGGTGAACTATCTGCGCCTGCGCAGAATTTAGCCTACACGGCGCAGGCGCGGGATTTCGATCGATGTCAGGGCCGGCAGCTCATCGAGCAAACTGCCTGGCCCTGTCAATCAGGAAGCAGGAGGCGGCACTAGAGGTTAGAACAGGGCGATTACTAGGTGCGAGGTAAACGCCTCTTGCACCTAGTAAGCCTAATTTACATATTACAAAAGTGATTTTTTTTAAACAAAACGGCTGATCTGCTTACAGTAATAAAACCAGATTGGGCATCAGGTGGCATTTGCACATTGCAAATGCCATCCTGTTTAGTATGCCCAAATCTGGTGACTTCTAAACTGTTCGTTCCTGGGAGAAGCCATGTGACAATTTACCATCTTATTGTTATATAGCGTCTTGTAGGTAATGAGGACAATATGAGGAATAGCATTGTAAGAGCAGAAAGTATCCGTGTTGGAATCCCTCAAGACCAGACACAGATGACTGAACATACATGACCAATTTACGACAATTAATTGCAAGCAAATTTTTTCGTGGCAGTGACTGCTCCTTGAACACCACGTGTTTCTGACCGAAATGGTTAATACAGTAAGGAAGGATTATTGTTGATGTGAGGAATGACCCGGACCTAGGAATATACATCCACAGTGGAAGCAGTAGTTTAAGGTCTATGGCCAGTCCGCCCCTGGGTTCACCGGTGACTCGAGGGCCTATTGCTAGAAATTTTCAGGTAAAAACCACATCTAAAAGGCCTGTAGTATATAGTTGTTTCTTTTAGTCCACTAGAGGTTACATGAACCCAGTAATGATGTGAGATATGATAAACTACAGCGATGGTCTACCTTACAGTAAGCTGAGCATCCTTATATCGAAGGAGTCACCACAATGGAACCTCTTTAACAATATAAAATGTATAGATTTTACATCTAAGGTGGGATACTTCTATATGGCACATCTCACTTCTTGGACTACAAAATAAATCACATTGATATTACGAGTGTCTTTGAAGACTTTATGTGGGTCAGAGTTCAGCTTCTATTTTGTCAGCAGCTGCCCGCTCCACAGCCAGCTGTCAACCAGAAAGGAACAAAACAGTGGAGGAACCACCTGGCCGAGTCAATGTCGCTGCCTCCGGGCCTTGAAGTGGGACGTTACTTGAAGCATCACAATACCCAACAGCTGTACTGTTACTCACCGGCCACTTGAAGTGAAAGGGAACTCGTACGGGGCTGCTGGCCGCTATGGCCCCTGGATCCACAGCCATCAAGTCGCTCAGGGCCGTCCCAAACGTGCAAGGTGGATCCGGAGACACCACGGGCTGGGCGTGCTTAAGACACACTCGGAAGAAGATGTGACAGGAACGGCCAGCCACGCACACACTTCGAGGACTGCTAAAGGAGTGGACCTTCAGTTCGAACACTCCGGCCGCCTCCGCCTGGAAATGTAGAGACATAGAAATTGGGCCATGTAGTAGTCACAGAAGAAGTTCTCAAAAAAGATCTCATGGTTCTTCTAGGTGAGGAACCCAGAAGATCCACAGTAAAAAAAAAAGGACCAAATCGTCAAAACTATTGGCCATATCTTACTAATATCACCACCTTTGTACAATAATGACAGGAAGATAGGAAGATATAATACTATAGGTGACAGAAAATATGGACCACAGTCAGAAAACATGGACCTTTAACAAGAAGGTTGGATGATGGGGGCAGTATGAACAAGTCACGTAATACTACAATTAGCAGAACACATCTGGAGAAGATATGACTAGGCACTACTGACTGATTTTTACTACATTTTATGGAATAATACATATCTGACGGATTTTTACTACATTGTGCGGTATAATACATATCACAATGTAGGACAATTGGTACTTACCATTGGCAGGCACAGTAGCACCACCAGGAGCATCGGGGTCTTTGCTGTCATGGTTTTGACTTTCACGTGTAAATCTCTTGAGACGAAGCTGAGGTAAACACCGTCTCACCAGGAGGGTGGAATTAAAGACTTAGGAGATATCTTCTCAGAGCAAAACGTGGAGGAAAGTTTAGAGTACTTGAGTATTACACAGCTGGTAGAGCTAGCTTCAGAGGTGTCCGAGCCTGTATCAGACCTGAGGGGTATATGCCAGGTAGGCAGAAGTTTATAGTCAGGCAGGCTTTTCTTAGTAGGGTCAGTAGGATCCTTTCAGGCGGTTTCCTTCAGAAGTGATGGGTCCTGGATCAGGCAGGCATCACTGATGGACGCACTCTCTATTGAATCCTGTGTGGTCTTTTGTCCTCAGAGCTTGTCTGCCTTGGCTGTGACTAAAGTTCTTCTAAGTCAATCCCGGGCTTTATACAGCCTCCTGGTGTTACATATCCCCCTCCCTCACACCCCTCTCCAAATTCAACCAACCCCCCCACCTCCCTTCTTCCTCCTCCTCCTCCCTCCTTTCCATCCTTTCCTCCTCACATCACACTTTCTTTGATCAGCTTTCTGAAAACCATGAAGAAAACAAATTAAAGTCTTATCCTAAACACCAGGAGCAATGGCTTCACTGGACCTCAGGTCCCGAGGATGTGTATTGATCCAAGATCCAAGTTTGGACTCAATCTGATAACGGGTCCGTCCTATTACACAGCGCTCCCATCTTATTCAGCTTATGGTAGTATTGTCCAAAACTGTAAAAAAGAGGTGTAGGTTCAACGTCCGCGCAATTTGTGAAACGTGAAAGCCCCCCCGTCATATCTTATTAGCGGGAGATCATCCTTGGAAGATCCTACATACCACCATAACTGAGACAACGGGAGTGATGTCCCAAAAGGGACATTTTTCACCTTCTAGTACATGTGGAGTTACTCGGGGAGATCTGTGCACCCCTTTATTAGCCAGGGTTGAAGAATTCCTACAAAAAGTGGACCTCCTATACATTATATGGAAGGACCATCTTAGCGCTGTAGATCTCCAGTTTTGCCTCTGTTCACGGTTTTTATCATAAGGATCCGGAAGACAGCCGCGTGAATCCCGCACATTCCGCCCTATGTTAGAAATGCCTATTCTTGTCCGCAAAATGGACAAAAACAAGATGTTATGATTTTTATTTGCGTTGCTACGGAACCGACATACGGATGCGGACAGCATCTGATCTGCAAAAAAAGCGGATCGAAACTGTGGTCATGTGAATGGACCCTTAAGAGAATCTGCATCACAGTTCCGGATCCGTAGCATGGGGGACGCCAGCAGTGCCCATCAGGGGTCTGTCGGGTTTCGCCGCGGTGTCCGTTTTGACCATAAAATGGTGGAGCTTGGAAGCTCCTTACAACCTAAAACGCGGATGTGATCAGAGCCTTAGGTCATCATCCCGTGGAAAATAGAGTGTGGCAGAAAAACACGCCACAGATATTCCACGTAAGTCACAGGCAGCGGACTTCAGATGAAGTGCACAGTGTAAATCGACATGCTGCAGATCTAAAATTTGCGCCACAAGTCAGCTTCTGTGCAAATTTTAGCAGCAGCCCGAGCTGAGATTTCGTAAAGTCACATCCACTTTGCTGCTACTGTTAATGCTGCAGTTTTCCTGCCACCTCTGGGACGCTCTCTCCTATTTCCAGAACAGGATCCCCCGAAGTGAAGGGAGAGCAGCCGCGCATGCACAGTAAACCTCCGTTCACTGCTATGAGAGTTAGGACAATAACAGCTCGGCTATTTTCTGAACGCCACGCATGCGTGATGTGCGCCTCTTCACTTTGAGGCCTCATTTTGTAGACGGGGTGGGACTTGCACCAATCTGACATTGATTACATATCCTAGTGCCTTTCCCCAGATGGTCCAGCTGCCTTAAACGGGTTATCCAAAACTAAAAAAAAAACCCGCTCATATGTCGGACCCCTCATGCTGAATATACTTACCCGGGTCCCCACTCCCTGCGCCACTGTTTCTCCCCGTGCCTGGATGAAAACATCCGGTGGGGGGTGGAGCCAATGGCAGACGAGGACGAGCCTCCCCAACATCGCGGGTGACACTAGGGAGGCTCATCCCCATCCCCGTCTGCCATTGGCTGCCCCTCCCCAACAACAGATATTTTCATCCGGGCACAGGGAGAAGCAGCAGTGGCGGGGAGCGGAGCAGGGGCATATGGGGGGGGGGGGGGCTTTTTTAGGATTGGATGACCCCTTTAGGGCTGTGTTCACACTACGTTCCAGTTACGAGGGAACCACGACCACTCTGACACGTGTATTCTGGCAGACCCCATTGAATTTAATAGGGTCCACCACAATATTTTTGCCTTTAAGAATATCGCAAAATCCCAAGGAGCCTGACAGATCTCCGAACGACTGACGATACCCGAAATTTGCTTCGCTTTATAGAAAACCTACGACCGATTTTAGAGCGGCCCTCTCATTTCCGAAGCCGGGCACAGATCCAAAGCGGCAGTAATATATAAAATATAGGACAGGGGTATCGGGTAAAGCGGCCTATAGAATATCGCGTAACCCTGTCCACCTTGTATTATCTATACGGCGTATGTCAGATACCATACATAATGCAGAGGGCCGACACCTATCGCGTTACTCACACAATGGGCACACTTCCCCCTGACGTGTGTCACACTCACCTCCCCATTATTAAGGTGTGTGTGTGTGTTTGTTAATGAGGTGTGTGCCTGGAAGGGGACTCTTTGTAATGGAGAGAACTTGTTATGGTTGGCTGGGGGTCTTTTGTTAGGCCCAGTGAATAGGATGAGGGGGGGTGGGGGTGTCAGCTGTATGCTAATAGGAGGCACCTGTCCCTCTCACCCCAGCACACTTCTTGTGTCTCACCTCACTTTCTCCAGCATCCTGCTTCCTTCCTTCTGTCCCTTTGTCTTGGTCACGGCCCCTCTTGCGTCCCCTTTTGTTCCCTTATTACAGGGTTCAGGACCCCCCAACCCCCCCCCAGAACTTCATCTGAACGTGAACTCTGAGCTCTGCTGCTTCTTCTGGTCACCAAGGCAACATAAAACCCTCTGATGAAGCTGAACCCCTGCACCCCTCAACCAGTCCGCACCTCTACTTTTATATGGGACCGATCTATTGCCCCCCAGTGTTGGGGGGCGAAGAGCATTTGCTCCATTTGTCCCATCTACAGACGGAGCTCAGGCCAACTTCTGAATACGAATTACCCGGACGTGCGCCCGACGAGGGGGGTGGGGATGATTATATATCCATCTAGGTCTAAATTACCCCCTTCCCCCTCCTTAATTTATTTGCATATTAATAACTCATTATTCCTGCCCCACCCCCCACGTAATGAGATCCGCAGAGATGACATTATACAATGTTGTCTTCTGGTGGCAGACGATCTGATCGCCGTATCGGGCGGGCGCTATGCATAGGGAACCCCCAGCGGATAAAACCTGCACCCATTGAAGTAGAGGGGTGCTCACTATAAGACCAGGGCTGTAGGGTCCTTATGGCCAGACACGGGGGGGGTGCACCTGCTGCAATATTACAGCTTATTAAGAGGCGCTAAAGTTATGTGAGGGTGCAGTGTTAATGCGCAGGAACGCACAATTGATCCAAATGAAAAAAAAAGGCTTTGTCGTAAATTTACAGGTAGGTCCGGAGTAAGGGCTCATGCACATGAAAGTATTTTTTGTTCCGTTTTTTTGTGGGCCGTATGCAGAACCACTCGTTTCAATAGGGGTCGCTAAAAAAACGGGAAAAAAAATAGAGCATCCACAAAAAAACGGATGCAATGCGGATGTCACACGGAAGTCATCCATGTTTTTGCGGACCGCAAAACACTTGCAGACGCGTGAATAGACTCTTAGGGAACGGACATATGCACACGAACATATTTTCTATCCGCGTCCATTTTTGCAGACCGTATGCGAAACCATTCATTTCAATGGGTTTACAAAAAAAACGGAAGGTACTCCGTGTGCATTCCATTTCCATATGTCCGTTCCGCAAAAAAATAGAAGATGTCCTATTATTGTCTGTATTACGGACAAGGATAGGACTGTTCTATTAGGGGCCGGCCGTCATCCGTATTTTTTGCGGATCGTGTGCATGAGCCCTAAGTGTGTGACTTGGTGCAGTGAGACAGATTCGGTGTCTAAATGTATTTCACGGCTTGTCCAGTTAGCTGATATTCGCCCCTTTAAGGCTCCATACATGCTTTATGTTTCCGTGCCCAGGTAACGGTGACATCCAGGAGACCACGGACTTCTATGGGTTGGGGTCGGCTGGTACGCGTTGCGATGAACATCTAGGGGAGTCTTCCTCAGAGCGGATCAGTAGTGCAGTCTCTTGCATTATTTTCACCAATGGACGTCCCGGATGGTAGCGTTACCAGGGTCAACAGTTGCGGGCCCCTACCAGAAAGGAAGGGTGGCGTAGAGGTGGTGACTCTTACATGCACTCTCCTGACATCTCTGTTTTAGTAACTACTTGCATTCCCCATGTAATAACAATTCTGGAGCATCTATTCTGTTGTCTCTATGATGTGCCATCTTCTATTATAACAGCTAGAAGTTATGAATGAATTGCTAACAGTTCACAATAAGGGTCCAACTGGGTGTTACCAGTCAGGGGTGTGAGCCTGCACAGTATGACACTGGCAGCCCTGATTGGACAATGTCAGGCTGCGCAGGGACATCCCCACTCCCACCCCAGCTGGTAACACTCATCTGGACTTTCATTGCAAACTTCTAACAATTCTGGAGCATCTATTCTTATTACTCTATGTTGTGCCATTCCTCTATTATTCCTGCTAGAAGTTTGCAGTGAAGGTCCATCTGGATGTTACCAGTTGGGTCGGGATGTCCTTTCACAGTCTGACACTATCCAGTCAGTGCTGCCCCTGTCACACTGTCCAGGGACCACCCCCCCCAAGCTGGTAACCCCGATCTGGACCTTCACTGCAGACCTTCACTACATTCTGAACTTCTAGCAGGAGTAATGGAGGAACTGCACAACACAGAGTCATAAGAATAGATGCTCCAGAGTTATTACGTGGCGAATGGAAGTAGACGACTACCCCTCCCCATAGAAGTCAGTGGTCTCCTGTATGTCAGCATAACCTGGGCAATGGCAAATCATGCATAATTTCTAACAGGAATAATATAGGAATGGCACTACATAAGAATAGAGGCTCCAAAATTGTTACACAGGGAATGCAAGAAGTTACTAATACAGACATGTCCGGAGAGGGGCCGGGTGCTGTTTAAAGGGGCTTTCCATTAAAGTCAGGAGAGATGGGAATATCGCAGCATGCATTTCTCCTGCAGATAGGACGTGGGCACCCCTAACCCATAACTTTAAGGGATGATCCTTCAATTTTATTTATCCTGTGGTGCCAAATTCTGTCTTATGATGAAAATGGCTGCCCACGTGATACAGTGACTTATTGCCCATTCATGTAATATGAATGTGGACAGTATTTATGTATATATGTGTGTATATATATATATATATATATATAATGTAGTAAGTGAGGTTGGCAATATATATATATATATATATATATATATATATATATCTACTGCCCACCTCCACTTAATACATGATATATGTATACTTATGTATCTATATGTATACTTCAGTACTGCCCACCTCCACTTACTACATGAGATATATATATATATATATATATATATATACACTGCCCACCTCCATTTACATGATATAGATATATACTGCCCAACCTTTACTCACTTACTACACTATATATATATATATATATATATATATTATATTATATATTGCCCACCTCTACTTACTATATGATATATATATATAGTGTAGTGAGTAAAGGTGGGCAATATATATATATATTATGTAGTAAATGTCGTAAGTGGACGTGGCCAGTATATATCATGTAAGTGGAGGTGGCCAGTATATATGTATATAAATATATATATCATGTAGTAGGTGCCCCCCCTTCCGTGCGGCAGGAGGTCGGGTACAGGGGGTGGTCGCTCTCTTTTGTCTGGACCTGTGTGCGGGAGGAGGGGGGGATTGATGTCCCCCGGGCCACATGGCTGCTGCCGCAGCTCTGACACATGGCGGGGAGGGGGCAGATTGACAAACTGTTGTTCTTCTTCAGTCCCCATTGTGATGGTAATGACAGGGACGCGTGTCTCAGCTGCGGCCTCCTCCACCCGCCGCACAACAAAGGGCAGCGGCTCAGCGCCGGCATCTGGACCCGGGCGGCAGCAGGGCGCTCAGGTTACCCGGCAACACGTGCCCGCGGCCGCAGAGGAGGCGACACCCTGCAATGTGTCAGCGAGGGGAGAGGGAGTCATACTGATAGGAGAGGGGTGGTATACAGATATCATTTCTGAGGAGGAGGATATTATACAGATGTAATCACTGAGGAGGGGGATATTATACAGACATAATCACTGAGGAGGAAGATATACAGATGTAATCACTACGGAGGGGGATATTATACAGATATCACTGAGGAGGGGATATTATACAGATATAATCACTGAGGAGGGGGATATTATACAGATATCACTGAGGAGGGGATATTATACAGATATAATCACTGAGGAGGTGGATATTATACAGATATCACTGAGGAGGAAGATATACAGATGTAATCACTACGGAGGGGGATATTTATACAGATATCACTGAGGAGGGGATATTATACAGATATAATCACTGAGGAGGGGGATATTATACAGATATCACTGAGGAGGGGATATTATACAGATATAATCACTGAGGAGGGGGATATTATACAGATATCACTGAGGAGGGGATATTATACAGATATAATCACTGAGGAGGTGGATATTATACAGATTATCACTGAGGAGGAAGATATACAGATGTAATCACTACGGAGGGGGATATTATACAGATATCACTGAGGAGGGGATATTATACAGATATAATCACTGAGGAGGTGGATATTATACAGATATCACTGAGGAGGGGATATTATACAGATATAATCACTGAGGAGGTGGATATTATACAGATATAATCACTGAGGAGGTGGATATTATACAGATATCATCACTGAGGAGGGGGATATCTGTATAATATCCTCCTCTTCTGTGATGATATCTGTATAATTTCCTCCTCCTCAGTGATGATATCTGTATAATATCAATCACTGAGGAGGGGATATTATACAGATATAATCACTGAGGAGGGGGATATTATACAGATATCACTGAGGAGGGGGATATTATACAGATATCATCACTGAGGAGGGGATATTATACAGATATCATCACCGAGAAGCAGGATATTATACAAGATATCATCACTGAGGAGGGGATATTATACAGATATAATCACTGAGGGGAATATTATACAGATATAATCACTGAGGGGGATATTATACAGATATAATCACTGAGGAGGAGGATATTATACAGATATCACTGAGGAGGGGATATTATACAGATATAATCACTGAGGGGGATATTATAACAGATATTCAATCCTGAGGAGGAGGATATTATACAGATATCCATCATCACTGAGGAGGAGGATATTATACAGATATAATCACTGAGGGGGATATTATACAGATATCATCTCTGAGGAGGATATTATACAGATATAATCACTGAGGAGGAGGATATTATACAGATATAATCACTGAGGGGGATATTATATACAGATATCATCACTGAGGAGGGGGATATTATACAGATTCATCTCTGAGGAGGAGGATATTATACAGATATAATCACTGAGGAGGAGGATATTATACAGATATCATCACTGAGGAGGGGGATATTATACAGATATCATCACTGAGGAGGGGGATATTATACAGATATCATCACTGAGGAGGGGGATATTATACAGATATAATCACTGAGGGGGATATTATACAGATATCAATCACTGAGGAGGGGATATTATACAGATATAAATCACTGAGGAGGAGGATATTATACAGATGTAATCACTGAGGAGGAGGATATTATACAGATAATCACTGAGGAGTGGATATTATACAGATAATCACTGAGGAGTGGATATTATACAGAATATCATCACTGAGGAGGGGGATATTATACAGATATAATCACTGAGGGGGATATTATACAGATATCATCACTGAGGAGGGGGATATTATACAGATATAATCACTGAGGAGGAGGATATTATACAGATATCACTGAGGAGGGGATATTATACAGATATCATCACTGAGGAGGAGGATATTATACAGATATAATCACTGAGGAGGGGATATTATACAGATATCAATCACTGAGGAGGGGGATATTATACAGATATAATCACTGAGGAGGAGGATATTATACAGATATAATCACTGAGGAGGGCAGGGGCGTAGCAATAGGGGAAGCAGGGGAAGCAGCTGCTTTGGGGCCCAGACCCACAAGGGGCCCCCTCAGGAGGGAGACTGAAAGATTTTATTGTCAGGCCCCCTCAACAGTATTATACAATGACATTATATACAGTGACACTATAGGAAACGGATGGAGCGGCTGTCAGGCCTTGTCTAGGAGAGCTCAATCTTGACTAGCCACAAGAGTGAGGGTTGCATGTGAGTTCGGGGTTGCGAGGAAGTTTCTGGGGGGGGCCCATTCAAAAATTTGCTGTGGGGCCCAGTTAGTTGTAGTTACGCCACTGGAGGAGGGGGATATTATACAGATATCACTGAGGAGGGGATATTATACAGATATCATCACTGAGGAGGAGGATATTATACAGATATCAATCACTGAGGAGGGGGATATTATACAGATATAATCACTGAGGAGGAGGATATTATACAGATATAATCACTGAGGAGGGGGATATTATACAGATATAATCACTGAGGAGGAGGATATTATACAGATATAATCACTGAGGAGGGGGATATTATACAGATATAATCACTGAGGAGGAGGATATTATACAGATATAATCACTGAGGAGGGGGATATTATACAGATATCAATCACTAAGTTATTAGGGGAGAGGGGTCTTGGTAAGAGAGGTGACCAAGAACCCAAAGGTCACTCTGGTTGAGCTCTAAAGATCTGTGTGCAGATGGGAGAAACTTCCAGAAGGTCAACCATCACTGCAGCCTCCACCAATCTGGGCAAGAAGTCTCTCCTCAGCAAAGGACACATGAAAGCCCATCTGAACTTTGCAAAATTGCACTTAAAGGACTCTCAGACTGTGAGAAACAAGATTCTCTGGTCTGATGGAACCAAGATTGATTTTTTTGGCCTCGATTCCAAGCATCATGTATGGAGAAAAACAAGCACTGCTCATGACCTGCCCAGTACTATCCCTACAGTGAAGCACGGTGGTGGCAGCATAATGCTGGGGGACAGGGAGACTGGTCAGGGTGGAGGGAAAGCTGAGTGGAGCAAAGTACAGAGATATTCTTAAGTAAAATCCAATCCAGAGTGCTCTGGACCTCAGACTGGACGGAAATGTCACCTTCTAAGACAAGACCTTCAGCACACAGTCAAGACAACACAGGAGTGGTTTAGGGACAACTCTGTGAATGTTCTTGAGTGGCCCAGCCAGAGCTCTGACTTGAACCCAATCGACCTTCTCTGGAGAGACCTGAGAACAGTTGTCTGCTAACCAACTCGACAGAGCCTCAAATCCAGATGAGCAAGCCTTGTGGCATCATCCCCAGGAAGACTGGAGGCTGGAATCACTGCCAAAGGGGCTGAAGACTTATGTCAATGTGGGGTTTCAGATTTTTTCCTTAAATTAATAAATTCAATAATCAATAATTTATCAAAGATAACAATTTGTTTTCACTTTCTCATTGTCTACCTGTCTATCTATGTCATATCTATCTGTCTATCTATCTATCTCATTATCTTTCTAATATCTATCGATCTATTATCTATCTGTCTATCTATTATCTATCTATCTATCTATCTATCTATCTATCTAATATCTATCTATCTATCTATCTAATATCTATCTATCTATCTCCTATCTATCTATCTATCATCTATCTATCTAATATCTATCGATCTATTATCTATCTATCTATCTATCTATCTATCTATCTATCTATCTATCTAATATCTATCTATCTAATATCTATCGATCTATTATCTATCTGTCTATCTATCCATCTGTATGAATCTATCTCATTTATATGTGTATCTCTTCACTCACGTTCCCATTTGCCAGTAGTGTAGGGGATAACACTTCACATCCTGGGATGGTTGTCACTGCAGGGGATTTGTGCTGGTGAGGTGTCAGATATCACACGGTCCCTTACTGCTGAGTGCACACTTCACACTCGGACACACTGTTCTCACCAGGACACACTGCAGAGTGCCAATGAATGGAGGAATTAACATTTTGTCATAGTGACAACATACTGACTGTGGGCTAATTATCGGGGGGCACTAGTCATGGATCACACTGACTGTGAGAAAATTATCGGGGGACACTGGTCATAGGTCATACTGACTGTGGGCTAATTATCGGGGAACACTGGTCATGGGTCATACTGACTGTGGGCTAATTATCGGGGAACACTGGTCATGGGTCATACTGACTGTGGGATAATTATCGGGGGCACTGGTCATGGGTCATTACTGACTGTGTGGGCTAATTATCTGGGGGCACTGGTCTGGGTCATGACTGACTGTGGGATAATTATCGGGGCACTGGGTCATGGGTCATACTGACTGTGGGCTAATTATCGGGGGCAGGGTCATACACTGGTCATGGGTCATACTGACTGTGGGCTAATTATCGGGGGCTGACTGGTCATGGGTCATACTGACTGTGGGATAATTATCGGGGGCACTGGGTCATGGGTCATGACTGACTGTGGGCTAATTATCAGGGGCACTGGGTCAATGGGTCATACTGACTGTGGGCTAATTATCGGGGCACTGGTCCTGGGTCATACTGACTGTGGGCTAATTATCAGGGGCACTGGTCATGGGTCATACTGACTGTGGGATAATTATCGGGGGCACTGGTCATGGGTCATACTGACTGTGGGCTAATTATCGGGGGCACTGGTCCTGGGTATATGACTGACTGTGGGCTAATTATCGGGGCACTGGTCGTGGGTCATATACTGACTGTGGGCTAATTATCAGGGGCACTGGTCATGGGTCATACTGACTGTGGGGCTAATTATCAGGGGCACTGGTCGTGGGTCATACTGACTGTGGGCTAATTATCGGGGGCACTCTGGTCATAGGTCACACTGGGACTGTGGGCTAATTATCAGGGGCACTGGTCCTGGGTCATACTGACTGTGGGCTAATTATCGGGGGCACTGGTCATGGGTCATACTGACTGTGGGCTAATTATCAGGGGCACTGGTCTGGGTCATACTGACTGTGGGCTGTAATTATCGGGGCACTGGATCATGGTCATACTTACTGTGGGCTAATTAGCGGGGGCACTCTTCATGGGGTCATACTGACTGCTGTGGGCTAATTATCAGGGGCACTGGTCCTGGGTTATACTGACTGTGGGCTAATTATCAGGGGCACTGGTCATGGGTCATACTGACTGTGGGCTAATTATCAGGGGCACTGGTCATGGGTCATACTGACTGTGGGCTAATTATCACTGGGGGATACTGACTGGTGGCTAATTATCAGGGGCACTGGGTCATACTGACTGTGGGCTAATTATCAGGGGCACTGGTCCTGGGTTCATACTGACTGTGGGGCTAATAATCAGGGGCACTGGTCCTGGGTCATTCATACTGACTGTGGGCTAATTATCAGGGGCACTGGGGTCATGGGTCATACTGACTGTGGGCTAATTATCAGGGGCACTGGTCATGGGTCATACTGACTGTGGGCTAATTATCAGGGGCACTGGTCGTGGGTCATACTGACTGTGGGCTAATTATCAGGGGCACTGGTCCTGGGTTATACTGACTGTGGGCTAATTATCAGGGGCACTGGTCCTGGGTTATACTGACTGTGGGCTAATTATCAGGGGCACTGGTCTTCATGGGTCACACTGACTGTGGGCTAATTATCAGGGGCACTGGTCGTGGGTCATACTGACTGTGGGCTAATTATCGGGGGCACTGGTCATGGGTGATGTGGTGGGAGAGCTGACTTTCATATATGATTGTCTGGCAGTTCTCTTTCTAAAAGTCACCCTTTACTATTTGAAGCCCTATTAGGGTGATCCAAAGTGGAGAGACACAGAAGAGGAAATCCTGTGTGCCCCCCACCCCGATCAGTTAAAAAAGGGGGTGTTCAGACCCGACAACTTCCCAGATCAGTGATGGTGAACCTTTTACAGACCGAGTGGCCAAACTGCAACCCAAAACCCACGTATTTATTGCGAAGTGCCAACACGGCAATGTAACCTGAACACTACAGTCCAGTATAGTATATGTTCCATGTACTTTATCACTTATCTATAATACCCTGCCTACATTCACTGTTCATAGAGCGCCCTGTGCTGATGAATGGCAGGAACAGTCTAAGGCACATTGGTACACCATAGACTTTTTCCAGGGTGCGGGTGCCCACAGAGAGGGCTCTGAGTGCTGCTTCTGGTACCCGTGCCATAGGTTCACCACCACTGGTTCTCACTGAAAACAGCACATTTGGCCATTTCCATAATGAGTATGGGGGCTTTAAGAGAAAAACTGCTCAGATACATATAGAGAGAGATATTGGATGGATGGGAGATAGATAGATAGATAGGATAGATAGAAAGATAGAATAGATAGATAGGAGATAGATTAGATAGATAGATAGATAGATAGATAGATAGATAGATACAAATGATAGATAGATACAAAGGATAGATAGATAGATAGATAGATAGAGATAGATAGATACAAAGGATAGATAGATAGATAAAGATAGATAGATACAAAGGATAGATACAAAGGATGGATGGATAGATAGATAGATAGTAGAGGATAGATAGATAGATAGATAAAAGGATAGATACAAAGGATAGATAGATAGATAGATAGTAGAGATAGATAGATAGATAGATAGATAGATAGATAGATAGATAGATAGATAGATAGATAGATAGATAGATAGATAGATAGATAGATAGATAGATAGATACAAAGGATAGATAAGGATAGATAGATAGATAGGAGATAGATAGATAGATAGATAGATACAAAGGATAGATAGATAGATAATATGAGATAGATATACGAGATAGATAGATAATGAGCAAAAGATCGATAGATAGATATCACTGCTTGAGAAAGGTCCCATTGTGCGGACCGAAACGTCGCTGTTTGGGTGAATAAACACTTATTCGTTTTTACTTTTTGGAGTGCCGTGGATTTTCTCCAAGTTAGATAGATAGATAGGAGATAGATAGATAGATATGGAATAGATAGATAGATAGATATGAGATAGATGATAGATAATTGGTAGGTGGATACATAGAGATATACATTGGATACATGATCACACACAGTTGTTATAATTGCAGTATTTGACCCTCCATGTTGCCCCCTCTCCTCTGTCCTCACACCCCTGGACCTTCCCCGCAGCCTCCACAGATAACTGCCCACATGTTGACTGTCTCCGGGGACGTGGCCTCTCTCTCTATGTCACGCCTGTAACAGAGGGAGTTTAGTCCAGCTGTCACACTGACCCTCAGCCCTGCATCAATAGAGGGACAGCTGTTACCACTGACTCCCAAATTTATTCTGACCACAGAGACCTAGAAAGCACCGGCCTCACATTCAGCTCCTTTTTTCTTTCTTTTCTTCTCTTTTAAGTCTTTTTTTTTTAAACTAATGACATAAAGGAGAGCGCAGCAGCTGAAGAGAAAGCACCTAGGAATAAAGCAGACGTATACAGTGCGGTATATTCAGTGTTAGTCACTTTTATTCGTTTGAAATATTATTTTAATTATTTTACATTAAACGCGTGAAAATTTGTAGATATTGAGGCATGACTATCACTATAAATTAGTTTTTTTTTTTTTTTTTTAAATAACTTTATTTGCCATTTAAAATTTACATTAAAAAAAATTAAAAAAATGGAAGCGGTCAGAGAACATTTATACTAGTCCTCAGCCTGCCTTTAACGTTAGCGGAACTCGCCGACCATCTAATGTGTATGGGGGGGGCCGACTCTCCTCCAAGCGCAGATATCAGGGGAAAGACTGATCGGGCATGAAGAATTTCAACATGCCCAATAGTTTAGTTTCCAAGGGAGGCGTCCGGTAGGGACTTAGGCTACATTCTCACAACTGTATGCGTTTTGAGGTCCACAAAAAATATGGATGACGTCCTTTTGGCATCCGTTTTTTTTTTTTTTGCGGATCCATTGTAACACTGCCTATCCTTCTCTGCAAAACGGACAAGATTAGGACATGTTCTATATTTTTAACGGGGCTACGAAACGGACATACGGCCACGGACAGCACAGCACATGGTGAGCTGTCCGCATTTTTTGCGGACACATTGAAATTGAATGGGTCCTCATCCAATCCACAAAAAAAAAAAAAAAAACCTAATAGACACGGAAATAAAATACATTCGTGTGCATGTAGCCTTACTCTCACCTTCCTAGTGAGAGCACACACTTAAAGGGGTTGTCCCCCTTCAGTGAGTAGAGGAAGTTACTACAAGGCACTTACTAATGTACAGTCATGGCCGAAAGTTTTGAGAATGACACAAATCTTCTATTTTCACATGATCTGCTGCCCTCTGGTTTTTATGTGTGTTTGTCAGATGTTTTTATCACATACAGAAATATAATTGCAATCATATTATGAGTAACAAAAGCTTATATTGACAGTTAGAATGAGTTAATGCATCAAGTCAATATTTGCAGTGTTGACCCTCTTCTTCAGGACCTCTGCAATTCTCCCTGGCATGCTCTCAATCTTCTGGACCAAATCCTGACTGATAGCAGTCCATTGTTGCACAATCAATGCTTGACATTTTGTCAGAATTTGTAGGTTTTTGTTTGTCCACCCGTCTCTTGATGATTGACCACAAGTTCTCAATGGGATTAAGATCTGGGGAGTTTCCAGGCCATGGACCCAAAATCTCTATGTTTTGTTCCCTGAGCCATTTAGTTATCACCTTTGCTTTATGGCAAGGTGCTCCATCATGCTGGAAAAGGCATTGTTGATCGCCAAACTGCTCTTGGACGGTTGGGAGAAGTTGCTCTCGGAGGACATTCTGGTACCATTCTTTATTCATGGCTGTGTTTTTAGGCAAGACTGTGAGAGAGCCGATTCCCTTGGCTGAGAAGCAACCCCACACATGAATGGTTTCAGGATGCTTTACAGTTGGCATGAGACAAGACTGGTGGTAGCGCTCACCTCGTCTTCTCCGAATAAGCTGTTTTCCAGATGTCCCAAACAATCGAAAAGGGGATTCATCAGAGAAAATGACTTTCCCCCAGTCCTCAGCAGTCCACTCCCTGTACCTTTTGCAGAATATCAGTCTGTCCCTGATGTTTTTTCTGGAGAGAAGTGGCTTCTTTGCTGCCCTCCTTGAGACCAGGCCTTGCTCCAAGAGTCTCCGTCTCACAGTGCGTGCAGATGCACTCACACCTGCCTGCTGCCATTCCTGAGCAAGCTCTGCACTGCTGGTAGCCCGATCCCGCAGCTGAAACACTTTTAAGAGACGGTCCTGGTGCTTGCTGGTCTTTCTTGGGCGCCCTGGAGCCTTTTTGGCAACAATGGACCCTCTCTCCTTGAAGTTCTTGATGATGCGATAGATTGTTGACTGAGGTGCAATCTTTCTAGCTGCGATACTCTTCCCTGTTAGGCCATTTTTGTGCAGTGCAATGATGACTGCACGTGTTTCTTTAGAGATAACCATGGTTAACAGAAGAGAAACAATGATGCCAAGCACCAGCCTCCTTTTAAAGTGTCCAGTGGTGTCATTCTTACTTAATCATGACAGATTGATCTCCAGCCCTGTCCTCATCAACACCCACACCTGTGTTAATGGAGCAATCACTGAAACAATGTTAGCTGGTCCTTTTAAGGCAGGGCTGCAATGATGTTGAAATGTGTTTTGGGGAATAAAGTTCATTTTCTAGGCAAATATTGACTTTGCAAGTAATTGCTGTTAAGCTGATCACTCTTTATAACATTCTGGAGTATATGCAAATTGCCATTATAAAAACTGAAGCAGTAGACTTTGTAAAAATTAATATTTGTATCATTCTCAAAACTTTTGGCCATGACTGTATTGTGATTGTCCATATTGCCTCCTTTGCTGGCTGGATAAATTTTTCCATCACATTATACACTGGTCGTTTCCATGGTTACAAACCACCCTGCAATCCAGCAGTGGTGGTCATGCTTGCACACTATAGGAAAAAGCACCAGCCTATGTGCGCTCCCACGGTCCCGGCCACCAGAGAGGCTGAAGCTTTCCCCTATACTGTGCAAGCACGACCACCACTGATGGATTGCAGGGTGGTCCTAACCATGGAAACGAGCAGCGTATAATGTGATGGACAAATGAATCCAGCCAGCAAAGGAAGCAATATGGACAATCACAATACATTAGTAACTGCCTTGTATTAACTTTCTCTACATGATAAATGCCACTTAACGAAGTGAGACAACCCCTTTAAGCCGAGCATGCATGTGTGCACGTCAGGGAGTCAAACTGAACACCTGTTGCCTGAACAAGAGTTCGGCTGACCTCTACCTAAGGGCTCATGCACACAAATTTTTTTCCGTGTCCCTTCAGGGTTTTTTTTTCGCAGACCACATACTGAACCATTCACTTCAATGGGGCTTCAGAATAACGGAAATGACTCCGTGTGCATTCCGTGTCCGTATGTCCGTATTCCCTCTCCACAAATAAAACAGAACATGTCCTATTATTGTCCACATTACAGGACAAGGATAGGACTGTTCTATTAGGGGCCGGATGTTCCGTTGTGCAAAATGCACAATGGACACGGCCGGTATCAGTGTTTTGCGGATCTTCAACTTGCGGACCGGCAAAACACCAGCGGCCGCGTGCATGAGCCCTAAAGTTTCTGGACAGGTTAACACACAGCCGCAGTATGGTTCTGTATAACCTCTGAGCCGAGGTACAGCACCTATATAGTGTCTGGATCCGTACCGTACCCCCCCACACGCTTCCAGAAATGATCAAATGCTCCTTTAGACGCCATATTACCTCTATAAGGCTACTTTCACGCTTGCGTTAATTCCGGTATTAAGATCCGGCAGAGGAATTATACAGATCGGCTTTGATTTTGCCCATCAGTATGTATCCGTTCCATTAAGAGGCAGTTGTGTGAAATCGAAAGCCATTGAAAGTCAACGGGCGACGGATCCGTTTTTCTTAAAGCTCCTAAAAACATATCACCATTGACTTACATTGTTTTCAGTGACAGATCTGTTTTTTTTTTTTTCCTGTTTTCAGCTTGCAGCGGTTTTGTGTCTGGTCACGAAACGGAATGCTGCCAGAATGGAAGACATCCAGAACGGATCTCTTTCCATTCAGAATGTGTGAGGACTAGAGATGAGCGAGCCTCGGCTGAGCATGCTCGAGTGCCATTTTTGCGTATTTGTGTACGCATTTTAAAATTCGTACGCTATTCATACGCATATTTTAATCTATACGCAAATGCGTACGAATAGCGTACAAATTTGTACGCTATTCGTACGCATTTGCGTATAGATTAAAATATGCGTATGAATAGCGTACGAATTTTAAAATGCGTACGCAAATACGCAAAAATGGCACTCGAGCATGCTCGCTCATCTCTAGTGAGGACTAAACGGAATTTTTTTTTTTCCGGTATTGAGATCCGGCAGAGGACGGATGTGTGAAACAGGCATAACATGACGCCATATGGCGGCGCACAGAGCTGGGTGGAAACCCACTGACGGTAGATGAAATTAAATGGCTGGATAATGGGATTCCTTTCATCCGCACGTTCCGTTCACTCAAATTCTGAATATCCCCCAGGGTCCGGTGGGAACCACGTACCCACTAATGAATAACCCAGACCTGACGTCCAGGGCTCCACGTCCTGCTCGCTGGTACCCTACATGGAGCACTCTGTAGGGTTAATCCCCCACGTCCCACTATAAATCCTCCCCCTCCCCCCTATTGCTCCTTCTCTTGTATATTATATCCAAAAATTTCCCCCAGATGACCATTATTTCAAAAATATAAAAATATAATAGTGTGAAAGCACAGATAGGAGATGAACGTATGGCGGCTTTGACGTCATTATGCAAACAGGACAGATGGTTTATATCCCGGAGCAATTCCTCAATCAATAGGACATTTACATAGGATAGGGTACGAGACACGTTTCACCAGGACCCAGCTCTCCCAAAATAGAAAAATCCATTTAACAGAGCAGAAGTAGTAAACGACAAGAGATAGAAAACAATGGAGACTGTAATAAAGGGCATCTGTCAGTAGGATCAACCCCGGTAAACCAGCCACAAAGCCTGGATAGGGCTGACCCTGCGGATTAAAAACATACCTCTCTTCCATGATCCGTCGCTGAGTTTAGGAGAAAAAAGTGTTTTTAAAAATAGGCAAATTAGGGCTTAAGTGCACTGAGGGAGGGACCTAATCACTCGGTGCACCGTAGTTCATCCACTCTGCTGCCCTGGACATACCCCCCCTTCACTTCATTGACAAAGCCAGGTGTTCAGGTGAAGCATGGAGTGTCCTAGGAAGCAGAGCTGAGGTGCCCCGAGTGGCTAGGACACGCCCTCAGTGCACTTGAGTCCTAATTTACATATTTTATAAACTCCTATTTTCTCCACAAATCAGCAAAGGATCAGGAGAAGAAAGGTTTTTTTTTTTTGGTTTTTTTTTTCAGTCAGCAGGATCCACCCTATCAGACAGGTTTGGCTGGGTTGATCCTGCTGACAGACGCCCTTTACATTATAACTGATTTGAAACATATTAGAATCCTTAAAATCATATTTATTTATGCTCCTTAAAAGGGTTTTTTTCAGGATTTTGATACTTAAGGGCCCCAATATCAGATCGGCAGGGGTCGGACTCCCAGCACTCCACACCAATCAGCTATAGGGCTCATGCACACGACCGTATGTATTCTGCGGTCTGCCAAAAATACGGATGACGTCCGTGTGCATTCTGTATTTTGCGGAACAGAACAGCTGCCCCTAATAGAACAGCCCTATCCTTGTCTGTAATGTGGACAATAATAGGACATGTTCTGTTTTATTTGTGGAGAGGGAATACGGACATACGGACACGGAATGCACACGGAGTCATTTCCGTTTTTCTGAAGCCCCATTGAAGTGAATGGTTCAGTATATGGTCTGCGAAAAAAAAAAAAAACCTGAAGGGACACGGAAAAAAATTTGTGTGCATGAGCCCTTAGGTAGAGGTCAGCCGAACTCTTGTTCAGGCAACAGGTGTTCAGTTTGACTCCCTGACGTGCACACATGCATGCTCGGCTTAAAGGGGTTGTCTCTCACTTCGTTAAGTGGCATTTATCATGTAGAGGAAGTTAATACAAGGCAGTTACTAATGTATTGTGATTGTCCATATTGCTTCCTTTGCTGGCTGGATTCATTTGTCCATCACATTATACACTGCTCATTTCCATGGTTACAGACCACCCTGCAATCCATCAGTGGTGGCCGTGCTTGCACAGTATAGAGGAAAGCTTCAGCCTCTCTGGTGGCCGGGACCGTGGGAGCGCACATAGGCTGGTGCTTTTTCCTATAGTGTGCAAGCACGACCACCACTGATGGATTACAGGGTGGTCTGTAACCATGGAAACGAGCAGTGTATAATGTGATGGACAAATGAATCCAGCCAGCAAAGGAGGCAATATGGACAATCACAATACATTAGTAAGTGGCTTGTAGTAACTTCCTCTACATAAGTTGCCACTCACTGAAGTGAGAGACAACCCCTTTAAGTGTGTGCTCTCACTAGGAAGGTGAGAGTAAGGACAGTGGAAATACGGACATACGGAAACGGAATGCACACAGAGTAACTTCCGTATTTTTTTTTGCGAACCCATTGAAATTAATGGTTCCGCATACGGTCCGCATAAAAATAAAACCCAGAATGGACACGGAAAGAAAATACGTTCGTGTGCCTGAGCCCTTAGAGGAAGCATGGCCAACCTGCGGCCCTCCAGCTGTTGTAAAACTACAACTCCCACCGTGCCCTGCTGTAGGCTGATAGCTGAAGGCAGTCCGGGCATGCTGGGAGTTGTAGTTTTGCAACAGCTGGAGGGCCTCAGGTTGGCCATCTCTGCCTTAGAGGAAGCCACGACATGGCCTTCTCGCAGCTTACCAAGCACAGCGCCGTCCACTGTATTGATAGTAGAAGATAAAGGAAGGCGCACTCCTGAGTATTTTAGGTTGAAGTGCCGTGATATACGGAAGTCTATTCCCAGGTGGATGTATAAAAAGGAAATCACGCACTCTCTTGTCTTGGCAATTAAGTTTTAATCGTAAACGTCCTCACATGGGATCTATGACTACTGTAATATAGCTCAAATGCACTTGTAAAAAGGATCAATAATGCATTAGGCGAAAATTGCGTTTTGGATGAAACGTTTCGGTCAAGTTGACCTTTTTCAATCTGACGCAACAGGAGCTGCGGGCGTTTGGCTGGAGAATACGTGTGCAGAGCTGCCATCAATATCCGATCAGCGGGGGTCAGCAGGACGGAGCTCATCGCTGCTCCCATTCACTTCAGTGGACGGAGCTGCCCTGAGACCAGTGCATCTTGGTTTACTATGACCGTCCGATAATCCAGATCCTGCCACCGGCAAATGACTGATAAGAGAGGGACAATCGCATTCTGCAGCCTCCATTATCAGGCTGTTACAGGTATGTCACTATATGACAGCAGCCAGCAATAGCTATAGGGCTGTACAACGTCACAGCGCTGCGTACAATACATGGACATAGGACTGGAATAATGACCTGTGACCGGGTAAGTCTACAAAAAGGTTTATTTATATATTCACACGATGCAAACACATGTCCAATGGAAAGACGACTACGTCCCCTCTATATATACACAGGGATGGCGGGGCCGCTTCATACTTGTCTGTCTTGTGTAGCCAAAAGGGGGCGCCGTCGAGGTCACTGTTGTTTAGAGCGAGGCCAAAACCGTCCGGCGATGGAACCTAATGACATGGGCTGTCGTTTACTGAGCTGGGAAAGTTCTGCCAACCTCTGCTGCTCCTCCTGCGGGGAGAATGGAAAGTGACAGATATACAGCGAGAAGCCGACCGGTCACTACAGGAAAATCATATCTGCTGGGACTCAAGTGCGGCCTACAAAATACACAGATTTCCCGGGGTCCGTGCACCACCAGGCGCTGCTCCCATAGAAATGAATGGGAGGGCAACGCGCATGCTCGGCCACTGCTCCCATTCATTTCTATGAAGCTGAGGGAAATGGGCGGCCCCAGAGAAATGAATGGAGGGCGGCTGCGCATGCACAGTGCGCCCTCCGTTCTCGATATGGGTGTGGGTCCCGCACCTATCAGACAATGGGGGCATATCCTAGCGCTATGCGCCCATTGTCTAAGATGGGAATAACCCTTTAAGTTCCCAGTCCACCCCTGCACAGTAGGTAGACCAGGCAAGTCGTGGCTGCGTCCTCAGTGCTGGATTATCACCACGTCAACTAATCTTCTGAACCTCTAAGATTGGGTCTGCAACAGACCTCCAAATGGTGCCCCCCTCTCTACTATTTGGTAGCTCGTGGGTTAATCTGTACTGGTCGGCCTCTCTAATTATATACGCCTTCTCTAGCCCCCTCACAGACACCACGGCCGCACTGTACCTGCTCCAGCTGGCTCTGCCGTCGTTTAAGCTTCTAAGGGATCTTCCTCCAGGGAGTAATTCTCCAGGACGGTGCGGACGTCGCTTACACCGCTCGTGGCAATGGCTGCAGGAGGGGAAGAAACGATGGGGTTTGTAGTTAACCAGTCACCTACACGCTGAAGACATAGCGGTCATTACCAGAGAACACTGGAGTGAAACCAACCCATCCCCCTGGAGAAGGCTGCATTCTGAAAGGAATGGACCCAAAGATAAGAAGTCTCATGAAGAAATCACCGCAGCTGTTTTTGGAAAGTGAATGGAGGAGCCACGCGGTGCATCTGTCTGTTCACAGCCACAAGGAGGTGTAGCCACGTCCCAGAGGTGACATGTGGATATGACCTAAATATCCAGATGATGTTTCCTGTCCCCAATTAGGATATGGAGTCAACCTCCATTTTGACCTGATAACATACAGTGGTTCCTCAAGATACAATATTAATTGGTTCCAGGACGACCATTGTATGTTGAAACCATTGTAAGTTGAGTAATCGGTTCCAGAGCCCACAAAATGTCATCCAAGATAAGAGAAAATGAAGATTTAAGAAAAATAAGCAGATAACTAAGACAGATAAAACATGTTCTTACATATAACAGTCAGGAATAGCTGATAACTAGCAACTAAGGCCCCTTTCACACCTGCGGCACGGGGCTCCGGCAGACTGTTCCGGTGGGTGAACAGCCTGCTGGATCCTTGCTGCCGCAGGTGCACGTGGATTCACTGTAATGTGGGCGGGCCGCGGATCCGGCCGGAGCACGGCAACCCCTGCTGAGAGGCGGCCGGAACGAAAATACAACATATTGTTTACAGTGAATGGGGCTGGAGCGCAGTTCCGGCCCCACACGTGCACCTGCGGCAGCACGGATCCGGCGGGCTGTTCACCCACCGGAACAGTCTGCCGGAGCCCCGCGCCACAGGTGTGAAAGGGGCCTAATCCAGATATTCTACCAGAGAAGAGGCCTGGATTGGTTGGATCTGAGTCTGAGACATTGTATGTTGAGTCTGGTTTCAGCTTACGATGGGTCAGAAAAGACCATTGTGTGCTGGAAATATTGTATCCTGAGGCCATTGTATCTTGAGGGATCACTGTAGTAGACTTCTGAGCTCATCATCCCCCCCACAGTGAGAATACTTTCATTTTTGAGGGTAACGCTTCTATAAAAGCCCCAATGCTACAAGTATACCCTTATATAACTATACAACAGGTGTCTGCACCACGGCGTCTGACCAGGGCCTCCATCAATCTAGAACTTGTACGTTCTCCTCTGGTCCACACTCCAGGCAACTGGCTTCCTATGTAACTGGCCCTATTGTGTGTCCTGGGCTCCAGTGAGACAGCTGCGCATGTGTGTGTACAGCACTGTGGAATATGTTAGTGCTTTATACATTGGATTCAGTCACCAATATATAGAGCGATACTGGTGCACTACCATGTACATCACTGTCATCACTTTATAGGAAGGTTACGTTGGTACCGCACTCACTTTTCAGGAAGGTGGTGAGGTCGTAGAGCGCCCGGTCCTCAGAGTCTCCGTCCCAGGACTTTATGGCCAGGCCGTTGTATGGCTGCAGTTTAAAGGCTTCTCTTTTGCAGTCTACAATTACAACACGTGAGGGGTCCCTGTTCAGACACGAGATGTCCTGTATACGGAAGCACGATAGGTCAGCACGCACCGCTCTGCTCTATTCACACCCAAAGTAAACCTTCTCCCGTTTTACCTTAACATGGTGTCCATCTGAGTACCGGGTGGCGTCTCGGAAAAGCCGGTACGATACAAAGCCGTGAGGGTCCAAGCTGTCGATGAGGGGGAATGCAGTCTGGAAAAAAAAAAAAGTAAATTTTGCATAAAACATTGCATTAAATTAAATGTGCGCAGTTTTCTGGACAAGACTGCGTTCGTGGGGTGAGATTGTGTTGCCTCAAAGAAGAACTCCCGACAAAAATTTTCTTCCATGTCCTGCTAGAAATGCACATGATATAATCTGTAGTGAATGTTATTTTCTTACCAGTGTCTGAATTTTTGACTTATTTCATCCTGAAGTTTCTTATCTGTGTCATGTGACCAGCAATTAGACCCACCAACTCACACAGAGACTTATGTGTGGACAGGAAGTCTAATTCTCTATGTATTCCTATGAGACTGAAAGTGAGGCTCCATAGGAATGAATAGAGCAGTTACTGGCTTTCTGTCCTGGGTCAGTTGGAGGTCAGGGAGTTGGTCACATGACCCAGCTACAATAAGAAGAGAGGTTTTTACTCACAGAAACAGTCACTGATAAGAAGATGACATTCACTATAGATTAAATCATGCACCTTTCTAATAGGTCAGAGAATAAAATTTTTTGCGGGAGTTCTTCATTAAGTGATTGCCAGCTGCTCGAAAGAAGGGGCCACAGTGCTCACTCCTTAAAGGGGTATTCCCATCATAGACAATGGGGGCATATCGAAAAAGGAGACCCCAAGGTGGTAGCTGGAGGACTCTGGTCCAGCCACCACCAAGCCGGCTCCCCACAGAAGTGAATGGGAGCGTACCGCGCGTGCACGGCCCAAGTTCCCATTCATTTCTATGGGGTCGACGGAAATAGCCGAGCCAGTGGGGGCATATCCTGGCGATATGCCCCCATTGTCCAAGATGACACAAATCCTTTAAGGGGGAACACAGCTGAGGGAAAGGGATCATGCACACCACCGTTGTTTTGCAGATCCGCAGAACACAGATACCGGACTTGTGCATTCCGCAGATCAGAACGAACGTATAATAGAAAGTGCGGACATTAATAGGACATGTTCTATTGCGTAACGGACATGTGGACACAGAACAGTCATTTCCGTTTTTTTTTGCGGCCCTATTGAAGTGAATGGTTCCACATCTGGGCCGCAAAAAAACCCCCCAGAATGGACACGGAAAAAAATATGTTCATGTGCATGAGCCCAAAGGAAGAACAAAAAGAAAGAACGCAGGACAGGGCTCACACTTACCATGCCGGTTTCAGAGGTAAATATAACAATCTCGTACAGAGGTGCCAGCTGCTGGAACAAGTTGTCGATGCCGGCCCGCTTCTTGAACCTCCATCCTGTTTCTAACTGAGAGCAGAGAACATCAAAGGGTTACAAGGACGCACAAACTCGTACATGACCGATATTACATCCTTCACTTGTATCGTGCTGAGGCGTCTGTTCACGAGCTGGTATTACACAACGCATCTGTATAGCGGTGTATTATGCTTGTCGGTGTTGAGCCTGTATTTGTTGGGCTGACCATGGATAACAAGCATTCGTAGGAACGCCTGTTGGCGATGATCTGCCTGTGTAACTCTGCCACCGATTACCTGATGTGTTTACCGCAGGCCCAGTGACGTCACGACTAGTATTACTGGCCTGGGCGGGGCTAAACTCCATTCATGTGAACAGAGCTTAGCTCCGCCCAGGCCAGTGATACTAGTTGTGACGTCACTGGGCCTGAGGAAAACACAGAGAAGGCCGCGGCGCTCATGCAGCACCGCTGCCTTCTCAAACAGCTGATCGGCGGGGGTGTCGGACCGCCACCGATCAGAGGCTGATGATCTATCCAGAGGATAGAACATCAGTTTTACAGAACTGCAGAACCCCTTTAACAATCAATTGTTCCCAATCTGCTGCCGGCAAACAGTGATTCAGTATGGAGATGAGTGATGGCATTAATGATCACCGGTCCCCATACTGTGGAGGAGATCACTGCATGTAATAGCAGCAGTCTCCTCCGTTGACGAGCAGGTGATTACTGGGAAGGAACGCTTCCCTCCCAACAATCGTCTGCCCGATCGCGTAATGTAATACAGCCCTTACACTGGCTCCAGTGCATGGCAGACCCGTTGTTAGCCCCCCAGGTGCCATAGCAATCAGTTGGCATTCTGCGATCATGTCACGGCAGCACTGATGGGCTTACAGGGGGAGCCTCCTCTCTGTAGAAACAACTTAGGTGCCACAGTCAGTATTAAATGGCACCTGAAGGGTTAAACGGCCAGAGGGGGATGTTCCGCCTGGACACTTGCCATATTAACAGGATAGGCCACAAACATCCGATAGGGGCGATGATCAGAGGTGGGACCCACACCCATCTCACCGCTGTGAACGGAGAGAAGTCCACGCATGCGCAGCTCTCGCCATTCAGTTCTATGAAGACACTTGGTTATTTCCGTAAGACCCATAGAAGTGACAGGAGAGAGCTGAGCATGTGCGGCCTCCTCTACATTCAAGGCAGCGTATGACAGGGCCCTGTTTTCCAGATCGGAGCAGACCACAGAGCTGAGACCCGCACCTATCGGACTGGGGAGATGCCACAAACTGCGGAGAGTGGGCGCAGCTCCTGAGCCCACACCATCGTGCCGTAATATTAATGTGTGACCTCAGCCCGGTGCGGGACATGCAGAGGACCTGACAAGGTAACTAGAAGACTTACCGACCACTCGGGATGCAGCAGGACATTCTTCAGCTCCAGTACCAGCGTGTACGGCGGCTGGTAATACGGCTCTTTCAACGGGTCTGGCAGCAATTTGGGGCTTGTGGGTTCTATGATCATCTAAGAAACGGAAGGAACAAGGACATAGATCAGGGGTCAGCCGCCTTTCCAGCACTACGGCTGTTGTGAAACTACAACTCCCAGCGTGCACACTTGCTCGCTTGTTTTTCGAATTCCCATAGTAGTGAACGTAGCGTGCTGGGAGTTGTAGTTTCACAATCACTACAGTGTGTGAGGTTACTAAGCCGTGATATAGATGGGTAAAGTAATACGGCACGAGGGGGTAACTTACCTGCCGATAGTCTTTGAAGTATTTGTACGTCCTTTTAACCTGCTGTAGAACTGGAGGATCTGTAAGAGGGACGACGACCGGTTAAAGGGGTTGCCTGGGATGACAAAAGCACGGCAGCTTCCGGAAAACATCCCTGTCCACTGCCTGAATCTGGTACACATTCTAGTGAACGGGACGGAGCTCTCCTACCAGGCGCCATGAGTCTCACCTCACCGATAGATATTGAAGGCCTATCTTAAAGAGCAGCCGTCAATACCAAAGTCCCAGAAAACCCAAAAAAAGGAGTTGTCCAGGATAAGAAAAACATGGCTGCTTTCTTACTGTCCACCCCCCGAATGGAGCACAGCTGTTGTGGACAGGGCTGGTGCCGTTTCTGGGAGAGAGCAGCCATGTTTCTCTTCTCCTAGACAAGCCCTTTAGGCCTCATGCACATGACTGTATTTTTGGTCCATTCTTTGCTGATCGCACCCGGACTCATTCATTTCTATGGGTCCACAAATAAATGGGACCAGTAGATGGATGTCAACCCGCAAATCATAGAACCGGTCCTATTTTGCGGACAATAATAGGCTTTTTTTTTTTATATATATACAGTCAGTCCTGTGAAAATTGAGGGATGTACACGCACCGCTTCCTTATATTATGGATCCGCAATTTGGGGACAGCAAATCAGATAAGGTCGTGAGCGGTAGGCCTTAAAGGGGTTGTCCCACTTCAGTAAGTGGCATTTATCATGAAGAGAAAGTTACTACAAGGCATTTACTAATGTATTGTGATTCTCCATATTGCTTCCTTTGCTGGCTGGATTCATTTTTCCATCACATTATACACTGCTTGTTTCCACGGTTACGACCACCCTGCAATCCATCAGCGGTGGTCGTGCCTGCACAATATAGGAAAAAGAAATAACCTATGTGCGCTCATATGGTCCCGGCCACCAGAGAGGCTCACGCTTTTTCCTATAATGTGCAAGCACGGCCACCGCTGATGGATTGCAGGGTGGTCGTAACCATGGAAACGAGCAGTGTATAATGTGATGGAAAAATGAATCCAGTCAGCAAAGGAGGCAATATGGAGAATCACAATACATTAGTAAGTGCCTTGTATTAACTTTCTCTACATGATAAATGTCACTTACTGAAGTGAGAGGACTCCTTTAGGTTAGGACCTCTAGGACTGTATGAAGTGGCACTGAAATCCTCATATCAGTAAGGCTATGGTCAGCTTTCTCCGGGAGCCATAGTTTCACCCTATTCCAGCCCGTCATGAGACAACCCAATAGAAAATCCTTGTACTCACCATTGTCAAACTCATCGGGGATCTGGAAAAGATAAGAGAGACGTTAAAGGGCGACCCGGCAGATATCCGCATATTATATACAGAACAGAGGTTGTCCGGGACACTATAGTGGAGTAGAAATCACACACACAAGGGTAGGCAACCTCCGGCACTCCAGCTGCTGTGAAACTACAACTCCCAGCATGCACACTTGCTCTGGTCTTCTCAGAACTCTCACAGAAATGAATGGAGCATGCTGGGAGTTGTAGTTTCACAACAGCTGGAGTGCCGGAGGTTGAGTATGAATAATACAGAACATGGCTGGGGTTCGGGAACATTCGTAGGCCCGGCTGTGTCCTTTACCCCACAGCACAGGCTTGCCTCGGTGGGCGACGCACATTTGGCCCTATAAACAACAGGCACAATTATGCAGACGACCCGACGGCAGGAACAATGGAGAAGTGTGCTGCTTAACCCACAGTAAACATCAAAGCCCACAGACACCTAGGAGTGTGCCCGAACGGGGCGACGAGTGTGGCGGTCACAACAAGGTGATACCCTGTGCATATCAAAGGGCAGGAGAGGATGCCGAGGTGTCGACAGGAAGCCGGAGATTAAAGGGCAGACGACAGACATACCTGCAGCATGTCACAGACCGAGGACTGCTCCTCCCACACTCCCCAGACCCCTACCCTTAAACTAGACCCTGGTGGTGACAAACGCCATCCTTATCTGGATGTGGGAAAGTGGGTGACAACTACTGCTTCTGTACAAGTTGTCAGCGTTCATTAAAGGGGTTGTCTCGTCTCAGATACTGATGGCATATCGCTAGGAGATGCCACCAATGTCAGGGAGGTGCTGGTCCCACCTATCTCTAGAACAGGCCTCCGAAAGTGAAGGAGAGAGGACCGAGCATGCGCCGTGCGCTCTACATTCATTTCTTTAGGATTTCCAAATACAGCCAAGCGAGCAGTGTGCGCGGCTATCTTCCGAAATCTCATAGAAATTTAAGGGGAGCGCAACATGAGCAAGCAGCCACCGCTCCATTCACTTCTATGGAGCTCGGCCATTTCCGGCCCTCCCGTAGAAATTAATGGAGGGTGGCCATGCATGCACGGCTGGTCTTCGCTCATTTTGAGGGATTCTGTTTTGGAGAAAGGTGCAGGTCCCAGAGTTGGAACCCACACCAGTCTGACATTAGCGGCATATCCTAGACACAACCCCTATAAAGGGTTACTCCCATCTCAGACAATGCGATATGCACCCATTTTCTGATAGGTGCAGGTGCCACCTCTGGGACCCACACTTTTATTGAGAACGGAGTGGGGAAATGATCGGAGGGTGCACTGTGCATGCGCAGACTCCCTCCATTCATTTATATGGGGCTGCCGAAAATAGCCGAGTGCTCAATGGGAGCGGTGGCCGCGCATGCGCAGTGCGCTCCCATTCACTTCCATGGGAGCAGCGGGGGAGCTGTGCCTGGTGGTGGCCAGACCTTGGGAAACCCGAGGTCCTCCAGGTGCAGAGCTCCCATTCACTTCGTTCTCGATATAGGTGTGGGTCCCAGAGGTGGGACACGTGCCTATCAGACAATGGGGGCATATCCTAGTGATAAGCCCCCATTGTCTATGATGGGAATACCCCTTTAAAGGGGTATTCCCATCTCACAGATGTAGTTTGTATAGTTAGATATAGCCATACCAATATTATTACTAATAGAATGTATTTATATAAAATGTACCGTTTAGAAGATTTTCCTATTTGTATATCCATTGTCCACACACATCAGTCAGGCCGTTGCCCCTAGTTACGACCACCGTGGCCATGTAGTAGTGGTGGCCGGCTTGCTCTTGTTCAAACCCGCTCTGAGGTAACTGCTGTATTGTGAACGCACATTGTATGAACATGAGGAGACACATCTTAGGGTTGTAGCATTTTTGTCTGCTCTTCCAAAACGCAGCGAAACGGATCCTGTTCCGAGATCAATTCATCTCTATGGAGAAGGATCCGTTTATAAAGTCTGCGTTTTGGACGGATCCTGACCATTGTGTTTTGGACTGGTAGCGTCCAAAACGCATATGTGAAAGTACCCTTAGATGTGTCTCCGCATGTTCATGTAATGTGCGTTCACAATACAGCAGTTACCTCAGAGCGGGTTTGAAAAGGAGCAAGCTGACCACCACTACTACATGGCCACGGTGGCTGTAACCAGGGGCAACGGCCTGACTGATGTGTGTGGGACAATGGATATACAAATAGGGAAATCTTCTAAACGGTACATTTTATATAAATACATTCTATTAGTAATAATACTGGTATGGCTATATCTAACTATACAAACTACATTTGTGAGATGGGAATACAACTTTAAGTGGTAATTCAGCCGTCTTATACAGCAATTTAGTACGGTTACTTTCACATCAGGGTTGTGCTGTCCGGTTTGGAGATTTGGCAGACAGTCTCGAAACCGCAACGGAGGCAACAGAATACATTCCCTTCCAGACACGAAACCGCTGCAAGCCGGATTTGGCACCAAAAACCACTAAGTCAATGGGCACAGGATCCGTTTTTTTTTTTTTTCCCAGTTTCTTCATTTTCGATATAATACAACTGGATCCGTTTTGAAAGGAAGCAGCCGGTTGTATTATTATAACGGAAGCGTTTTGCTGTGGTTTTGAGAGCCCATGCCTCAAAACCGGACAGCAAAAAGGCACATGTGAAAGTGGCCTAAGGGTCTATTCACACGTCCGCAAAACACAAACAGCGGCCATGTGCCGGGCACTATAGAAATACCTTATATTGTCCGTGGCCGCAGAATGGAAGTGCGGATGCGGACGGCACACTGTGTGCTGTCCACATCTTTTGCGGCTCCATTGAAAATGAATAGGTCCGGAACCATTCATACAGACGTGTGAATGGACATTAGAAAGTTGGGCTGTAGAGGCACCAACATATCACCCAGCTTTCCCAAACTCAGATATGAGAATTTTTACCAGTCTGACCTTACGGGGACATACCCTACAGGGGGGTCGCTGGCTGCACTACCACTGCTACCAGTCTTCTTCTTTCCATATCATACCTCAGTGTAGCACAGTCTTCAAAGCGTGGGAAAGATGCTCCGAGCTTCCTCTTCACATCCCCTTCCTAATAACAGTAAATGGGTCTTTATACCTTCTGTCCGACATCCTCCCCTGCATCAAAGAGGAGCGAGAGGAAGCGGCACAAGTCCCCACGTCAGGGGAGGGACACACTTGTCACCTGACTGTGAAGTGGGCCCCATTATACACCGTGTGTGATACTTCCCACACTAAAGCCCAGACAAGCCTGGGAACAAACTGCACACAGGCCGAAGTAAAAAGGGTTAATATGCCTTTAATACGAGGCATTAATGTGTGGAGTTGTGTGCTGTACTCGTATGGGGGACCTCAAACACCAGGTCTGCCCCCGCATAGTTCACGCAGGACTCTCAGTGACCCGCGTCCGGCAGATTTCTTCTCATGTTCTTTTGTAAGATGGAACCCAATCACTTTAGTCTTGTGAGATTCAGAAGGAAAAATGAAGAAGCCGGACATTGATAAGAGATGCAGATCCCACATATTCTGCAGGTACTGACCAACTCTTCTCTGACCGCTGAATTATGACCAGTCTCAGGCCCTTTCACACTAGCGTTTTAAAATTCCGGTATTGAGTTCCGTTATAGGGGCTCAATACAGGAATAAAACGCTGCAGTTTTGTCCCCATTCATTGTCAATGGGGACAAAACTGAACTGAAGACAACGGAGGCTCCTGAAAGCATTCCGTTCCGTCTTCAGACCGGAGAACAACCCGCAGCATGCTGCTCTCCGGTCCAGGCATCCGCACCAAGACGGATCCGGAATGACCCCCAATGCAAGTCAATGGGGACGGATCCATTTGGTGTGACACACCAGTAATCCGGATCTGTCCTCCATTGAATTGCAATGGGGGGTCATTCCGGATCCGGTTACACATATACAGAAATACATACAAACATACATACAGACAGACATACATACAGACATACATACTCCAGCCAGGGACGCCGGCAGCATGTCTTCATGCGCCTCCTGCGTGCAGCTATGACGTTTCCCCACTGTGCCCAGCAGAGGGCGCTGTGGGGAATCGTCATCACTGCGCGCAGGAGGCGCGTGAAGACGTTCTGCCGGCGTCCCTGGAGTATGTGAGTATGTGTGTATGTATGTATGTATGTATGTGTGTGTGTATGTATGTATGTATTTATGTATGTTTGCCTGTGTATTGTCCTAATGTGTGTGTCAACATGTGTGGGGCCGGACTGCTGCTCCGGCTCCACACATGTATCAGCGGCAGTACGGATCCGTCGGCACCCTTTAGGTGCCAGATCCGTGCTGCCGCTAGTGGCCTAAGTTGGCCCCCTTTTACACAAGCGTGTTTTCCACGCGGGTGCGATGCGTGACGTGAATCCTGACCCATTCATTTCAATGGGTCTGTGTACATGGGCGTTTTTTCACTCATCACTTCTGCGTTGCGTGAAAAACGCAGCGTGTTCTATATTCTGTGTTTTTCACGCAGCGCTGGTCCCATAGAAGTGAATGAGGCTTCAGTGAAAAACACATTGTATCCTGAAGCAAATCTGGATGCAGTGTGTTTTTCACTGATGGTTACTAAGAGATGTTGTTTGTGAACCTTCAGTTTTTTATCACACGCGTGAAAAACGCATCAAAACGCATTGCACCCGTGCGGAAAAAACTGAACGAACGTACGCAATCGCAGACAAAACTGACTGAACTTGCTTGCAAAACGGTGCGAGTTTTCACTGAACGTTTCCATGGGGTCACTCTTACAGGGGTAGTCTTTAAACTGTGCAACCAGTCCCCATAGTCCGAGGCCACAGGTCTGAAATCTTAATTTTAGTGTCTGGGGTCTTAAGCTGGATTTACAAAGACCAATATTCTGCCCGATTATTGTTCCTACAAACACTCATTCCCCATAATCTGCTCGTCTCACAATGATCAGAGGGCAGGACACCTCCATCTTGGTTCTCAGGCAGCAGACTGTGCGGTCTAAACAGAGATCTGCTGCCCAGGAGCAATGATTTAGTATGAGCACATCTTATACTGTGGAGGTGATCGCTGCATGTAAATACACTGCTTCACCTCCACTTAACAAGCAGCTGACAGCGTTCCTTCCCGACAACCGGCTGCTCCTTGGACAGTGGTTTGACATGCTGCATTATATGGCTGATGTGTGTGGCACCATCATCCCAGCCTCTTCTGAAGTTTGTGCACAGGTTGCAGTTTTTTACCGTGACACGGCCGCTATGGGTGCACTGTCCCCTTTACTTTCACATAGAGTTGGGGGTGCACTGAAAAGCTTGGTATGGGGCCCTGCGGTGCCCAGTGGACCCTGCCCCGGTGTTAGTATGCATGTGACAAAGCAGCCCGCCACGTTCTCCACTGCACGAGCCTCCTAGGATCAGGGTGATGCATCACATGCTTGTGTCACATGACCCTCTAAGAGTGATGTCACTATGGACAAGAAGCTGGACGGCCATGGATTCCAACAAATTAAAAAAAAAAAAAAAAGGATAACTTCATCTTCATCCGTGACTGTGTGCACGGTATAATATAATGATCAGATGATTTACAACTTGTCCGGACTACACAGGGCGGAATCTGATGAGAGTAATACGCTAGCCCATAACGTATTAAAGAACATGTAGACTGCCCCCTAGTGGGTCGTCATACATGTGCCCATCACCTACAGTATAAGATACTGACTACTAAAGCTATGTCTGCAGATGAGAAGGATTCGTACATATGCAGAGTCTCGTATATGCTACAAGTCGACATGTGATGCGATATATGTCTTCCAGACCACGTGTTATCTGGAAAAGACTAGATGTAAAAGCTGCTGCTAATGTGAGCCTACTGTCTACATGGAGGAGCACTGCCCCCTAGTGGTGCCTGCACTGAAATGCTTCTCCACACAGCTCATATGCAAAGAGGAATCTCCCAGGGAAAAGAACCGTCTCACTAGCGCCATCTAGTGGAAGTGGCTCCCTATGACTCAAGAGCCAACTTTCCAACAAGCCTTGGGATTTGACAAGGGAATATAGTCATCCGTAGACGGCTGTTTTGGGGGTGCCTGCCCCTCGTCAGTACAGAGCAGGATTCTGGCTGCATCAATGCACATAGGGAGCCCCTTCCAATAGGTGGCGCTGGCGAGATGGTGCTCTTTCTTGAGAGAGAACTCTTTGCACATGAGCTTCCCATGGAGTATTGCCAATAAGTCTCCATACCAGGGAATACTTCCAGCAACTCTCCACATAGGACCGGTCTCTTTAAGGAGATTCAGCACCCTGCCTATTCCACACAGCTCATAAACACGCAGATCTATATCTAAAATGCCTCTCTTCTTATTGTAGCTGGGTCATGTGACCAACTCCCTGACCTCCAACTGACCCAGGACAGGAAGCCAGTAACTGCTCTATTCATTCCTATGGGACTGAAAGTGAGGCTCCCATAGGAATACATAGAGAATTAGACTTCCTGTCCACACATAAGTCTCTGTGTGAGTTGGTGGGTCTAATTCCTAGTCACATGACACAGATAAGAAACTTCAGGATTATATAAGTCAAAAATACAGACACTGGTAAGAAAATGACATTCACTACAGATTACATCATGTACATTTCTAGCAGGACATGGAATAAAATTTTTTGTGGGAGTTCTTCTTTAAAGGGTATTCACACCACAGACAACGGGGGCATATCGCTAGGATATGCCCCTATTGTCTGATAGGTGCGGCTCCCACCTCTTGGACCTGCACCTACAAGAAGAACGGAGCTGGGAAGGTGGTGGCTGGAGGACCCCAGGGTTCCCGGGGTCCGGCCACCACCAAGCGCTGCTCCCATACAAGTGAATGGGAGCGTATCGCGCATACGTGGCCCCTGCTCCCATTTATTTCTGTGGGGGTTGACGGAAATAGCCAAGCCAGTGCTCGACTTTTTTCGGCGTCCCCCTAGAAATGAATGGAGGGCAGCTCTCTTCTCGTTGTAGGTGCGGGTCCTAGAGGTGGGACCTGCACCTATCAGACAATGGGGGCGTATCCTAGCGATATGCCCCCATTGTCTGTGATGGCACATACCCTTTAATTGTCCTGCATGTTGGGAGTCGTAGTTTTGCTACAGCTGTAAAGAGAAGCTGCCTTGATCCAAGACGTCTGACCTTGATCAGCCATATTTTGTCTCAGTCCTATGAATATCCTCTTTCTCCAGTGACAAATACTAATGGCTGCCGTTACACTGCCCGAGGGTCGCACAGTGAGAATATTCGGGGGTCATCACTCAGCTTTCTGCAGACTGTGATTGGCACATAAGAACCAGTAAGAACCAAGGTAAGAACCAGTGACGGCAACCATGACGGTGCAGACAGAGGAGGTCACTCAGCTTATAAATCTAAGGGGCATTCCCCCAGGACCCCATCTATCCCCCTGATCCTTGTATGTGGAATAGTGGGGGTCTCTGCAGGACAATGTAGCTTTACAAGTTGAGTGTGGCAGCTGGGTGACAACCCCTGACGGCAACCATGACAGTGCAGATAGAAGAGGTCACTCAGCTTATAAATCTAAGGGACATTCTCCTCTGGGACCCCCCCTGATCATTGTATGGGAGGCAAGGACTCGTTGTGTGGAACGGTGGGGGTCTCTGCAGTACAATGTAGCTTTCTATATTAAGTGCGGACGCTGGGTGACAACCCCGAAGTGCACTGTAATGGCTGCCATCAGTAGAGTCACATCTCTATGAGATCAGGTCACTTATTGAGCCCCTTTCTGTGCCTCTCACAAGTGCAGGAAGCAGGTTCAGACCACTCCGGCATCCTTACCTTATTTCCCTCCTCGTCGACTGAGCTGCTACCTGCAAACAGAACAGACAAGATGTCAGAAAGACGAGGAGAGAGACAAGTCATCTCCCCCAATGTCTACGAGACCCCCCCAGTACACAACACGGGGTCCTCACCAAATGTATACACCATAAAGCCGCTCCCCAGGACGCCCAGAACCCCGGTCGCTCGCAGGAGGATCTTTTTAGCTCTGGCTTTGTTTTCCTTCTGTTTCTTCTGCTGTTCTTCTGATTCGGGGTTACCCTGGGGGTCTTCAGAAGCCTGCGGGGTGGAGAGAGGCAATCAGGTGAAGAAACAGTATGAGGCGGTGATCACAGCATTAATGGGGGAGCCGGGGCATTTCTATATGGGTGAGGGGCATGAGTAAGAGTTAAAGGGGTATTCTCATCTTAGACAATGGGGGCATATCGCTAGGATAGGTGCGGGTCCTACACCTATATCGAGATGGGAGGGGGGACCCAAGGTTTCCCAGGGTCCGGCCACCACCAGGCGCAGTTCCCCACTGCTACCATAGAAATGAATGGGAGTGCACTGCGCATGCTCGGCCACCGCTCCCATTCATTTCTATGTAGCCAGCGCTCGGTTATTTTTGCTGGCCCCATAGAAATGAATGGAGGGCGGCTGCGCATGTGCAGTGCGCCCTCATTTAATTTGGGGGCTCCGTTTTCTATATAGGTTTGGGTCCCGCATGGGGCACCCCAGTGTGAGCAGGGTAGACAGGGGGCACACTTCAAAATGGGGGGCACATCAGTGTGAAGGAAGACAAGTATGGGGAGCAGAGGAGGATTTAAATAAGTGTTGGGGGGGAAACCAGACTGATGGGAGACACTATTAGTATACGGTTATATGGGAAGGGGGTGAAGAGAGGGGGCCACACCAGTATGCACAGAAGGGGGCCCATCAGGGCAAAAGAAGGGGATGTACGACCACTTGCATAATTATTTTTGCGCATACCGTGTTGATAAAGTCGCACACACGCAGTGACAATACGTGATAACGTAGGCCCATAGTGTGTATATACTTACATGTATTAGAGACTTTCCCGTTATCTGCCCGCCACGATCTAATTTAACTTTTAATACATTTTGAAAGTTTAAAAATTGTGAAAAAGGCCTGTTCACATCACGTCTGGAGCCTTCCATTAGAGGTATACATCAAGAGGCCTTCCAAAATCCACCTGCTACGGAAGGATGCACCGTATCCCTTTCTATAGGCATACATTGGGGAGCGTTCCCTCTGCAGCCTCTTCCCCTCTCTTGGCCTAGACCCCGGAGCTCCTGGTGATGGAGGTGCCCCGGGGAGAGGGGGCAAGAAACCGCTCTCTGTCGTCATTCCTGCCGGTGTCTGGAGTCCACGTCCCCCTCTCCTCGCTGCCCGGGGAGCCCCCAGAGACATAACTGTGAGGAGCTTTCCTGGCATACACAGGTACACGCTGAGTGTAGAGCCAGGACCATAAGGTGTGGACCACTGGGACAAGCCACTCCACGTGGGAAGGGCCGTGGCCTCCTCGCAGCTCACCGAGCACAGCGCCGTCCATTGTATAGTGGCAGTGCTTGGTATTGCAGCCCCGGACCATTCACTTGAATGCCATGTGAGAGATGAAAGTGACGTCACTGGCCTAGGAAGAAGCTGCAGCTGACCGTGGAGGTGGTGGGAGTCGGACCCCCCGCACTGATCAGATATTGATGACTAGGCTTGAGCGAATCAGGTCCAGACTGCTCTATCCAAACCCGATTACTGTTTCAAAATCCGAAGCGGAACTGAGGAACAAACCCGAGTTAGTTCAGTAATTTATGTGCAAAACCGAACTGTAACGCCACAGGCACGAGACTTAGCGAGAAGGGCACAGCCTCAGCGGAGCCCATACATTTTACTATGGTACAGAGCGCAAATTCTAAACAAAGTTTTCAAACGAATCGGGTTCGGATAGAGCAGTCTGGACCTGATCCGATTAACACTACTGATGACCTATCCAGCTGTTCTAAAACTACAACTCCCAGAATCCTCCTTTCACTTCTGTGGGAGTTACAAGAACAGCTGAGTAAGTGAGCATGCTGGGAGTTGTAGTTTCACAGCAGCTGGAGTGCCACAAGTTGATGATCCCTGCTCTAAGGGTACGGCTATGCTAGAGGCGGCCAGGATCGCAGGGGCATCACAGAGCAGCAATCATCCCATGGAAATGGATTGGGTCACAGAGGCACGTGTGAGCAACAACAGCGACCCCTGAACTGCAAAAAATCCAACTGTGACACGCACGGCAATCCCATTCATTTCTATGGGATCACCGCTACACTGCGATCCTGGCCGTGTCAGCTATACCTTGGTCCAATCATATCACTGAGTTGCTATGTGGCGGTAATGGCGTGGCGGTACGGTTAGGGCTTTGTCTAGTGGTGTCACTGGTAATACTGGTTCAGTATAAGATCACTGAATGGAGGTATTATTTGATCCTGGTATAGCGGTGTTGTTTAAAGGGCATCTGTCAGCAGTTTTATACCTATGACACTGGCTGACCTATTACATGTGCGCTTGGCAGCTGAAGACATCTGTGTCCACATTGCTGAGAAAAATGAGGTTTTAATATATGCAAATGAACCTCTAGGAGCAATGAGGGTGTTGCCGGTGCACCTAGAGGCTCTGCTCTCTCTGAAACTGCTGCACCCACTGCACTTTGACAGGACCAGGCAGAGAAAACCTCATCACACCTGGTCCTGTCCATCAAAGTGGAGAGGGCGCAGCAGTTGCAGACAGAGCAGAGCCTCTAGGTGTAAGGGTGACGCCCCCATTGCTCCTAGAGGCTCATTTGCATATAGTAAAACATTTTTCTCAGCAATGCGGGCACATATGAACACGAGACCAACACAAATGCCTTCAGCTGCCAAGTGCACATGTAACAGGTCAGCCGGTGTCATAGGGACAAATCTGCCTTGTAATGTGTGTCTATAAATCATGTTGGGGGGTGTACTGTATGTCTACAGCCCTACACCCCAGTATTTATAGATAAATGGAGATGAAGGGCAGCACATGGGGCCTGACAGTGCCAGGTCTATAGGGGGAGGTCACAGGGTGACAGGTGAGTGACAGGTGAATCTTACCTCCTTCTGCTGGCCCCGCAGCTTGTCCTGCAGCACAGCTCCGGTCAGGCTCTCCCCCGACCCGCTGCTCAGCTGTCGGCTTCCCAGCAGTGCCCGGCTAGATACCAGTAACCGCACCGACCTCCCGCACGCAGGCACCAGCGAGGCCGCCATCTTTCTGGCACTTCAGGCGACAGCCAATCCCAGGGAAGCCGGGGCAGAGTGACGACAACCAATCGGAACCGCGGAAGCAAACAGCCAATCAAACGCCGACAGAAAACAGCCAATAGGAGAGGAGAATGCGGATCAGTATGTGAGAACCTGAAAGACAGAGTGACCTCAATGTCAGGGCTCGGCGGCCATGTTGTGTGTGGCGGAGCCGGCCTTAGTGACTGCACATGGAGGAGGGTGGTGCGGGTTACCTGAGGAGGACGTATCCTCATAGTAATTTTTAAGGTCTGACCCCAGTGCCCAACTCCAAAGTGACGTGCGTTATCTGATAGTCCGGCAGTGCGGAGGGAGTGTGTCCTCTGGCACTCGGGGGTAATGATATGCTATACTCCAGCGTTTCATAGTCTGGAATTTCCACATTTTAGCCCTTTGGTGGTGGAGTATGTGCCGGATTATTGGAACTTTACTGATTTAGAAACCATATGCAATGTTTTATTACATTCAGGTTGGATAGAACATTATTATGCCTCCGGAATAGTGACAGTGACAGCCCCTCCTGAATAGTGACAGTCACAGCGCCTCTGGAATAGTGACAGTCACAGCCCCTCCGGAATAGTGACAGTCACAGCGCCTCCAGTCCAGAATAGTGACAGTGACAGCCCCTCCGGAATAGTGACAGTCACAGCGCCTCCGGAATAGTGACAGTCACAGCCCCTCCTGAATAGTGACAGTGACAGCCCCTCCGGAATAGTGACAGGCACAGCCCCTCCGGAATAGTGACAGTCACAGCCCCTCCGGAATAGTGACAGTCACAGCCCCTCCGGAATAGTGACAGTCACAGCGCCTCCGGAATAGTGACAGTCACAGCCCCTCCGGAATAGTGACAGTCACAGCCCCTCCGGAATAGTGACAGCCACAGCCCCTCCGGAATAGTGACAGGCACAGCCCCTCCGGAATAGTGACAGTCACAGCGCCTCCGGAATAGTGACAGTCACAGCCCCTCCGGAATAGTGACAGTCACAGCCCCTCCGGAATAGTGACAGTCACAGCCCCTCCTGAATAGTGACAGTCACAGCCCCTCCTGAATAGTGACAGTCACAGCCCCTCCTGAATAGTGACAGTCACAGCCCCTCCTGAATAGTGACAGTCACAGCCCCTCCGGAATAGTGACAGTCACAGCCCCTCCGGAATAGTGACAGTGACAGCCCCTCCGGAATAGTGACAGTCACAGCGCCTCCGGAATAGTGACAGTGACAGCCCCTCCTGAATAGTGACAGTCACAGCGCCTCCGGAATAGTGACAGTCACAGCCCCTCCGGAATAGTGACAGTCACAGCCCCTCCTGAATAGTGACAGTCACAGCCCCTCCTGAATAGTGACAGTCACAGCCCCTCCTGAATAGTGACAGTCACAGCGCCTCCGGAATAGTGACAGTCACAGCGCCTCCGGAATAGTGACAGTCACAGCCCCTCCGGAATAGTGACAGTCACAGCCCCTCCTGAATAGTGACAGTCACAGCCCCTCCTGAATAGTGACAGTCACAGCCCCTCCTGAATAGTGACAGTCACAGCGCCTCCGGAATAGTGACAGCCACAGCCCCTCCGGAATAGTGACAGTCACAGCCCCTCCTGAATAGTGACAGTCACAGCGCCTCCGGAATAGTGACAGTGACAGCCCCTCCGGAATAGTGACAGTCACAGCGCCTCCGGAATAGTGACAGTCACAGCGCCTCCGGAATAGTGACAGTCACAGCCCCTCCTGAATAGTGATAGTCACAGCCCCTCCTGAATAGTGACAGTCACAGCGCCTCCGGAATAGTGACAGTCACAGCCCCTCCGGAATAGTGACAGTCACAGCCCCTCCGGAATAGTGACAGTGACAGCCCCTCCGGAATAGTGACAGTCACAGCGCCTCCGGAATAGTGACAGTGACAGCCCCTCCGGAATAGTGACAGTCACAGCGCCTCCGGAATAGTGACAGTGACAGCCCCTCCGGAATAGTGACAGTCACAGCGCCTCCGGAATAGTGACAGTCACAGCGCCTCTGGAATAGTGACAGTCACAGCGCCTCCGGAATCGTGACAGTCACAGCGCCTCTGGAATAGTGACAGTCACAGCGCCTCTGGAATAGTGTTGTTAGGGTCTTATAAGGTCCATAGTTCAGGCCCCACAGCCGCATTCTGCCCAAATACTGCAAAAACATGTTTATTAAAAAAAACAAAAAAAAAAATACACTGTATCCACCCGGGAGCTACATCATAAATGTAAATAAATATTTTCTAAAAATATCAGTATTTTAGGAGAATCTAAACAGTGATAAAATAATTTCCTTTTCTAAAAGAGATTATCCAACTTTTTTATATCGTGCTCAGCCCCAATCACTTCTATGGGGCTGAGCCGCTCCTAGGCCACGGGACCGATAAATGTGACGTCACTGGCCTAGGAAAAGCTAAGAGAAGGTCACGTCGCTCACGGGAGTGCTGGTGCCTTCTCAAACAGCTGATCGGCGGGGGTTCCGGATGTCAGACCCCCACCCATCAGATACTGATGACCTATCCTCAGGATTGGTCATCAAACCCCTTTAATCAGAACTTATCGGTATGTCCATATGGGATGATGTGGTACGGAAAATCTGGCAAGGATCTGCAGAAGAATACACTCAAGTTACAGCCAGGTTTTGCTGCAGATTTGCCATGGATTTCACCCTCCAGCATAAATTTATATCCTGTGGTTTTCATCAGCAGCATTTGGATTAATTTCATCCACTGTGCAGGTAATGTAACGTACTGCCAACTGCACACAACATCCACAGCACCAAATATGCCACTTCTTCATCTACCTTAAAGTTAAAGGGGTTGGATATTGGTGACCCATCCTCAGGACCTATCCTATCGTCGGGTCCAACTCCTGGCATCCCGGCCAATCAGCTGTTTGAGGAGGCTGCAGCAATCCTTTGAGCGCTGTGGACTTCTTACAGCTCACCAAGCACAGCGCCGTTCATTCTATAGTGGCTGCGCTTGGTATTGCAGCCCTTGCCCATTTACTTGAATGGGACAGAGCTGTGCATAGGTCATGTGACCAATGAACGTGCCATCATAGGCCTGTAAAGAGGCCACAAGAGCATCACATCCTCTTCAAACAGCTGATCGTCTGAGATGCCTGGAGTCGTCGATCTGATAGGATCCTGGGGATAGACCATGAATATGAAAATCTCAGTAAACCCCTTTAAAGGGTTTCTGTCACCAGTTTTTTCGGTATGAATCAGGCTGACATTAGAGATGTGCTAATGTCACCTGATTCCAAATATATATCTGTTTTATTTACTGGTGCCCCCATTTTTATATAAAATGAACTTTTATTTTATGCAAATAAGGCTCCTAGGTGCAAGGGGCGTTACCTCTGCTCCTAGAGGCTCTGTTGATTGACAGGACCAGGCAGAGAAGAAACACTTCATTCACCATAGCTTGCAAGGACCTTCAATGATGTCATGACAATGTGATCAGTCACATGGTTTAGGAGGAGACAGGCTGTTTGTGTGATCCTAACCATGTGACTGATCACATGGTCATGACATCATTGAAGGTCCTTAAAAGGTATGGTGAATGAAGTGTTTCTTCTCTGCCTGGTCCTGTCAATCAACAGAGCCTCTAGGAGCAGAGGTAACGCCCCTTGCACCTAGGAGCCTTATTTGCATAAAATAAAAGTTCATTTTATATAAAAATGGGGGCACCAGTAAATAAAACAGATATATATTTGGAATCAGGTGACATTAGCACATCTCTAATGTCAGCCTGATTCATACCGAAAAAAACTAGTGACAGAAACCCTTTAACTGATGTATTAGAGATGTCCATGTGGTTGCGGGGGTAGCTCAAAAAAGTGAAATTCTTCAGTTGAGTTTGGAAATTGAAGCTCATCCTCTAGATTTGCAGATCTTCCTCAGGCTTCTTTGTAGTTACATCCCATGAACCAAACATCCAACATCTTCCACCATTAGCGGGATGAGGTTGAGTAACACAGCGTCCTGGAGACATTGTGGAGAAGCCTACAAAAAGATGTTTAAAGTGTTTACAATAATAGTGTCCTCTCCTTTATCTGCCATCTATGTTCTTCCTTCTTTCTTCTCCGTGATGATCAGATCATTATATAAGGTGAAGCCTTCTGGTCATCAGTAGAACCTCATCTACTCAATGAGTCCAGGCTCATTTCTCTGCTCCATCATGGAGGACATCATGGTGAACGTTACATCTATAGGTCAGTACTGGACTCTTACCTCTTCCACAAAGTCCTGGAGATGGTGCAGCCATGGTTTCAGCTGTTCAGAAGGTGTTTGACTGTATCCTGGCGATTCCCTCTGAATGTAAGAAAGACAAGATGATGATAAGTTATGGGTCAATAGGTCCAGGACCAGAGCCCAAACATCAAGGCATGAACCATGCAGACAATGAACATGAAGACCTACACAGATCAGAAGATCATCCCTGACCTTAAGGAACATCATGAGTGACTGTGATACAGGGTCAGGCACATCAGACGTGGACAGATTTTCCAGAACCTCTGTGGTTATTGTAACTCGCTCCAAGGTCAGAATCAGACGGTCACTGGGCTGTAGAAGGGAAGATGTTGAAAAGACAAACTTGTAGGGTGGGACTGAGTTTAGAAAAGAGACAGCCAGATGTGTACTTACCTCTAGGTCACATACAGACGGCTTGAGTCTCATCATTCTTTTGCAGCATTTCGTTGCTCTGGTGGACATGTTCTTCTCCTGTGGAGGAAGAGATCAGGAATTGTTGGAGCTTTACATCATGTAATGTACATTCTACATGTAATAGAAATTACTATATTCGAAAAATGTGACTTCTGACGTCTACTATACAATATGTCCGGAACCATATAACTGTGACCAGTGGATGTACGTACAACAATGGTTCTAATCTACCTTTCCACCATCTTGAAGGCCACCATATATAATACATAATGGGACAGGTGATCGCCTGTTCTGACAGGTTCTTTTGATTAATGTAAAAAATGAGATCATTCTTCTCACAGGCTGGGATTGGATTCTAATTATTGACTAATCCTATATTTCTGTGAATCAGACTCCTCTCAGACAATCTTCCTCCTTACATGTTCTTTCTGCAGTTGTCTGATCATCTTGATGTCAGCAGAAGATACTGATTTATATCTGGACATCGAGCAGCGTCTCTTGTGTGGATGTCCGGTCACGGCCACGAGTAAAATACAGAAGACCACCAGTCTGACGTCCATGGCTGGAGTATTGGTCCTTCAGTATTGATCTGAAGACTTTTTTCTCTTCCTATGAACCATATGATTATTGTATATCAATCCTTCATGTAAATGTCCACAGCCACACCCAGGAGAAGACGCTCACCTGCCCGGTCGTCTTGTATCTCTCTGCTGCTGATCTCAGCTCTGCTTCAAGTCTTCCCATCTTTCTCCCTTTATATTTCAGTCTCAAGGAGAGAAATTCCTTCATCTCCAGAACGTGGAGAAATCTTTCTCTCTAACATTTAGAATTCAACAGACGGGTGACGTCATCGCTAGGACCATCTTACTGCGAGAAAGAGTTAATGTTCAAATTGTTCTTGGAAAGAGCAGTTTACGATTAATGTTCAAGGCCTGGGATGATGAGGTAAAACGGGGGGCCGTGAAGAACATACTGGCTGATAAGATGTACAGAGACGTCCTGGAGGTTTGAGCCGATGAGTTGTGGTGCAGGCTATAAAAGGTTAGTTCAACTGGAGGGAGGAGAGTCCATAGCACATACTAATGGTACAGGGTGCGCAGGATGGAGGCCGGGTCCAAGCCGGTACTACTGCAAGCTGCTCTCACATGGTAGCCGGCTTCTGACATTGGTGACGGCGTGTCCACTAATTCGCCCAACAGAATTGTGTAAGTCAAGTGATTACTCAGTTGCTTCTGTTTAATCAATTTACTTCTGTGTATATATCTTGTATGTCTCCTTTACTATGTTTTGCACCTAAATTGTCTCTTTATTTAAAAATAATAATAAAAAAAAATCATATGACAAAAAGGTTTTGTTCTGTGGGGGTCCTATAATATTGTGCAAGCAAGACCACCACCACTGATGGATTGCAGGGTGGTCTGTAACCATGGAAACGAGCAGTGTATAATATGATGGAAAAATGAATCCAGCCAGCAAAGGAGGCAATCACAATACATTAGTAAGTGCCTTGTATTAACTTTCTCTACATGATAAATGCCACTTACTGAAGTGAGACAACCCCTTTAAGGAGAGAGCGTTCTGTCTGAGAACTTCTCTCTCCTTCTTCAAGCGATCAGTGGGCGTCTCAGCTCTCTGACCCCCACAGAACACAACCTTTAAAATATCGCTCTGGCATATCAAACTCCATATTGTTATATGTAATATCTCAGGTTACTTATAGCTGTGGAGTCTTCTACTCAGCTGTATAGTAAGGTAATGTAATGCTGTAAGGAGTTCCCATGGTTTCTGTCACTTGGATTCTGAACTTTAGAGACAAGACTCCACATTCTGAAGATGAAGGAATTTTTCTCCTGGAGACTGAAGTATAAAAGGAGAAAGATGGGAGAACCTAAGGTAGAGCTGAGATCAGCAGCAGAGAGACACAAGACAACCGGGCAGGTGAGCGTCTTGTCCTGGTGTATATACAGAACATCAGAGCTGTGGACATTTACATGATGTTCTATGTGATAATATCATCTACTCAGGTTCATAGGAAGAGAAGAAAGTCTCAAAATCAGCACCAATACTCCAGCCATGGACGTCAGACTGGTGGTCTCCTGTATTCTACTTGTGGCCGTGACCGGACATCCACACAAGAGACGCTGCTCGATGTCCAGATATAAATCAGCATCTTCCGCTGACATCAAGATGATCAGAGAACTGCAGAATGAACATGTAAGGAGGAAGATTGTCTTCTAGTGAGAGGAGTCTTGATTCATGGCTATGGAGGTCAAAAGTCAGGAACGACACAAATCTGCAAGATAATTCATCCATTCTTTTCCATTATATATTATATGTTGGCTTTCAAGATGGCTGAATGACTGAGTAACCAACTTCATAGCTGGACCCATTCAACTATCAACATCTGCTTCCTGACTGTAGACTCATACTCCATATTAGACATCAACAGTCAAACTCGAGCAAATTCTCAATGAAGTCGTTACAATATATAATGGGTACAATACATATGACATGATGTAAATCTCCAATCCTGTTCTGACCCTTCACTGCAGAAGAACATGTCCACCTGTGCTTTGAAATGCTAGAGAAGAATGATGAGACACAAGCCGTCTGTGACCTAAAGGTAAGTACACATTTAGCTTTAGTTTCTTGTGCTCATCAATTTCCTACATAATACTCCTCTAAATAGAATCCACCTTAATTCTGAAGATACACAAGGAACTACTTTTAGGAACCTTTAACTCTTTCAACATCTTCCCTTCTACAGCCCAGTGATCGTCTGATTCTGACCTTGGAGTGAGTTACAATTACCACAGAGGTTCTGGAAAATCTGTCCACGTCTGTTGTGCCTGACCCTGTATCACAGTCACTCATGATGTTCCTCAAGATCAGGGATGATCTTCAGATCTGTGTAGGTCTTCATGTTCATTGTCTGCATGGTTCATGCTTTGATGTTTGGGTTCTGGTCCTGGACCTATTGACCCATAACTTATCATCATCTTGTCTTTCTTACATTCAGAGGGAATCGCCAGGATACAGTCAAACACCTTCTGAACAGCTGAAACCATGGCTGCACCATCTCCAGCACTTTGTGGAAGAGGTAAGTCCAAATAGTCCTCATGTTCATTGTTTTCAGGGTTCATGAGTTTATGTTTTGGATCTGGACATAACATGGGCCAAGTTCACACATGGACCTTACCCTTATATTGTATTTCTCATGTTTAGAGGGAATCACCAGGACACAGTAAAACATCTTCTGAGGAGCTGAAGCTATGGGTGCACCATCTCCAACACTTTGTAGAAGAGGTAAGTCTTCTGTATTAATGTATAGACGTGTCATGTTCCTGTGTCATCTTTTCCTTCATGGTGGAGAAGATAAATGACCCTGAACATGAAATTTAGAAGAACATAGCTGGCAGCTGCGAATCCACAATGTGCCTTATAACCCCTTGACTTATTTTATTGTAGGCTTCTCCACAATGTCTCCGGGACACAGTGTTACTCAGCTTCATCTCACTAATGGTGGAAAATTTTGGGTTTTGAGTTCATAGAAAATAATTATAAAGAAGCTTCAAAGAAGATCCAGAAGTCTAGAGTATGATCTTCAATTTATAAACTTAAAGGGTTTTATTGAGAGTTTAAGAGCTTGCAGTAGTGCCACAGCCTTCTCCAGCTTTTCCTAGGCCATGTGAGGACACGTTCATCAGTACTTGGTGAGCACAGAGAAGACCAGTGCCTTCTCAAACAGCTGATCAGCGGGGTTCCCAGATGTCAGACCCCCCCCCCCCCCTCCCCGCTGCTCGATATTAAAGTCTCGGAAAACCCTTTCAAATTCTGACACATCCCCCATAAAGTCAATATTCTTCATCCTGTGACTATGAAACACTGGAAAAGAAAAACAGAAAATCACTTTCCATGGATTACAAACCTCGGCCAATACAGAAGAAGAAGCTCCTTGAGAACTTGATTGGCTTCTTCAAGAGTTTATAGAACATTTTCAAAAAAATATATATATACACAGTACAGACCAAAAGTTTGGACACACCTTCTTCTCATTCAAAGAGTTTTCTGTATTTTCATGACTATGAAAATTGTAGATTCACACTGAAGGCATCAAAACTATGAATTAACACATGTGGAATTATATACTTAACAAAAAGTGTGAAACTACTGAAAATATGTCTTATATTCTAGGTTCTTCAAAGTAGCCACCTTTTGCTTTGATTACTGCTTTGCACACTCTTGGCATTCTCTTGATGAGCTTCAAGAGGTAGTCACCTGAAATGGTATTCCAACAGTCTTGAGGGAGTTCCCAGAGATGCTTAGCACTTGTTGGCCCTTTTGCCTTCACTCTGCGGTCCAGTTCACCCCAAACCATCTCGATTGGGCTCAGGTCTGGTGACTGTGGAGGCCAGGTCATCTGTCGTAGCACCCCATCACTCTCCTTCTTGGTCAAATAGCCCTTTCACAGCCTGGAGGTGTGTTTGGGGTCATTCCTGTTGATAAATAAATGATGGTCCAACTAAACGCAAACCGGATGGAATAGCATGCCGCTGCAAGATGCTGTGGTAGCCATGCTGGTTCAGTATGTCTTCAATTTTGAATAAATCCCCAACAGTGTCACCAGCAAAGCCCCCCCCCACACCATCACACCTCCTCCTCTTCTATGCTTCACGGTGGGAACCAGGCATGTAGAGTCCATCCGTTCACCTTTTCTGCGTCGCACAAAGACACGGTGGTTGGAACCAAAGATCTCAAATTTGGACTCATCAGACCAAAGCACAGATTTCCACTGGTCTTATGTCCATTCCTTGTGTTCTTTAGCCCAAACAAGTCTCTTCTGCTTGTTGCCTGTCCTTAGCAGTGGTTTCCTAGCAACTATTTTACCATGAAGGCCTGCTGCACACAGTCTCCTCTTAACAGTTGTTGTAGAGATGTGTCTGCTGCTAGAACTCTGTGTGGCATTGACCTGGTCTCTAATCTGAGCTGCTGTTAACCTGCGATTTCTGAGGCTGGTGACTCGGATGAACTTATCCTCCGCAGCACAGGTGACTCTTGGTCTTCCTTTCCTGGGGCGGTCCTCATGTGTGCCAGTTTCTTTGTAGCGCTTGATGGTTTTTGTGACTGCACTTGGGGACACTTTCAAAGTTTTCCTAATTTTTCGGACTGACTGACCTTCATTTCTTAAAGTAATGATGGCCACTCGTTTTTCTTGACTTAGATGCTTTTTTCTTGCCATAATACAAATTCTAACAGTCTATTCAGTAGGACTATCAGCTGTGTATCCACCTGACTTCTGCCCAACACAACTCATGGTCCCAACCCCATTTATAAGGCAAGAAATCCCACTTATTAAACCTGACAGGGCACACCTGTGAAGTGAAAACCATTTCAGGTGACTACCTCTTGAAGCTCATCAAGAGAATGCCAAGAGTGTGCAAAGCAGTAATCAAAGCAAAAGGTGGCTACTTTGAAGAACCTAGAATATAAGACATATTTTCAGTTGTTTCACACTTTTTTGTTAAGTATATAATTCCACATGTGTTAATTCATAGTTTTGATGCCTTCAGTGTGAATCTACAATTATCATAGTCATGAAAATACAGAAAACTCTTTGAATGAGAAGGTGTGTCCAAACTTTTGGTCTGTACTGTATATATATATATATATTTTTTTTTTTGCAGTGTCAAGTTTCCTTAAAGAAATATTTTTATTTATTTATATATTATATTCGTATTTATATATTGTATTTATTCTTTTTTATATATTTGTAAATAATTGATAGTATTATCTACGTTTTCTTGTGGATTTTTATATGCATTTATGGTAAATTAAAATTATTTAACATTAATTTTGATCTGAGGATGATGAATATCGGTACCATTGTAAAGTGCAGATAGATGGGTGACAAACTAGTTTAGATAATACTTGCAGTTAACTCAAAATACATCTGTAGGTTACACAATGAAACTTGTTTCCATTTCTCTTGACCTGTCAAGGTGTTGGGAAATTATTTAGCCAGTGCATGGCTGTTTTACATGGAAGGTAACCACTTTCCACTGATATGTTTTCTGTGGACCGATAGATGGAGTAATAAAAGAAGCTTGACAGTTGCTCTAGTTAACCCCTATTTGCTGTTACTAGAGATGAACAAATTTCACGTTATGAAATTTGTTCATGCTTCGTTTGGTGGTAAAAGGTGTCTCCCCTGCATAACAGAAAACGGACGGATCCGTTATGCAGGCCATAGACTTCTATTATGACGGAATAAATAATGGAAGGCATCATAGAATTGCGTTATAGTCCGTGGTAACGGAATCCATAATGCAATTCGCCTTTTACCACCCAACGAAGCGTGAACAAATTTCATAACGTGAAATTCGCTCATCTCTAGCTGTGACCATGCAGCTTAGGATAGATTATATATGTTATTAGGTAATATACCCCATTTAAAGTGGATCCCCTGGCAAAAAAAGAAATGATCCTTGCTTACTTGACAGATTCCTTTGCTTCTGCATCAGTTCTCAGAGATCTGTTTACCTGGCTGCATCGATCGCATCAACTACACGTAAGTGCTGCATCCAGTCACTGGGCTCTTTGGTGCACTGCTGAGGCCATTGATTGGCCGCAGCAGTCATATGTTGTTCACATAACATGCAGTTATGTAAAGATATCATGACCGGAGCAGTGGAAGGTTTTTGCAGGAAGATTCTCTGTTTTGTCCTGTTTCTTCCTGAAATTGGATAACTCCTTTAAGGGAATGATTCAAGAAGGGAAAGCTACCTATGTCTCTGGAATTAATAAAAAAAAATTATACTGATGTTATTCATTTTGTGACCATGGAGAAGGATGACAAGCTAGAATCCACTTTCATCTCCTCTACGTCCAGTCTTCGTCAGTTGTCTTCAGCTGTTGACCACAGTATCACCTCCTCTTGTCTGTCTTTCATGGGGCTCAATTCAGTAATCTTTTCAATTACTTCTAGTAAACACAGGAACTACAGTTGGATCTTCCTCAACCCTAATTCATTTCCTACTCCAAAAATGTTTTCTTAGCATCAAGTCGACCTGGCTGAAATTTTGTAGCTGAAGAGGTGCCTGTTACAGGTTTTGCTTTGGAAGCCATGATGAGTCCATTTTTTAGTTATGTGATCCATTCATGTGAAAAGGAATGTTGGCGACATTACACCTTTTATGATAATTTTTTGCAATGCACTCTATCCATGTGCAGCAAGCCCATGAGGAGTCAGAACGCAGGTTGGGAGTGGTAGTGGCTGTGGCTGTCACAGTCAATCATGGCAGCTGTCCTCACACTGTTGCTCCTTGGGGCCATGCAATGCAGTTTCCTTGGGGCACACCCTGAAGTTGGGGCTCCTGTTTGACGGTAGGTGGAGTGCCTGTGATGTTGGGTGTTTGGATGGGTGCAAGGCAGGACGTGTACAGTGCAATGGTCGACGTATGGTGTAGGAGTCAGGAAACCAGGCCAGAGATAGAAGAATAGATATCTCTCTTTACCGTAGTGCAAAGTGGGAGTTGTAGTACATCCAATTATAGCAGTCACTGTACACAGCACAATTCTCTCCCATATAGCAATGTATAGATTTAGGCGCGGATGGGAGTTATGGCCCTCCTTCCTTTCTATCTAGCTAAAGTCTATCTCAGTAGAATCTATGAAGGACAACAGTACTCTTGCAATGGTGGCTGTAATGTCCTCTTTGGGAAGTAGAATTTTTAAGGCACGTCTGGCCAGAATGTGTCCAAGTGTGAAGGGTGTTTTAACAGTGTCCCTCACTGCAGCAAACTCTTAATGGCTGTACTAGCAGGTTACCTCGCTGGTTCCTATGCTTAGTCAAGCAAACTTTAAGTTCTCCTCTTTCTCTCTCTTCTGTTAAGCAGTAATTTACAGAGAGATCTGTTAGTCTCTTAAGCTTTCTGGGACCAAGAAGACAAAGTATAAAGCACAGCTTCCTTTCTCTCTGAACTCTATCCTAAGACTCACACCCAAACTTCCTGGAGCTGTGTTGAACCTAATTAACTCCATCACTCACATCCATAACCATACTGGGTACACAGAGAATAAAATGACATTAAATAACATGACAAGCATTAAAGGGTAGCCAGTACATATCGATGACCCATCCTCAGGATAGATCATCCATATCTGATTGGTGGGGGTCCCCCACTGATCAGCTGTTTGAAGAGTATGCGGCACTCGTGCGAGTGTCGTTCCAGTCACTTGAATGGGAGAAGTGCTTGTAATTACACTGCGCAACCACTGCAAGCAAAATGACACGCATTGTAATCTTGAAGAGGAAGCAGCGCTCGTACGAGCACTTCCTCCTCTTCAAACAGCTGATCGTGGGGGTGGCGGGAGTCGTAGCCCCACCGATCAGATATTGATGACCTTTTTTTTATGAAAAGAACACCTCTCCAACCATTAAGCATGGGGGTGGATCAATAATGCTTTGGGGTTGTGTTGCAGCCAATGGCACAGGGAACATTTCACTGGTGGAAGTAAGAATGGATGAAGTTGAAAAGAGGATGGCTCCTACAAATGGATAATGATCCTCAAAATCCACAATAGACTACATCAAAAGGCACAAACTGAAGGTTTGACCATGGCCCTCACAGTCCCCGGATCTGAACATCATTGAAAATCTGTGGATAGATCTCAAAAGAGCAGTGCATGCAAGACTGGCCAGGAATCTCAAAGAGCGGGAAGCCTTTTGCAAGGAAGAATGGATGAAAATCCCTCAAACAAGAGGGTTCTACTACAGTAGGTACTAACCATGCAGGGGGGCCAAAGTTTTGCTTCAGGCACTTTTCCTTTTTTTTTGTTATTTTGAAAATGTAAAAGATGAAAATGAAAAAAAAAATAGTTTTTGGTTAAAATACAAAGGGAATGTTTCATCTTCAACTTTATGCCTTTTGGAGATTTCTTCTTCAACTTGCTTTACTGTTCACAGTAACAGTAATTTTGACCAGGGTATATATACTGTATATAAATAGTGACTGTGGCATCTGAGCGGTAGGGGCACACCTCGGCCCTCCGATTGGAAACACTAAAGCAAAATCATGGTGCTCAGATCGGCTGCTATGACAGCCTTTGGCCTTGTGAAGGCTCCCAGGCCTGTCATAGTGAGCTGCCTGCAAAGCCAGACAAGCAGCCTGTAAAAAGTCCATACACTGCGATGGTATCCTGTCGGTGGTACAAACGATCAGAGGAAAAGCATGTTCAAGTCGGCTAAGGGAGTTAAAAATTACAGTGAAAAGCATTAAAAAAAACATTTTAAAGGGAAGGACATGATCAAAACCTTTAAATATCTTAAAGGTTTAAATAAAGTTAAGGAGGGAAGTGTTCTCAATAAGAAGCTAAACACAAGAACAAGTGGGCATAGCAATGTCAGGATATATTATTCTACTGAAAGAGTGGTTGAAGCCAGGGGCGTAGCTAAAGGCTCATGGGCCCTGGTGCAAGACTTCAGTTTGGACCCCCCTTCCCTCAGTGCTTTGTGGCCAGGGGCAGGCGAGCACATAGCCTTCATGCTGCCTGAGATAAAATTGAAACAGCACCCCTTCCCTCCAGCCAGAGGTGTAACTTGACCAGCATACACTTTCTATAATACCTGTGTCTTCTTATGTGGCACAAGGGTCTTTGGGGCCCTCAGGCTCCTGGGCTCAGTAGCGACTGCTACCTCTGATGTGGTTGGGAAATCTACAGTAACTGAATTTAAACATGCCCGGGATTAACACGTCTATATTAAGATAGTAAATAAATATATAAGGGAAGACAAGATGGACCAGGTGGTTTTTTTTGCCATCAATCTTCTATGTTCTATAAATACATATATATATCCTCTAGGACAGCTCACTATGTAGATCTTTATCTAAAGAGCCTCTTATTGAGAACATTATGTATTTTTCTCTTTTTTTTTTTTTTTTTTTTTTGCAATTAGCATCAATCATGTAAGAAAGGGAATGGACTTGTTGATGACACCTAGGGGAGATGTCGAAGGTCATTCACTAGATTTATTGATTTTCGAGCACTATTATAGAAGAATGGCTCGTGTCTCATAATTCATGGTGGACATGTTCTCCTGTGAAGGTTTAGAGCAGGATTTGTTGGACCTTTACATCATGTAACGTGTTAAACATATCATATATTGTAATGACTGCACTGAGACTATGTTCTAGTAGAGAGTGACTGCTGAGGTCTCATATAGAGGGTATGTAGATGCTTAATAGGAGATTGCTCCATTACTGCATATGACAGGAGGAAACCTTGTGATATACAGATACAGAGGTAGTTACTGAGTGACAGGAGGATCCTCATTATGTACATAGCTCGCCCTGTATTAGGGGAACGAGTTTGTGTTAAGAGTCTCCTCCCCATTACCTGACGTCTCCTTCTCACCTGTATAGTAAGGAAACTGAAAGTTGTAAGGAGTTCCTACGGCTGCCTTGTCTCCCGTCACTTGAATTCTGAACGTTACAGAGAAGATTTCTCCACATTCTGAAAATGAAGGGATTTCTTTCCTTGAGACTGAACTATAAAAGGAGAAAGATGGGAAGACTTGAGCCAGAGCTGAAATCAGCAGCAGAGAGACACAAGACAACCGGGCAGGTGAGCGTCTTCTCCTGGTGTATATACAAAACATCAGAGCCGTGGACATTTACATGATGGGTTTATGTACAATAATCATATGTATTAATATCTTATACACAGGTTCATAGGAAGAGAAGAAAGTCTTCAGATCGACACCAATACTCCAGCCATGGACGTCAGACTGGTGGTCTTCTGTATTCTACTTGTGGCTGTGACCGGACATCCACTCAAGAGACTCTGCTCGATGTCCAGATATAAATCAGTATCTTCCGCTGACATCAAGATGATCAGACAACTGCAGAATGAACATGTAAGGAGGAAGATTGTCTTCTACTGAGAGGAGTCTGATTCATGCTATAGAGGTTGAGTCAAAAGTCAGGAAGGAAACTAAATTTTCAAGAAAATTGATCCTATATTATATGTTGATAGAATGGTAGAGAAACCAACTTCATAGCTGCACCCATTGATCTATTACATTCATCCATCTACCTTTGGTTCTTGGCTTTTGACTCTTGACCCTCTATTAGACATCAGCAGTCACACTCTATTAGAACATATTCTCAATTAAGTCATTACAATCTTTATTGTGTATAATGTACCACACTTGATATAAAGCTCCAACAAATCCTGTTCTGACCCTCCGCAGGAGAAGGACATTTCTACCAGTGCAATGAAATGCTACAGAAGAATGATGAGACACAAGCCGTCTGTATGTGACCTAAAGGTAAGTACACATCTGGCTGTCTCTTCACTTGCTCACTACTTTCTTGCACAATAATAAAACTTTACCTCCAAATATACACAAGGAACCACTTTTAGAAACCTATAAACTTTTTAACATCTTCCCTTCTACAGCCCAGTGACCGTCTGATTCTGACCTTGGAGCGGGTTACAATAACCACAGAGGTTCTGGTAAATCTGGCCACGTCTGATGTTCCTGACCCTGTATCACAGTCACTCATGATGTTCCTCAAGATCAAGGATGATCTTCTGATCTGTGTAAGTTCATATGGTTTTCATTGCCACTCTTTGCTTGGTTCATGATTTGATTTGCTTTTTCTGGTTCTGGACATATTGACCCATAAGTTATCATTTTGTGTTTCTTTTGGTCAGAGGGAGTCATCAGAATACAGTAGCACACCTTCTGAGGAGCTGATGCCATGGCTTCACCATCTTCAGTACTTTGTGGAAGAGGTAAGAGTCCGACACTGGCCAACAGTTGTGACATGCACCAATATCATCCTGTCCTCCATGGTGGAGCAGAGAAATGAGCCTGGATATATAGAGTAGATGAGGTTCTTCTGATGACCAGAAGGCTTCACATCATAGAATGATCTTTTTTCATTAAAAAGACAAAAGGAAGAAAGAACATAGATGGCAGATAGAGGAGATGACATGAAGGAATTTATAGTTAATGGTGAATCCACAACATGCCTAATAACCCCTTGACTTGACTTGATGGAAGATGTTGGGTGTTGGGCTCATGGAAAATAACTACAAAGAAGTTTTAAAGAAGATCCACAAGTTTACAGCATTCAATTTCCAAGCTTACAGTTTGTAGCACCCCCCATGAAGGAAATATTCTTCATCCTATGACTAATGGTGACTATGAAATATTGGAAAGAGAAAGAAGAAAATCACTGTCCACAGATTATAAACTTCAGCCGAAGAAACTCTGCTGGAACTTCATTCTCCTCATCAATATTTTATGGGCCTTTTACGAAAATATTTCTTTGATGTTTTAAAGAAGATTAATTTATATTGTATCTATTTATATAATTTATTTGAATATATTTATATCTATAATTAATTAATTTATTTTATTATATATTTTCTAATTAATTTATATTATAATATTACAGCATTTTATTTATTGAATTTCTTATAAATTATTTGTATAAAATTAAAAAAATAAATAAAATACAAATTGTCCAACATTAATATTGATCTGATGATGATTATTGATGCCATGAAGCTTGAAGTCTCCATGTTTTTTGAAGTGAGGTCTTTCATCCAAGCATCTTCCTTTTTTCACCCCTGGATCTTAAACATGTGGAACCCAGACAGTGTCTTTCTACACACAGGACATATCATAAGTAAAGTTTATAGACCCTGGTGACAAAGTGAATGACTACAAAGTCACCTACAAGTGGGGTTGTCTTTTGTTAGGTCTTTGTGGCCATTATTGTGTCAGAGCATGGGACCACCAGGGATCTCCTGATCTGCTTGCACTTCCACCCACATTTCCCCATCCAAACTTTCTCATGATTTGAGCATAGAATCACCTCCTCTTTTTTCTTTGGGGTGCTTCAAACTCGTGATATATTCCATTATTTCTGGGGTACCTCTGAATAATCCACACACAAAGACGACTGCGGCCGACTCATCCACAACTCTGATCAACTCTGCTGTCATTCCATACCCCAGAAATTCTCTCATCAATAGGTTTTGTTTCGGATGCTATCATGATATCATTCTATTTTTTGTGGTGACATTACATTTTTTATTATTAATTTTCAGTGCACACTATGCAAAAAAACTTAGATTACTCCATGTACAGAGCAGTAAGATGTTTAGTATTAGGTGTGGATGGTTTTCGTGTTTGGTCATCCATCATAGTAAATCCTTAGCGATGAGTTCATTGGCATCCTGGAGATTCTGTGGAGGAACTTTATCTACTGTATATATTGAGGGTAACTTCTCTGCTCCATCATGGAGGATAGTATGATACTGGTTGATGTTACTTCTGTAGATCAGAGTCAGACTCTTCACTCTTCCATAAAGTACTAGAGATAGTACAGCCGTGGCTTCATCTACTCAGAAGGTGTTTCGCTGTGTCTTTCTGATTTTCAGTAAAAACTAGAAATATAAGATGATAAATGTTGCATACCAAAACATTAAATCATGTACCATGCAAGCAATGACATAATAAACTTGCACAGATCAGATCATCTCTGATCTTGAGGAACATCATGAGTGACTGTGATAAAGGGCCAGGTACTGTAGATGTGGACAGATTTGCCAGAGCATCCTAAGTCAGAACCAGACGGTCACTAGGCTGTAAGTGGGAAGATATTCAAAAGATATTTTCCTGAAGATGCATCTTAAAAGATGTAGGGAAGATTTTTGATGACTATTATTTAAGAAAGTGACGACCAAGTGAAGATACTGCCAGATATGAACTTACCATTAGGTCACATAAGAAGGCTTGTGTCTCATCATTCTTCTGTAGTATTTCTTTGCACTGCTGGACATGGTCTTCTGTGGAGGGACAGGGCAAGAGCTTTGCAGCTTTACATTACTTAATATATGATACACATTTAGTATAAAAAATTTAATTTAGTATATGATCAAGTAGAGTGTGACTGCTGATATCAAATATAGAGAGTGAAGAAAAGTCAGGAACCGCATGCAGATTCTTTACTAATGATCCTCCAGTAATACAGGAATCCCTGCTATCTACAGATATCACATGTAATAATATGGAGGTAGTTACTGAGTGACAGGAGGACATAGCTCCTCCTGTAGGAGTATAAGAAGTCTCCTCCCAGTTACCTGACGCCTCCTTCTCACCTGTATAGTAAGGAAACTGAATCTGTAAGGAGTTCCCACGGCTGCTGTCACTTATCTCCTGTCACTTGAATTCTGAACGTTAAGCACAAGACTTCTACAGTTCTATCTAAAGATATTACGTGTAATAATACAGAGGTAGTTACAGAGCGACGGGAGGATCCTCATTATGTACATAGCTCCTCCTGTATTAGGGGAAAGATTTTTCTGAGTGTTAGGAGTCTCCTCCCAGTTACCTGACGTCTCCTTCTCACCTGTATAGTAAGGAAACTGAAAGCTGTAAGGAGTTCCCACGGCTGCCTTGTCTCCCGTCACTTGAATTCAGAACGTTAGAGAGAAGAATTCTCCACATCGTGAAAATGAAGAAATTTCTCTCCTGGAGACTGGACTATAAAAGGAGAAAGATGGGAAGACTTGAGCCATTGCCGAGAACAGGAGCAGAGAGACACAAGACAACCGGGCAGGTGAGCGTCTTCCTGAGCATCAGAGCTGTGGACATTTACATGATGGATTTATGTACAATAATCATGTTGTATGTGATAATATCTTATACATAGGTTCATAGGAAGAGAAAAAAGTCTCAAAATCAGCACCAATACTCCAGCCATGGACATCAGACTAGTGGTCTTCTGTATTTTACTCGTGGCTGTGACCGGACATCCACACAAGAGACGCTGCTCAATGTCCAGATATAAATCAGCATCTTCTCCTGACATCAAGATGATCAGACAACTGCAGAATGAACATGTAAGTGGGAAGATTGTCTTCTACTGAGAGGAGCCTGATTCTTGACTATGGAAGTTGAGTCAAAAGTCAGGAAGGAAACCAAATCTACAAGATAATTGATCCAGTCTTTTCCATTCTATATTGACAGAATGGTAGAGTAACCAACTTCATAGCTGCACCCATTGATCTAGTACATTCACCCATCTGTATGCAGTCCCTGACTTTTTAACTCTTGACTTTTTATGTTAGGCATCAGCAGTCACACTCTACTAGGACATATTGTCAATGAAGTAATTACAATATATGATATGTTTAGTACACGTTACATGATGTAAAGCTCCTATAAATCCTGTTCTGACCCTTCACAGGAAAAGAACATGTCCACCAGTGCAATGAAATGCTACAGAAGAATGATGAGACACAAGCCGTCTGTATGTGACCTAAAGGTAAGTACACATCTGGCTGTCTCTTCTCTTGCTCACCAATTTCTTATATACAGTAATACTCATTGAAATGTTATCCACTTTAACTCAAGGAACTACTTTTAGGAACCTTTAACTCTTTCAACATCTTCCCTTCTACAGCCCAGTGACCGTCTGATTCTGACCTTGGAGCGAGTTACAATAACCATAGAGGTTCTGGTAAATCTGTCCACGTCTGAAGTGCCTGACCCTGTATCACAGTCACTCATGATGTTCCTCAAGATCAGGGATGATCTTCTGATCTGTGTAAGTCCATATGGTTTTGATGGCCACTCTTTGCTTGGTTCATGATTTGATATATCTGTTTCTGGACATATTGACCCATAACTTTTCATTATCTTGTGTTTCTCTTGTTCAGAGGGAGTCACCAGGACACAGTAAAACACCTTCTGAGGAGCTGAAACCATGGCTTCACCATCTTCAGCACTTTGTGGAAGAGGTAAGAGTCCGACACTGACCAACAGTTGTGACATGCACCTATATCATCTTGTCCTCCATGGTGGAGCAGAGAAATGAGCCTGGACATATAGAGTAGATGAGGTTCTACTGATGACCAGAAGGTCTCACATTATGCAATGATCTAATTTCATTAAAAAGGCAGAAGAAAGAAGGAACAAAGGTGGCAGACAGAAGAGATGACATGGAAGATGAGGAATTTATAGTTAAAGGTGAACTCACAACATGTCTAATAAATTCTTTACTTATTTTATTGTAGGCTTCTCCACAATGTCTCCAGGACGCCGTGTTACTCAGCCTCATCTCACTAATGGTGGAAGATGTTGGGTGTTGGGCTCATGGAAAATAACTACAAAGAAGCTTCAAAGAAGATCCACAAATCTAGAGGATTCAATTTCCTGGTTTGAATTGTGTAGCATCCTATGCCAAGTCAATATTCTTTATCCTTTGACTAATGGTGACTAGGTGACTAATATTAGAAAGAGAAAGAAGAAAATCACTGTCCGTGGAATTTAAACCTCAGCCACCACAGAAGAAGAATCTCTTCTGGAACTTTCTTCTCATTACTGTTTTCTAGGCCTCTTCAGAACATATTTTTCTCTCGTCGAATTTCCCTAAAGAAAGATGAATATTTTGATATTAATATTGATACTTTGCTATTTTTAAGAAGATTAATTAATATTTTATGTATTTATATAATTTATTTGAATATTTTTATATGTATAACTAATGTATTTATTTTATGTATTTTTTAATATTCTGATATTTTCAAGAATATTAATTTGTTACATATATATATATAATTTATTTGAATATTTTTATATCTATAATTAATATATTTATTTTATTACATATTTGCTAATTAGTGTGTATTAATTTAATATTGCATTTATTGGATTTCTTATGTATTGTTTATATGAATTTCAAAGAAATGTTAAAATAAAAATTGTCCAACATTAATACTGATCTGATGATTATTACTGGTGCCATGAAGTTTGAAGTTTCTATAGTTCCTCGAAGTGAGGTCTTTGTTCCAGGCATCACCCTTTTTTCACCCCTAGATCTTAAACATATGGATCCCAGACAGTTTCTTTGCACACACATCACATATCATCAGTAAAACCTTATAGACCCTGGTGACAAAGTGAATGACTAGAAAGTCACCTCCAAGTGGGGTTGACATTTGTTAGGTCTTTGAGGCCATTATTTAGTGAGAGCATGGGATCATCAGGGGGGATCTTCTGATCTCCTCACACTTTCACCCTCATTTCACCATCCACTCTTCCTCATCATTTCTTTTCACTTGTTGACTACATATCACCTCCTCTTTTATCTCCTTTGGAGTTCCTCAAACCAGTGATCTTTTCTACAATTTCTGGGGTCTCCCTCTGAATAATACACCCAAAGACACTTCCTGTGGTGGACTTGGAACTGAAAGAGTCCCTGGAAAAAATCCTAAAAGTGGCCCCATGTTGTAGGGGGGTCCAAAGTGACAGAAGAAGAAGCAGCACAAATAAGCTTGTTCATCAATACCATAGTGCATAAAATCATCGCATCATAACCATATAGCACAGAACAGTACAATAAATTGCCCCAAAGGTTGTCCCTCTGTGATGGCCATCAATACAATAGATTCTGTTTTCTGTCCTCTTCCACCACATGGAGCAGGAGGCTTAAGAGGCTAGATGTGGGCCAGAGCAGTTGAATTCAGGAGGACTTGTATGGTCGTTGGCCGAGTACATGAGTACCTGATTCTCGCAGAGTTAATTACTGCTGAGAGCTCATTCTGTACCTGGCTAGCGACAGAAAGGATGGATTGGGCGGCCCCCTTGAGCATCGGCCCACCTGGAAATTTCCCTGTAAGGTCTATTCCCTAGCCCAGCAATTCTCTTGTCAACTGGTGGACTAGGCTGTTAGGTTGTAGATGCAGAGGTGTCTGTCTAAGTTTTTGTCTGTCTTAGTCTGTCTTAGGTTTTGTTTCGGATGCGATCATGATTTTATTCTATTATTTGTATCATCTATCCATGAGAAATATACTGCTTCTTCTAAAATAACACATCACAGATGGAAGACTGGATTTCTCCATGTACAGAGTGGTGACATTACACATTTTATTATTAATTTTCAGTGCACACTATCTATATCACAAATATAAAAAACTTGAAAAATATTTTGTACAGAGCAGTGAGATTATATTTAGTGTCCCGTGTGAATGGTTTTAGTGTGTGGTCAAAGGTCATAGTAAATCCTTAGTGATGCGTCTTCTGTCATCCTGGAGATGCTGTGGAGAAACCTCATCTACTGTTTATGTCCACAGCAATTTCTCAGCTCCATCATGGAGGACAGGATGATATTAGTGTTACTTCTGTAGATCGGTGTCGGACCCATACCACTTCTAAGTGCTGAAGATGCTGCATCCATGGCTTCAAATCTTGATTCCCAATGAACGTGAGAAATGCAAGGTGATGATCAGTTATGGATCAAGATGTCCAATATTTACCAGAACCAAAACTTCAAATCATGGACTATGAAATCAATGGATATAATAGCCATTAGGTCACATGCAGACGGCTGGTCTCATCATTCTTCTGTAATATATTATTGCACTGGTGGACGTGTTCTTCTTCTGTGGGGGGAGAGAGCAGAAGTTTTTAAGCTTTACATTACTTCATATACACTGTACATTACACATTCAGTATAAATTATTTAATTTAGTATATGCTGAAGTAGAGTGTAACACTCATGATATTCCTCAAAATCATGGATGATCTTCTGATCTGTGTACGTCAATATGGTCCTCATGTTCATTGAATGGTTCACGTTTTGATGTTTTGTTTCTGGTACTGGACATATTGACCCATAACATCATCATCTTGTATTGCTCATGTTCAGAGGGAATCACCAGGACACAGTAAAACACCTTCTGAGGAGCTGAAGCCATGGCTGCACCATCTCCAGCACTTTGTGGAAGAGTCTTACAGTGGCCTACAGGTGTGATGTGCACTAATATCTTCCTGTCCTCCATGGCGGAGGAAAGAAATGAGCCTGGACACATAGAGTAGATGAGGTTCTACTGAATAACACAAGGCTTCACATTATACAATGACTACTTTCATTGAAAACACAGAAGGAAGAAAGAACATAGATGGCAGATAGAGGAGATGACATGAAGATGAGGAATTTATAGTTAATGGTGAATCCTCAACATGCCTAATAACCATTTACTTATTTTATTGTAGGCATCTCCACAATGTCTCTAGGATGCTGTGTTACTATCATATGAAGAAGCAGTCTGGTTAATCTCCTGCAGCAAAGTTTAGATCCCTATACAGGGCTTAAAGGCTGAATACCAGGGGACTGCCAGAATAATGTCCTTAGGGTTAGCCAAAACATTGATCCGTAACAGCTAAAATACCATTTTTAGAAATGATCCAATAGGGCAAAGCTGTTTACATCCCTATGTCTTTAGTAGTCATGGAAAACTATGAAAATTGTGATTGTGATTGTGTTATTTATGTGTGGAAAAGGGCAGAAAGCCCTAGGAAGTCTTCTTCTAGGCATCCCCCTTTGTTCACCCCTGAATCTTAAACATCAGTAAAATCTATTAGGTTATCTATGAATCATTGCATAAGAAATAGACTTTGATGTTGAATTATTGGCCCCGAAGTCACCTCCAAGAAGCACTGTCTTCTGCTGGATCTATGGGGCCATTATTGTGTCAGAGCATGGGACCACTGGGCCTCCTACGATTTGGTTGCCCTTTTTTTACCCACATTTCCTCATCCAACCTTCCTCATCATTTGTTGTCACCTGTTGCGCACAGAATCATCTCCTCATCTTTTTTTTTTATTCTTTGGAGTTCCTCAAACCAGTGATCTTTCACATCATTTCTATAATCTCCCTCTGGGTAATGGACCCACAGACACTACAGCCAGCTCCTCCATAACCCTGATCACTGCCAGTCTTATTCCCTAACCCAACAGTTCTTTCAGCAACAGGTTGACTGAGCTGATATATTGTAGATGCAGAGATGTCTGTCTCAGGTTTTTTTTTCCGGATGCAATGGACACAATACACTTCAAATCATCAAAACATCAAATCATGGACCATGCAAGCACTGGAGATGATAGACTTACACAGATTAGAAGATCGTCTCTTATTTTGAGGAACATCAGAAGACGTGGACAAATTAACGAAAACGTCCAAATTCAAAATAAGCCTGTCACTGGACTGTAAACGGTAAGGTGCTGAAAAGATAATACGTTCCTAAACATGCATCTTCGAAAGTCTAGGGAAGATTTTAGAAGACAATTATTTAAGCAAATGGTGAACAAGAGAGATATGAACTTGCCATTAGGTCTCATACAGACGTTGTGTCTCATCCTTCTGAATTTTTTCATTGCACTGCTGGAAGTATTCTTCCCCTGGGAAACACATAGCAGGTTTTTACAGTTACATTAGTTAATGTACATTGCACATTTATTTTTATTCATTTTATGCACTTATATAGCGTTACTATGTTCCCCAGTGCTTTACAGACATTAGCATCCAACTGTCCCCAATGGGGCTCACAATCTAAGTTCCCTATCAGTATGTATTTGGAGTGTGGGAGGAAAGCGGAGAACCCGGAGGAAACCAACAACAACACGGGGACAACATACAAACTCCATGCAGATGTTTTCCTTGGTCGGATTCGAACCCAGGACTCCAGGGCTTAGCAACCGTACTACCCGCAGTATAAATTACTTAATTTTGAATATGCTCAAGTAGAGTGTGACTGTCTAATATAGAGAGTGAAGAAAAGTCAGGAACCGCATGTAGATTCTTCACTAATGATCCTCCAGTAATACAGAATCCCTGCTCTCTACAGATATCACGTGTAATAATACAGAGGTAGTTACTGAGTGACAGGAGGATCCTCATTATGTACATAGCTCCTCCTGTATTAGGGGAAAGATTTTTCTGAGTGTTAGGAGTCTCCTCCCAGTTACCTGACGTCTCCTTCTCACCTGTATAGTAAGGAAACTGAATCTGTATGTAGTTCCCACGGCTGTCTTATCTCCCGTCACTTGAATTCTGAACGTTAAAGACAAAACTTCTGCACATCGTGAAAATGAAGGAATTTCGCTCCTTGAGACTGAATAATAAAAGGAGAAATATGGGAAGAATTGAGCCAGAGCTGAAATCAGCAGCAGAGAGACACAAGACAACCGGGCAGGTGAGCGTCTTCTCCTGGTGTATATACAGAACATCAAAGCTGTGGACATTTACATGATGGGTTTATGTACAATAACCATATGTATTAATATCTTACTACACAGGTTCATAGGAAGAGAAGAAAGTCTTCAGATCGACACCAATACTCCAGCCATGGACGTCAGACTGGTGGTCTTCTGTATTCTACTTGTGGCCGTGACCGCACATCCACTCAAGAGACTCTGCTCGATGTCCAGATATAAATCAGTATCTTCCGCTGACATCAAGATGATCAGACAACTGCAGAATGAACATGTAAGGAGGAAGATTGTCTTCTACTGAGAGGAGTCTGATTCGTAGTTATGGAGGTTGAGTCAAAAGTCAGGAAGGAAACTAAGAAAATTGATCCTATATTATATGTTGATAGAATGGTAGAGAAACCAACTTCATAGCTGCACCCATTGATCTATTACATTCATCCATCTACCTTCGGTTCTTAGCTTTTGACTCTTGACCCTCTATTAGACATCAGCTGTCACACTCTATTAGAACATATTCTCAATTAAGTCATTACAATCTTTATTGTGTATAATGTACCACACTTGATATAAAGCTCCAACAAATCCTGTTCTGACCCTCCGCAGGAGAAGGACATTTCTACCAGTGCAATGAAATGCTACAGAAGAATGATGAGACACAAGCCGTCTGTATGTGACCTAAAGGTAAGTTCATATCTGGCCGTCTCTTCACTTGCTCACTACTTTCTTGCACAATAATAAAACTTTACCTCCAAATATACACAAGGAACCACTTTTAGAAACCTATAAACTTTTCAACATCTCCCCTTCTACAGCCCAGTGACCGTCTGATTCTGACCTTGGAGCGGGTTACAATAACCACAGAGGTTCTGGTAAATCTGGCCACATCTGATGTACCTGACCCTGTATCACAGTCACTCATGATGTTCCTCAAGATCAAGGATGATCTTCTGATCTGTGTAAGTTCATATGGTTTTCATTGTCACTCTTTGCTTGGTTCATGATTTGATTTGCTTGGTTCTGGTTCTGGACATATTTACCCATAACTTATCATTTTGTGTTTCTTTTGGTCAGAGGGAATCATCAGAATACAGTAGCACACCTTCTGAGGAGCTGATTCCATGGCTTCTCCATCTTCAGTACTTTGTGGAAGAGGTACACTGGCCAACAGTTGTGACATGCACCAATATCATCCTGTCCTCCACGGTGGAGCAGAGAAATGAGCCTGGATATATTGAGTAGATGAGGTTCTTCTGATGACCAGAGGGCTTCACATCATAGAATGATCTTTTTTCATTAAAAAGACAAAAGGAAGAAAGAACATAGATGGCAGACAGAAGAGATGACATGAAGGAATTTATAGTTAATGGTAAATCCACAGCATGCCTAATAACCCCTTGACTTATTTATTGTAGGCATCTCCACAATGTCTCCAGGACGCTGTGTTACTCAGCCTCATCTCACTAATGGTGGAAGATGTTGGGTGTTGGGCTCATGGAAAATAACTACAAAGAAGTTTTAAAGGAGATCCATAAGTCTAGAGGATTCAATTTCCAAACTTAAATTGGGTAGCATCCCCTATGAAGTCAATCTTCTTCATCCTTTGACTAATTGTGACTATGAAATATTGGAAAGAGAAAGAAGAAAATCGTTGTCCACGGATTATAAACTTCAGCCGCCACAGAGGAAGAAACTCTTCTGGAACTTCATTCTCCTCATCAATGTTTTCTGGGCCCTTTAAGAAAATATTTTTCTTTTGTCGAATTTCCCTAAAAAAAAGATGAATATTCTTTGATGTGTTAAAAAAGATTAATTTATATTTTATGTATTTATATAATTTATTTGAATATATTTATATCTATAATTTATTTATTTATGTTATTATATATTTGCTAATTAATTTATATTATCATATTATTGTATTTTATTTATTGTATTTCTTTTAGATTATTTATATAAAATATAAGAAAAATAAAATAAAAATTGTCCAACATTAATATTGATCTGATGATTATTATTGATGCCATGAAGCTTGAAGTCTCCATGGTTTTTTGAAGTGAGTTGTTTATTCCAGGCATCATCCTTTTTTCACCCCTGGATCTTAAACATGTGGAACCCAGACAGTGTCTTTCTACATGCATCAAATATCATAAGTAAAGTTTATAGACCATGGTGACAAAGCGAATAACTACAAAGTCTCCTACAAGTGGGGTTGTCTTTTGTTAGGTCTTTGTGGCCATTATTGTGTCAGAGCATGGGACCACCAGGGATCTCCTGATCTGCTTGCACTTCCACCCACATTTCCCCATCCAAACTTTCTCATGATTTGAGCATAGAATCACCTCCTCTTTTTTCTTTGGGGTGCTTCAAACTCATGATATATTCCATTATTTCTGGGGTACCTCTGAATAATCCACACATAAAGACGACTGCGGCCGACTCATCCACAACTCTGATCAACTCTGCTGTCATTCCATACCCCGGACATCCACACAAGAGACGCTGCTCGATGTCCAGATATAAATCAGCATCTTCTGCTGACATCAAGATGATCAGACAACTACAGAATGAACATGTAAGGAGAAATATTGTCTTCTACTGAGAGGAGTCTGATTCTCGACTATGGAAGTTGAGTCAAAAGTCAGGAAGGAAACCAAATCTACAAGATAATTGATCCAGTCTTTTCCATTCTATATTGACAGAATGGTAGAGTAACCAACTTCATAGCTGCACCCATTGATCTAGTACATTCACCCATCTGTATGCAGTCCCTGACTTTTTGACTCTTGACTTTCCATGTTAGACATCAGCAGTCACACTCTACTAGAACATATTGTCAATGAAGTCATTACAATATATGATATGTTTAATACACGTTACATGATATAAACCTCCAATAAATCCTGTTCTGACCCTTTACAGGAAAAGAACATGTCCACCAGTGCAATGAAATGCTACAGAAGAATGATGAGACACAAGCCGTCTGTATGTGACCTAAAGGTAAGTACACACCTGGCTGTCTCTTCTCTTGCTCACCAATTTCTTATATAATACTCATCTAAATGTTATCCACTTTAACTCAAGTAACTACTTTTAGGAACCTTTAACTCTTTCAACATCTTCCCTTCTACAGCCCAGTGACCGTCTGATTCTGACCTTGGAGCGAGTTACAATAACCACAGAGGTTCTGGTAAATCTGTCCACGTCTGATGTGCCTGACCCTGTATCACAGTCACTCATGATGTTCCTCAAAATCAGGGATGATCTTCTCATCTGTGTAAGTCCATATGGTTTTCATGGTCACTTTTTGCTTGGTTCATGATTTGATATTACGGTTCTGTTTCAGGACATATTGACCCATAACTTTTCATTATTTGGTTTTTCTCTTGTTCAGAGGGAGTCACCAGGACACAGTAAAACACCTTCTGAGGAGCTGAAACCATGGCTGACCCATCTTGAGCACTTTGTGGAAGAGGTAAGAGTCCGACACTGGCCAACAGTTGTAACATGCACCATATCACTCTTTCCTCCATGGTGGAGCAGAGAAATGAGCCTGGACATATAGAGTAGATGAGGTTCTTCTGATGACCAGAGGGTTTCACATTATGCAATGATCTAATTTCATTAAAAAGGCTGAAGAAAGAAGGATCATAGATGGCAGATAGAAGAGATGACATGAAGACAAGGAATTTATAGTTAGAGATGAATTCACAACATGCCTAATAAATTCTTGACTTATTTTATTGTAGGCTTCTCCACAATGTCTCCAGGACGCCGTGTTACTCAGCCTCATCTCACTAATGATGGAAGATGTTGGGTGTTGGGCTCATGGGAAATAACTATAAACAAGTTTTAAAGAATATCCGCAGATCTACAGGATCAAATTTCCTAGTTTGAATTGTGTAGCATCCCCCATGTCCAGTCAGTATTCTTCATCCTTTGACTAATAGTGACTAGGAAATATTAGAAAGAGAAAGAAGAAAATCACTGTCTATGGAATTTAAACCTCAGCCACCACAGAAGAAGAATCTCTTCTGGAACTTTCTCCTCATTACTGTTTTCTGGGCCTCTTAAGAAAATATTTTTCTCTTGTCGAATTTTCCTTAAGAAAGTTGAATATTCTTTGACATTTTTAAGAAGATTAATTTATATTTTATGTATTTATATAATTTATTTGAATATATTTATATGTATAATTAATGTATTTATTTTATGTATTTATTAATATTCTTTGACATTTTCAATTATATTAATTTGTTTTATATATATATATTTGAATATTTCTATACATATAATCTTATAATTTTTATATTTAGAATATATAATTCATATCTTTATCACATATTTGCTAATTAGTGTGTATTAATTTATTATTGCATTTATTGGATTTCTTATGTATTGTTTATATGAATTTCAAAAAAATGTTAAAATAAAAATTGATTGTCCAACATTAATACTGATCTTCTAATTATTATTACTGGCGCCATGAAGCTTGAACTTTCTATAGTTCCTTGAAGTGAGGTCTTTCTTCCAGGCATCACCCTTTTTTCACCCCTAGATCTTAAACATGTGGATCCCAGACAGTGTCTTTGTACACGCAGGACGTTTCATCAGTAAAACCTAATGGACCCTGGAAAAAAATCCTAAAAGTGGCCCCATGTTGTAGAGGGTCCAAATTGACAGAAGGCAGAGCAACACAAATAAGCTTCTTCTGCAATACCATAGTGCAAAATATTTTGCCCAAAAGCTGTCCCTCTGTGATGGCCATCAATACAGTAGATGCTATTTTCTGTCCTCCTCCCCCATATGGAGCAGAGGACTTAAAAGGTAAGATGTGGACCAGAGCAGTGGAATTCAGGATGGCATGTGTGGTCGCTGGCCGAGTACATGAGTACCTGATTCTCACGAAGTTAATTACCGCTGATAGCTCATTATATACCCAGCCAACAGCAGAAAGGAGGGCTTGGGCGGCCGCCTGGGCATTGGCCCATCGGGAAATTTCCCTATAAGGTCTATGCCCAATCTACAACCGGTTCTTCCACAACCCTGATCACCACCGCTCTCATTCCCTAGCACAGCAATTCTCTCGGTAACAGGTGGACTAGGCTGTTAGGTTGTAGATGCAGAGGAGTGTATCTCAGTTTTGTTTTGGATGCTATCATGGCAGATAGAGGAGATGACATGATGAATTTATAGTTAATGTTGAATCCACAATCGTGCCTAATAAACCTTTTACTTAGTTTATTGTAGGCATCTTCACAAAGTCTCCAGGATGCCATGTTACTATCCCAGGAAGTAGCAGTCTCGTTACTCTCCCGCAGCAAAGTCCAGATCCCTATACAGGGCTTAAAGGCTGAATACCAGGGGACCACCAGAATAATGTCCTTCGGGTTAGCCAAACCATTGATCCGTAACAGCTAAACTACAATATTTAGGAAGGATCCCATAGGGCGAAAGCTATTGACATCCCTATGTCTTTCGTGATCATGGAAAACTATTAAAATGTTAGTCTTCTTGCGATTGTGTTATTTAAATGTGGAAAAGGGGTGAAAGTCCTAGAAGGTCTTCTTCCAGGCATCCCCTTTGTTCACCCCTGAATCTTAAACATCAGTAAAATCTAATAGGTTAGAAATAGATGTTGCTGTTTAGTGATTGGCCCCAAAGTCACCTCCAAGTAGCACTGTCTTCTGCTGGATCTTTGGAGCTATTATTGTGTCAGAGCATGGGATCACTGGGGCATCCTACGATTTGGTTGCCCTTTTTTACCCACATTTCCCCATCCAACCTTCCTCATCATTTGTTGTCACATGTTGCGCACAGAATCACCTCCTCAGCCTCTTTTTTATACTTTGGAGTTCCTCAAACCAGTGATCTTTCACATGATTTCTAGGATCTCCCTCTGGGTAATAGACCCACAGACACTACAGCCAGCTCCTCCATAACCCTGATCACTGCCAGTCTTATTCCCTAACCCAACAGTTCTTTCAGCAACAGGTTGACTGAGCTGATATATTGTAGATGCAGAGATGTCTGTCCAAGGTTTTTTTTCCAGATGCAATGGACACAATAGACTTCAAATCATCAAAACATCAAATCATGGACCATGCAAGCACTGGAGATGATAGACTTACACAGATTAGAAGATCGTCTCTGATTGTGAGGAACATCAGAAGACGTGGACAAATTTACGAAAACGTCCAAATTCAAAATAAGCCTGTCACTGGACTGTAAACGGTAAGGTGCTGAAAAGATAATACGTTCTTAAAGATGCATCTTAGAAGGTCTAGGGAAGATTTTAGAAGACTGTTATTTAAGCAAGTGGTGAACAAGACAGATATGAACTTGTCATTAGGTCAAATACAGACATTGTGTCTCATCCTTCTGTATTTTTTCATTGCACTGCTGGAAGTATTCTTCTCCTGTGGAAGCACATAGCAGGTTTTCACAGTTACATTAGTTAATGTACATTGCACATTTATTTTTATTCATTTTATGCACTTATATAGCGTTACTATATTCCCCAGTGCTTTACAGACATTAGCATCCAACTGTCCCCAATGGGGCTCACAATCTAAGTTCCCTATCAGTATGTCTTTGGAGTGTGGGAGGAAAGCGGAGAACCCGGAGGAAACAGACAACAACACGGGGAGAATATACAAACTCCATGCAGATGTTGTCCTTTGTTGGATTCGAACCCAGGACCCCAGCACTGAGCCAACGTGCTGCCTACAGTATAAATTACTTAATTTTGTATATGCTCAAGTAGAGTGTGACTGTCTAATATAGAGAGTGAAGAAAAGTCAGGAACTGCATGCAGATTCTTCACTAATGATCCTCCAGTAATACAGGAATTCCTGCTCTCCACATGTAATAATACGGAGGTAGTTACTGAGTGACAGGAGGATCCTCATTATGTACATAGCTCCTCCTATAGGAGTTTTCTGAATGTTAGGAGTCTCCTCCCAGTTACCTGACGTCTCCTTCTCACCTGTAAAGTAAGGAAACTGAATCTGTATGTAGTTCCCACGGCTGTCTTATCTCCCGTCACTTGAATTTTGAACGTTGGAGAGAAGACTTCTCCACATCGTGAAAATGAAGGAATTTCTCTCTTGGAGACTGGACTATAAAAGGAGAAAGATGGAAGGACTTGAGCCAGAGCTGAGATCAGCAGCAGAGAGACACAAGACAACCGGGCAGGTGAGCGTCTTCTCCTGGTGTATATACAGAACATCAGAGCTGTGGACATTTACATGATGGGTTTATGTACAATAACCATTTGTATTAATGTCTTCTACACAGGTTCATAGGAAGAGAAGAAAGTCTTCAGATCGACACCAATACTCCAGCCATGGACGTCAGACTGGTGGTCTTCTGTATTCTACTTGTGACCGTGACCGGATATCCACACAAGAAATTCTGCCCAATGTCCAGATATAAATCAGTATCTTCCACAGACATCAAGATGATCAGAGAACTGCAGAATGACCATGTAAGGAGGAAGATTGTCTTCTACTGAGAGGAGTCTGATTCATGACTGTTGAGGCTGAGCCAAATGTCAGGAAAGAAACGAAATGTGCAAGATAATTGATCCAATCTATTCCATTTTATATTATATGCTGGCGGAATGGTAGAGTAACCAACTTCATAACTGCATCCATTGATCTAGTACATTCATCCATCTATGTGTGGTTCTTGACTTTTGACTCTGTTCGGCATCACCAGTCACGCTCTACTAGAACATATTCTCAATTAAGTCATTACAATATATAATATGTACAATACGTATTAGTTGATGTAAAGCTCCAATAAATGCTGTTTTGACCCTCTGCAGGAGAAGGACATTTCCACCAGTGCGATGAAATGCTACAGAAGAATGATGAGACACAAGCCGTCTGTATGTGACCTAAAGGTAAGTACACATCTGGCTGTCTCTTCTCTTGTTGACCAACTTCGAAATGAAATGCACTTTACCTCTGAAGATACACAAGGAACCACTTTATGAACCTATAACTCTTTCAACATCTTCCCTTCTACAGCCCAGTGACCGTCTGATTCTGACCTTGGAGCGAGTTACAATAACCACAGAGGTTCTGGAAAATCTGTCCACGTCTGATGTACCTGACCCTGTATCACAGTCACTCATGATGTTCCTCAAGATCAGGGATGATCTTCTGATCTGTGTAAGTCCATATGGTCCTCATGTCAATTGTTTTCTTGGTTCATGCTTTAATGTTTCAGTTCTGGTGCTGGACATACTGACCTATAACTTATAATCATATTTCTCACAATCAGAGAGAATCACCAGGACACAATAAAACTCCTTCTGAGGAGCTGAAGCCATGGCTACACCATCTCCAGCACTTTGTGGAAGAGGTAAGAGTCTGACAAGGGACTATCGTTATGACATGCACCAAAATCATCCTGTCCTCCAATGTGAAGAAGAGAAATTAGTGTAGACAAGTAGAGTAGATGAGGTTTTACTGATGATCAGAAGGCTTCACAGTATACGATGAACTGATTTCAATGAAGAGACAAAAGGAAGAAAGAACATAGATGGCAGATAGAGGAGAGGACATGAAGGAATTTATAGATAATGGTGAATCCACAACGTTCCTAATAAACCCTTGACTCATTTTATTATAGGCATCTCCACAATGTCTCCAGGACGCTGTATTACTCAGCCTCATCTCACTAATGGTGGAAGATGTTGGGTGTTGGGCTCATGGAAAGTAACTACAAAGAAGCTTGAAAGAAGATCCACAAACTTAAATGTTGTAGCATCCCCCATGAAGTCAATGTTCTCCATCCTATGACTAATGGTGACTATGCAATATTGGAAAGAGAAAGAACAAAATCACTGACCACAGATTATAACCCTTGAGCTGCCACAGAAGAAGAAGCTCTTCAGGAACTTCATTTTTTCATCAATGTTTTCTAGGGATTTAAGAAAATATTTTTCTCTTGTCAAATTTCCCTAAAAAAAGATGAATATTCTTTGATGTTTTCAAGAGGATTAATTTATATTTTATGTATTTAATTTATTTTAATATATTTATTATCTATAATGAATGTATTTATTTTATTTTATATTTGCTAATTATTGTAAGTTTTTTAATACATTATTGCATTTTTTATTGGATTTCTTATCTATTTTATATGAATTTCAAGGAAATGGTAAAATTAAAATTGTTCAACATTAATACTGGTCCTCTGATGGTGATTATTATTGGTGCCATGAAGATCCATTCTTTCACGTTTCCATTCCTGCTGATGTATGATGTCTTCCTCCAGAATGCTCTCTCCTCAGTTCTGCATTCACAGTTTATGATTGTGTCCATCTGTCATCTTCTACTAAAATGTAACATGATATAATTTCCATATAACATTATAGTCCTACACGATGGTCAAAGTAGAATACGTTTTCACAAGTTTCAAAGGTATCAGTCCATTTCTTTTCCATTTTATTTACTGTCTTGTAGGACATTTTTTTGTGTTTTTAACTCCTTTCTGCCACTGCCATTTTCCATTTTTGTTTTTCCCCTCCCTGCCATAACTTTGTATAGTTTATAAGGCCAAAAAAAAGCCCTCTGCCCATCCAGTTCAACCTGTTATCCTGCAAGTTGATTGAGAGGAAGGCAAAAAACCCCTGTGAGGTAGAAGCCAATTTTCCTCACTTTAGGGGAAAATATTCCTTCCCGACTCCAATCAGGCAATCAGAATTACTCCCTGGATTAACGACCCCTCTCTAGTAACTATAACCTGTAATATTATTACACTCCAGAAATACATCCAGGCCCCTCTTGAACTCTTTTAGTGAACTTACCATCACCACCTCCTCAGGCAGAGAGTTCCATAGTCTCACTGCTCTTACCGTAAAGAATCCTCTTCTATGTTTGTGTACAAACCTTCTTTCCTCCAGACGCAGAGGATGTCCCCTCGTCACAGTCACAGTCCTGGGGATAAATAGATGATGGGAGAGATCTCTGTACTGACCCCTGATATATTTATACATAGTTATTAGATCTCCCCTCAGTCGTCTTTTTTCTAAAGTGAATAACCCTAATTTTGATAATCTTTCTGGGTACTGTAGTCCACCCATTCCAGTTATTACTTTAGTTGCCCTCCTCTGAACCCTCTCCAGCTCTGCTATGTCTGCCTTGTTCACAGGAGCCCAGAACTGTACACAGTACTCCATGTGTGGTCTGACTAGTGATTTATTTGTCTATTTGCATGACCATATGAGGGCTTGTTCCTTGCTGGACAGGTTATATTTCCTAATGGCACCATTTAATATTTCATTTTATGCACTGGGCAGCTGGAAAAACCTTATTAATGTTGTGGAATTGGAAAAACACGCACTTGCACTATTGTTTTTAGGTTTTTCTTTAGTGTTCACTGTGCATTAAAAATGACCCCTTTCCTTCATTCTGTAGGTCAGTTCGATCACAGTAATAATAAATTATATATACTATTCTTTTTGTAAAGCTGTCACCAACTTATCTGTCTGTGCTCCAGTGATGCACTCTGGAGATGCGGTGGTGAGCTATTGATGGTTTAGGTGTGTTTTATTATTGCAGGCTTAGTGACTGCTCAGACTGCCTATCCTAAAGGCATCTGGTGTCCTGGTCCAATGGGGCGTTAAGTCCCTGGACCTACCGGTTCTGATCCAGGGACTCGGCGCTCTAGTTATAGGTTTTTCTCCCTAGCTGTGCTCCCAGTTCTGGTTCTGTGTGCGTTTTGAATTCTTGATTTATTGACCTTGGCTTGCCTTTGATTACTTTCTGTCTAGTGATTTGGTACTGTGAATCCCGTCTGGTTCTGACTTTAGCTTGGCCATTCTGATACCCTCTGTCTTCTGATTTGGTCCATTCCTGTATGACCACATATCTGTTTTGGTTTTGTCTGTGTGTGTGTCTGTCCTGCACTTAGCAGAGCAAGGAATGTCGAACAGTGCGGACTTGCCGCTTAGGGCTTGCACTGGTGGCAAGTCAAGCAGGGCATTATAGGAACTTTAGTGTTGTCTTAGTGTTGTCTTCTGCTGTATCTTTGTCGCCATTATTGGGTCAACCCTGGACCAACGGAGATCCTACGATCTGCTTGCACTTCCACCCACATTTCCCCATCCAAGCTACCTCATCATTTGTTGTCATCTGCTGAGCACAGTATTTCCTCATTTTTTACCCTTTGGAGAGCCTCAAACCAGTGATCTTTTTAACTATTTCTGTGGTCTCCTTCTGAATAATACACCCACAGACACTAAAGCCAAAACCTCTCCACAGTCTTAATCACTGCCAGTTTCATTCCTTAACCCAACAGTTCTCTCATCAACAGGTGGACCGGGCTGATGTGTTGTAGATGCAGAGGTGTCTGTCCCAGGTTTTGTTTCGGATGCTATGCTATGATTTCATTCCATTATTTGCATCATCTACCCATGGGAAATATACTGGAATACTGTTTGTATAGGACAGCTTTATTATTGCTTTAACATGTTCCATTGTGTTTCATTATTACAGAGCAGTGAGATTATACTTAGTGTCACATGTGGATGGTTTTGGTGTTGGGTCATGGAAGGAATATGCTGTAGAGATGCTGTAGAGAAGACTCATCGTCTATATATGTCCAGGATAATTTTATTGATATTGATGCATGTTATCTTTGTAGATGAGTGTCAGACTCTTCCATTTTCCACAAAGTTTTGGACATGTTGTAACCATGGCTTCTGCTTTTCAGAAGGTGTTTCCCTGGTGTTTCTGTATGAATGCAAGAAATACAAAATGATGATCCACCAGATCCAAAACATCAAATGATATATCATGCAAACAATGAATATGAGGGCCATATGGACACAGATCAGAAGATCATCCTTAAATTTTGAGAAACATCATGAGTGACTGTGATCCAGGGTCAGGAACAGTAGACGTGGGAAAAATTTGCCAAAAAAGTCCAAAGGTCAGAATCAGATGATCATTGGTCTGTAAACGGGAAGATGTTGAAAAGATGATAGTTCCTAAAGATGTATCTTAGAAGTTTTGGGGAAGATTTGAGATGACTATTCTTTAAGAAAAAGGGGGACAGACAGCACATCCCAGTGTGCAGGTGCACGTCGCCATGGCTAGAAACACAAAGGAAAAAAAATAAATACAATGTAACAGCCTTCTGCAAACCAAATAAAGTACAAAAATGCTATAATAATAGAAAATATTCTGGTGCTAACGCTTATTTAATAAATTTGAGATTTTTGGCAAATACATTTTGCACAAAATTATTTGGGCCTGTCTGCCAAATGTCTAGGCGATCTCTGTAAGACGGGAACCTAACACTAAATACTACCTGTTATGTGCCATGAAGACCACCATAAAATTCAGGGAGTGCAGGTTCCACATGCATGCTGGGTCCACTCTGCCTTTTATCATTTTTGGTGCCAAGGAGAGGTATAGAGTGGACAGGGGCGTAGCTAAAGGCTCCTGGGCCCCGGTGCAAGAGTTCAGCTTGGGTCCCCCTTCCCTCAGTACGTTGTGGTCAGGGGCAGGGGAGCACATAGTCTATCTGCAGCCTGAGGCAAAAAATGAAACAGCACCCCCTCCATGCCAAATTCTTGACCTAACCCCTTCCCTGCAGCCAGAAGACTAACTTGAACATTCTGGGCCCCAGTGCAAAATGTATAACAGAGCCCTCCCAGCATGCACTTTCTATAATACTGGTGGCACAAGGTTCTTTGGGCCCCCTCAGGCTCCTGGGCCCGGTAGCGACTGCTACCTCTGCACCCCCTATAGCTACACCCCTGAGAGAGGACCCTCATTGCATTCATTGGTAGCCATCAGGCACCAGGGGAGGTATAGAGTTGGCTCAGCATACATGTTGGTACCTGCATTCACTGGATTTAATGGAGGCCATTTTGGCACCAAAAATGATAAAAAGCAGAGTGGACACAGCATGCATGTGGAACCTGCACTCCCTGAATTTTATGGTGGCCATTATGGCACAAAACAGATAGCATTTAGTGTTAGGTTCCCGTCTTACAGAGATCGCCTTGACGTTTTGCAGAGGGGCCCAAATAATTTTGTACAAAATATATTTGCCAAGAATCTCAAATTTACTAAATAAGCGTAGTATTAGCACTAGAATATCTTCTATTACTATGGCATTTTTGTACTTTATTTGTGTAAATGACTTCCTATAATCCATGCTCCAGTAGAGTGTGACTGTTGATTTCAAATATAGAGAATGCAGAAAAGTCAGGAACTGCATGCAGATTCTTTACTAATGATCTTCCAGTAATACAGGAATCCCTGCTATCTACAGATATCACATGTAATAATATGGAGGTAGTTACTGAGTGACAGGAGGAACCTCGTTATGTACATAGCTCCTCCTGTAGGAGTTTTCTGAGTGTTAGGAGTCTCCTCCCAGTTACCTGACGTCTCCTTCTCACCTGTATAGTAAGGAATCTGAAAGCTGTAAGGAGTTCCCACGGCTGCTGTCCCTTGAATTCTGAACGTTGGAGAGAAGATTTCTCTACATCATGAAAATGAAGGAATTTCTTTTCTTGAGACTGAAATATAAAAGGAGAAAGATGGGAAGACTTGAGCCAGAGCTGAGATCAGCAGCAGAGAGATACAAGTCAACTGTGCAGGTGAGTGTCTTCTCCTGGTGTATATACAGAACATCAAAGCTGTGGACATTTACATGATGGGTTTATGCACAATGATCATATGTATTAATATCTTATACACAGGTTCTTAGGAAGAGAAGAAAGTCTTCAGATCGACACCAATACTCCAGCCATGGACGTCAGACTGGTGGTCTTCTGTATTCTACTTGTGGCCGTGACCGGACATCCACACAAGAGACGCTGCTCGATGTCCAGATATAAATCAGCATCTTCTGCTGACATCAAGATCATCAGACAACTGCAGAATGAACATGTAAGGAGGAAGATTGTCTTCTACTGAGAGGAGTCTGATTGAGCTATGGAGTTTGAGTCAAAAGTTAGGAAGGAAACCAAACTGCAAGATAATTCATCCATTCTTTTCCATTACATATTATATTTTGGCTTTCAGGATGGCTGAATGGTAGAGCTAGGCCCATTGCTCTATTACATTCATCCATCTACTTGCAGTTCCTGACTTTTTGACTCTTGACCCTCTATGTTAGACATCAGCAGTCACAATCCACTAGAACATATTCTGAATGAAGTTATTACAATACATAATATGTAAAATACACATTACATGATGAAAAGCTTCAACAAATCTTGTTCTGACCCTCCACAGGAGAAGAACATGTCCACCAGTGCAATGAAATGCTACAGAAGAATGATGAGACACAAGCCGTCTGTATGTGACCTAAAGGTAAGTACACAACTGGCTGTCTCTTTCTATGCTTATCAGTTTCATACTTAATACTCCTTGAAATGAAATTCACTTTAACTGTGAAGATACACAAGGAACCACTTTAGGAACCTATAACTCTTTCAACATCTTCCCTTCTACAGCCCAGTGATCGTCTGATTCTGACCTTGGAGCGAGTTACAATAACCACAGAGGTTCTGGAAAATCTGTCCACGTCTTCTGTACCTGACCCTGTATCACAGTCAATCATGATGTTCCTCAAAATCAAGGACGATCTTCTGATCTGTGTAAGTTTATATGGCTCTCATGTTCATTGTTTGCATGGTCCATGATTTGATGTTTTGGTTCTGGTACTGGACATGTTGACTTATAACTTATCATCATATTTCTCACATTCAGAGGGAGTCACCAGGACACAGTAAAACACCTTCTGAAGAGCTGAAGCCATGGCTGCACCATCTCCAACACTTTGTGAAAGAGGTAAGAGTCCGACACTGACCTATAGATGTGACATGCACCAATATCATCCTGTCCTCCATGGAGGAGCAGAGAAATAAGTCTGGACATTTAGAGTAGATGAGGTTCTTCTGATGACCAGAGGGCTTCACATTGTACAGTAATCTAATTTTATTGAAAAGACAGAAGAAAGGGGGAACATAGGTGGCAGATAGAGGAGATGACACGAAAACGAGGAATTTGTAGTTAATAGTGAATCCACAATGTGTCTTATAACCCCTTGACTTATTTTGTAGGCATCTCCACAATGTCTCCAGGATGCCGTGTTACTTAGCCTCATCTCATTAATGGTGGAAGATGTTGGATGCTGGGCTCATGGAAAATAACTACAAAGAAGCGTGGAAGATGATCCACAAGTCTAGAAGATCCCATTTCCAAACTTAAATTGTGTAGCATTCCCCATAAAGTCAATATTCTTCATCCTGTGACTAATGGTGACTATGAAAATTTGGAAAGAGAAAGGAGAAAATCAATGTCCACGGATTATAAACCTCAGCTGCCACAGAAGAAGAATCTCTGGTGGAACTTTATTCTCCTCATCAATGTTTTCTGGGCATTTTAAGTAAATATTTTTCACTTATTTCTGTAAAGAAAGATGAATATTGTTTTAAATCTTTGAGAAGATAATTTTATATTTTATGTATTTATGTAATGTATTTAAACATATTTATATCTATAATTAATGTTTTTGTATTTATTTGCTAATTAATTTATATTATTATATTATTGTATTTTATTTATTGGATTTCTTATGGATTTTGTGTATACATTTTAATGATATGGTAAAATAAAAATTGTTCAACATTAATACTGACCTGATAATCATTATTGTGTCATTAAGTTTGAAGTCTCCATGGTTTCTTGAAGAGAGGTCTTTCTTCCTGGCGTCACACTTTTTTTTTTTGGGTGGAACCGAGTCCGTGACATATCATCAGTAAAGTCTAATAGACACTGGTGACTGGGTACAAAGTCACCTCCAAGTGGGGTTGTCTTCTGTTAGGTCTCTGCAGCCATTATTGTTTGAGAGCATAGGACCACTAGTGGATCCTCTGATCTACTTGCACTTTGTCCTACATTTCCACATTAAACCTTCATCATCCTTTTTTTAACCTGTCGAGCGTAGTATCACAGGGTATATCATCAACAATGTCTAATAGACCCTGGCTACAAAGTGAATGGCTACAAAATCACCTTCAAGTGGGGTTGTCTTCTGCTGGATCTTTCCATGTGTACATATCAAAGCATGAGACCACCAGGCAGGGCGTAGCTAAAGGCTCATGGGCCCCCAAAGTCCATCTGGGCTCCCCTTCCTTAGTCTCTGTGTATCTCTTATGGGCACAAGGTTCTTTGGCCCCCTCAGGCTCCTGGGCGGTAGCGACTGCTACCTCTGCACCCCCATGCTACGCCCCTGCCACAGGACATCCTACGATCTACTGAATTTTCACCCATTTCTATCAACCTTCCTCATCATTGTTTTTCTATTGAGCACAATATCACCTTCTCTTTTTTATCCCTAGTGAGAAACATTTTTTGTGCAATTTCTGGAGTCTCCTCCAAACAATACACCATCGACACTACAGTTTGCTCGCCACAACTCCTGATCTCCACGTCTCATTCGTCTCCCCAGCAATTCTCTCTTTAACAGGGGACTGGGCCGATA
>ONZH01019977.1:0-28089 GCA_900303285.1 Rhinella marina | reverse complement strand
AATGGATTTGTATCACTGAGATAGAACAATAAAAAAAAACAGGGTTAGTTATGGCGATAGCTGCACTACTAGTGCCAGCCAGCCAAGTGACAAAAAAAAAAATGTCTTCTAGCCCTTAGAAGGGCTGTTGAGTTCTTTGTGGGTGATCCCTGCCTAACAGACAACTAAATGCAGGCCCTAACACTGTCCCTGAAAGGCAGCAGCTCTATCCCTAACGACATCCAGACGGCATATGAGCCGAGCACCGCGGCCAGTCGGTAGTATATTCTAGGGTCACCTGATAAGGCCAGCCAACCCCTGCTATCGACATGTAAGGGCCCCACGTGATGCTGGGTGGTACGCAGAGTCTCCTGGCTTGTGATTGGCTGTGTTTTTAGGCGCCAAAAAAGCACGATGCGGAAGTTGCCATTTCCTCGAGCACGGCGAGATACTCGTCCGAGCAGCGAGCACTTACGAGTACCCTAATGCTCGAACGAGCACCAAGCTCGGACGAGCATGCTCGCTCATCTCTAGTGTACACCTATCTGGTGATGTTTGTCCTGGGGTTTGACTTGCCTGTTCTATTCAGCAGCTCTGTGGCTAGTACACTCCGAGACTCCTTTAACCCTTATGCACACCACGACATACGGATACATTGTGATGCAGGGTGTGAAATATGGAGTGGAATCACATGCTGAGCCCACTCTATATGTGGTGGGTGCTGGCTGTGTAGCTGTGTTTGCCCTGGAAAAAAAACAAGCCCCCATATAGCTCTGTAGAAATGTATAAAAAAAACCAATATAATGTATAAAAATTTTTAAAGGATATATAAATAAAAACAATATAAATTTGTTATAGCCATTATCATACTGACCTGCAGAATAAGGTTGTCTTGTCATTTTTAGAGCACAGTGAACTGTGTAAGTGCAAAACTCAAAAAACCTTGGCTGAGTTGTCCCATTTTCCATTGCAAGCTATGGTAAAATAAACAGATCATTAAAAATACAACTTGCCCAGCCCATAAAAAAACAAGCCCTTATACAGCTATTTGAAAAATAAATAAATAAATAATATGGCTTTTGAAAGGCAGGGAAGGGAAAATAAAATTAGGCCATGTCCAGAAAGAGTTAAGTTCCACTTGCCGCCAGCTTCAGCAGGGGGACCATGAGGCTGTATCTTGTTCTCGCCTAGTTCTAGATATTCTCTCTGGTTGCTCTAGCTCTGACTTACAGACATGTACACACACAGGAGCAGTACAGTATTTCTTGCCTATTTTTATTACAGGCTGAATTCCTGGCAATCCTGACCAGGAATTAGGTGCTTATTGCTGGAATAAGATGCTAAAGCGTTTTGTTTTTTTTAAATAAAACTGCAAATCTGTAACTATCCTGGGATACTAGGAGTTGTAATTACACAACAGCTGGACAGCCGCTCATTTGAGACCAACTTTGCAGATCAAGTTTGGTGTACGAGGAAGTTATGCTTTGACTCCCTGCGATTTGATGTGCATGGAGGAACGGATTCAACCGATTTTTTTGGACTTGCATCTTCTGGGGATCACATAGAATCCAGGATTGTAACATCCACTTACAGAAAAAACACTGCAGGCAACACCATACTCCTTTCTACATCCTGCCACCCATCACATGTCACTAGAAATATACCCGGGGGGAAATGATAAGGGTTAGGCGCAATTGTTCTAAGGCTACTTTCACACTAGCGTTTTTCTCTCCGATTCAGGCATCCGCACCAAGATGGAGTTTCAATGGAGTTCAGGACGGATCCGTCACCACATACAGACAGACAGACAGACAGACAGACATACATACACATACACATACACACAACCACTTACATACTCGAGGCAGGCAGGCCTTACGTCTTCACGCCCAGGAGGCGCGCCGCTATGACGATTCCCTACAGCGCCCTCAGCGCCCAGCAGAGGGCGCTGTGGGGAATCGTCATAGCTGCGTGCCTTCTGGGCGTGAAGACGTAAGGCCTGACTGCCTGCCTGCCTGGAGTATGTAAGTATGTATGTGTGTGTATGTATGTATGTCTGTATATGGTACTGTGTGACATGTGTGGCAAATTTCCCTGCGGCAGTCCGGATCCGGCAGCACCCTTCACCTGCCGGATCCGGATTGCCGCTAGTGTGAAAGTAGCCTTATGTCTCTACCTTTCTATTAGAAGCAGAAAAAATCAGGGATAGACTGTTAAGAAGAAACTATACGGCCCATGCTATTGACAGTGCCAAACAATGGGTGTTATCTCTTAACAGACAATCTCTATTGTTTCCTTGTTTTCAAAAAACATATAAAGAAAAAACTAAAATAAGGGCTATAAATGCTAAAAAAAATAACAAACCGACCATTTTTGTTACTGGTTTCAGTCAGGAGTACCGGGCAATATGTAATATAATACAGCGACACTTACCAGTACTCAATTATGACAGTGAGTGGAAGGATGTGGTTGCAGAAGGGGTTAAATATGCAGCACGCAAGGCTCCTACGCTGGGGAGTAAAATCAGTCCCAGTTTGTTTCAGGATAAAATTGTCAAACAACCAGTGTGGTTAACTTGCAGGGGCAGTTACAAATGTGGCAGTAAAAAATGTATAAGTTGCAACCATATGCAAACAGGCCAAAAATTCACCTTTACAGCTACTGCCAAAAGTTATACCATTAGACAGTATTTGAATTGTAACAATGAGTTTGCAGTATATCTGATTACATGTAGAACATGTTCCCTTCAATATGTGGGATGCACCACTAAAAAAATCAAGGCAAGGATTCGTAAACATTTATCAGATATTCCTCACTACAGGGAACATAATGTCTCTGCGGTGAGCTTTCACTTTGCTACAGTTCACAAAGGGGATACTGCGGCTTTTGTAGCTCAAGGTATAGAAAGGGTTACCTTCCCAGTCAGGGGAGGTGACCACAAACAGAAACTCTTGAGCAGGGAAGCATATTAGATGTTTGAAATGGGAACTTGTTTCCTGTCTGGTCTGAATAAGAAACATGATTTAATTTTGCTATATAGGTGAAGGGTTTGCACTTCATGTCTGTTTTTATATGTATAACAGGTGCCTCCCATCACAGGAGTCATGTGATCTTGGTTCCTGGGTGTAATTGTGACTACTGTGTTTTAAATACTGCGTTTCATTCACTCTGTGGTGTGTCATGAATAAGGACCGTGATGTAGGGGTCCGAAACGCGTAGACCGTCCATGTACTACTTGTTTGGCTTTTACCGCTATTAATAAAGACGCAAGCATTTTATACGGAAGCTGGACTTTACTTTTCTTTTCCACGAGGAAGTTTGTTTCACAAACGTTGTGAAGAACATCTGGCACTGCCGACCAACATGTTTAATCCAATGGGGGCTCCACAATTGTGTCTAACATGCCAATTCTAAAAGCTGCCTTGCCTCCCTGCTCTTAGTGTATAACGCTGCTGTATAGTCAATATCATTTCGACCATGTACTACCTGAAATGCCTTGTTTCCTAATCTTAAGTGGAAATTAACTTTATTTAAGCATATTTTCTATATATACTTTTTTCCTGCACTTTTCTACTTTGCCTTTGTTATTGCTATATTATATTCAGCAGCAGATTTCTCCTGACTGAGATGGATTTGCAATGAATTCATCTCTTCCCTGGGGAGATTTCTGACATTTGTTTTAATTGTACCAATTATTCACTTACTGCATTATGGATATCTTGAGGGATGCCAGCTTAGAAGTAATTATGAGACAGTCTTCATTAGACTACAGTGTTTTTGAATCCATTTGAAATGTTTTCTTTTCATAAGGAATCCTTTACTCTTGTAAACAAATAGATTAAGTAACAAAATGAAAGGACACCTGCCAGCAGGGTCAACCATATTAGGTCAAGCCTACTGACAGGGTTGATCCTGATGGTCCTGTGGAAATCTGATGTGACATTCCTGAGGGGGAAAATTTTTTTTTTATTTTATATCCAAATGAGAGATTTGATAGCTTAAGGATCAGGGCCTAGTCCCTAAGCACACCACAGAATCTTAGCTTTATAGTGCTGGCTATGTCTCTTGGTGCCACGAAGCCCTCATTTGTATAAAGAATAACATGCCTTTTTTTCATGGCCACAAAATATTTTATAAAAGTCAAGTATCACTTTAATCAGCAGGATCAACACTACCAGACTGTTTAAAAAAACAAAGGAAGTACTTGTCCAACTTGTACAGTGTGTGAATGTCACAAAATCTAAATGTAGAAGCAGACTAAAAGAAATCTGCATTATGCATCTTATAAATGCCAAAAAGAAATAAAGAATGCACAGAATTCCAACGCATTTCAGATCTAACAATAATATTTCATGACATAAAATTGTATAAAACAGACACAAACAGTATACAGTTGATTGCAATTGGTGGATCATTCGACATCACATGGTACAATAGTGTTGTTGTGTATCACAATCTATGTACGCAAAACAAGTCTGGAAAGCAAGATGTTAATAATATAAGATCAAATCATATTTCCGATTTATTCTTTTAAGGACTCAAGTAACTAACTTTTACTTATGACTTAGTGACATTTTAAAGTTTTTAATGGGGAGGGGTCTAAATGCTGAGACCCCCACTCATCACTAGAATGAAAGGAGAGAGGTGCCACCTTAAATGATGACACATCTCTATTATGTAATGTACGTGTAGCAAAATGTAAGGTGTCTGCTGATACATTCCTAGTTATAAAATGTCAGTTGTTTTCTATCTTGTTGAAAAGTTGAAAAACTTTTCACATAATAATTATGTTTGTTCCAAAATCTGTTATGATGTGAATTGCTACATAGATTATAATACAAGAAAAAACACATTTGCTTCTGATTGATCTGTAACTACTGTATATATTTCTGCATTGTTATACTATTTTATTCCATGAGTAAGGATCGTTATTGTTGGATCCGCAATGCGTAGATATTGTATGTGTCCTTTATTTCTTTTTGGCTTTTATAAGACTTATAAATAAAGTCTCTGTCGTCTTTTATTTGAGGCAGGATTTTTTTTTTCAGTTTCTACCAGGCAGTTTGCCTGGCATAATACAGTTGTGCTGACCAATAGGTGCTCATTAACCCCTTCTTGACTGTCAACGTACATGTACAGCAGAAGTCTGGTCTTTAAGGATGGAGTTTGCTTACAAGATTTTAAACAGCAGACTCTTGGGGCTAATATCTGCGATTAGTAAGAACACGGTTGTGCCCATGGCTTTTGAGGTGGCTTTCCCCTGGAGTGCTACACTCCCTAACCCCCTCAGGAGGATTGGAGTAGCCATTTCTTGTCTACGATAGCATGGGTCTCTCTGAATAAACCCATGCTATTGCAGTTCCTATGGACCCCTACAGGTGGCAGAGCTTTATTAAGAACATCACAAATTTGTGATGAATTACAATGGCAATTTCTAGGTAAAAAAAAAAACTGCAAATTAGGTAAATTTGAGCAGAAATTGGGAAAAAATGCAAGGAGGAATGTTAGCTAGGAGAGGAAGAGATTTCATACAAACTATACAATTTAGAGATATTCGTTGTCCATTGCTCCAGAGTTCACAAAAAGTTTACAAAATGTTGCAAAGGGAGACTTCCTCAGGGGCCTCTACCATGTGTGGCTCTTCACCTCTTATTTCCATTTTGCACTTCCAAGACAAAAAATGAGGGCTTGAAATGGTTTAGGTGTACCTCCAACACCATAGAAGTGTTGATATGTGGCAGAAGAGAGAATAGCCCTTTTACTAATATATACTGCTAATAGATAGAGAGTTGTTCTATTTGCTTGAGCTTTGATTCTTAATTTACTTGTAATTCTAGAAGAAATCAGATGGTTAGCATGCATGTGTATTACCATGCACCTCATCACAATGGAGCATCTGCCCTCCAGTGTCTAATGAGGTGGTATAGACATCATCATCCATTGCTGTACATAGACAGTGGGGAAACAGATATAATAAATTCTTGGAAATCCATCAAAACCCATTTGAAGTTAGTATTTTGTGTGACACTGTTACTTGTAAAGGTGCCACCAATAAAATAGTAGTCCCATCAGGACAACTCTTTTTCAAAATAATTTTCCAATGTGATCAGCTGATTGCCCTGAGTCTGAAAGATTGAACCCTGAAGTAATAGCGCTGTGGACATCTACAGGAGAACTGTGCAATTACACAAGGACCAGTCCAGTAAATCACTTGTTACATCAGCACCTCAAGTCTATTGCTTCCCAGTAGAGATGAGTAAATCTATTTGTCGATTTGCTGATTCGTATCGAATCTTGGAAATTTTCAGCTGCGAAGCGAATCCGAATATTAGGTGATTCGCTCTGTTAACATTCAAAAATATTTCTAAGGCTTTCTACGCATTTGCTACCTACTTGTCCAATAAATTGTACAATAATGCTATGTATAAGTTACTCTATACGCTGTTGCATACAAATTCAAGTAATTAGCTAACTTTTACTGTTATTTCGTTATTCGTGCGCAAAAACCTGGGAAGAAAGCGGTCACCTTACCTAGTGGGCAGGGCTTGCTCTGATTGGCTCAGGCTCAGTAAGCCAGTGACGCTTCTACTGCGACTGCTGAGATAAGCAGAAGCATTGTGTGTGAAGTTCTGAGACACTGAGACCTGTGTTGTTGAAATTGGGGTGTAATTGTTCAGGGAATCCATATTACACATCAGGGATACTGTAGGGCCAGTGCAGGGCTAGTAATTGATCAGGCAGGGAGAGGGAGACAGGGAGAGAGACAGAGAGAGTCAGGGACAAAGACAAAGACCAGCTGCAGGGCTGGGATGGATAAGCAAAAGAGGTCCAGTTCCAGTAAGACCTCGAGCTCTAAAAAAAAGGAGAAGGTGGCACAGGGCAGCAGTGCCAAAGGACCTGTAGCCGGAGCTTCAACTTCTGTAATTCATAATAGTTGGCAGGTGTTCCACCGGGCAAACCCACCAAGGCTCAAAATTGTAGTGGAGGAGAAAGTGGATGAGGTAGTGGAGTAGATGGCACGCTCATCTCAGTCTCAGCTGGATGATCTGTCATCTGCTGATACAGTATCCATATGTAGCCAGGGGTCTGGAAGGGGCAGCTTCACCATTCCGCTCCAGCAAAGCCCATCATTTTGTGCCACCTCTCGGGCTTCAGTGCTTCCTCCTAGTGGTGTCCCTTCTTAAATTTATAAAATAAAAGGCCACTGAACCCCTCCGCATAATCTGGCGGTTATAGAGGGCAGCCTCCCTGAGGATTTCTTAGAGGGCAGTCAGAGTTTGGACTGCCCAGAATTGTCGGTTAGTGGGGAACAGCCTAATTTGCAGTCCGAAAAAAGTGGTGGGGAAGAGTCTGATGATGAATCTGATGTGTTAGACTGGAGGACCTGGGAGGTGGATCGGGCTGGTGAGGAGGGTTTGATCTCCGAGGAGGAGGGTGGTAGTAGTAGTGGCAGCAACAGAGGACAGAGGCGAGTTAGGCCCAAGGCCAGTCCTTCCTTGGGAACTAGCGAGACCCCAAGTATAGTGGGGCTGGAACCAGGGCGTAAGCGTGCAAGGGTTACAAGCTTGGCCAGCTGTAGAGGGAGCACGTCGGGTGTGTGGAAGTATTTCACCACTCTGCGGGGGACAGCAGTATGGCCACGTGTAATTTGTGTAAACATAAATTGAGCCGTGGGAAAGCCACAAATGTCGGAACCACTGCTCTGTGGAACCATCCGAAGCGGCATCATGCCGGCAATTTAGAGCAGCTCATTAAAACTGAAGAGCTATTTACTTCTCCCGGGATCCCTTCTGTCAGGCAGGCCGCATCCAGGGCTGTAGCTCAGCCCGCATCCAGGGGTGTAACTAGTACATACACCTCATCGCCCACTGCGTGCATGTCTCCATCTCCTCTTATTCGGCAGCCGCCCATTGAAGAGTGCGTGGCCAGGAAGCAGTTTTACACCACAAGTAATCCGACAGTGCACAAACTGAATGGTCACCTGACAAAGTTGCTGGCTGTGCAGTCTCTGCCGTACCAGCTAGTTGACTGCCCAGCTTTTAAGGAGCTAGTGGCTTGCGCTCAGCCACGCTGGCAGGTCCCTAGCTGGCCTTTCTTCTCCAAAAAAGCTATCCCCGCCCTTTACTCCCATGTGGCTGACAATATTGGACGCTCCCTGCAGCTGTCTCTCTGCATCACCATGCAAGTCACGGTGGACACCTGGAGCAGTGCTTACAACCAGGTGCAATACATGTCCTTTATTTCCCACTGGCTGAATGTATTTAGTGGCAACAAGTCAGGAACCCCCCAGCAAGCAGGCCAATTGCTGTTGGCACCTTCCACCTCCACAGGCAGTCGGCCTGCTGCAGCGTCAGGGCAGATAGTTAACCCCCCTCCGTCATATCATATTTGCCAGGTGCAACACTGCCATGCAGTTTTAGACTTAGTTTGTCTTGGCAGTGGCAGCCACACAGGCCAGCGCTTGCTGCATTACATGAAGCAGCAAATAGCGCAATGGCTGTCTCCACGCCAGCTGGAAGTGGGCAAGGTAGTGAGTGACAATGGGACAAATATAGTGGCAGCGCTGAACCTGGGTCAATTCACGCTTGCTCCCTGCATGGCACATGTTCTAAATCTAGTGGTGCAGAGATTTCTCAAAACATTCACTGGCCTGTGCACAGTGCTGGCAAAGTTGCGGAAGCTTTGCACTGATTTGAGCCATTCATATGTATCTCGCCACACTTTGCTGGAACTGCAGCAACAAAATGGTCTTCCGTTACACCGCTTAATAGGTGACGTGCCGGCCCGGTGGAATTCCACTCTTCATATTTTGCAGCGGCTTCTTGAGCAGCGTAGAGCAGTAGACAATTTTTTCCAGCAGCAGCCAGAATCTTAAACCATAGGGATCAGGTGCAGCTTTGATTTCTGGCAGTGGAGGCTGGTCTGAGATGCCTGCACTGTTCTAACGCCCTTTGACGAAGCCACAAAATTGGTCAGCTGGCACAGCTGTGGTGTGAACAACGTAATTTCACTAATATTTGTGCTGGAAAAGACACTCACACTCATGCATCAGGGGGCAATGGGGGAAGGAAACCCAGACCATCTGTCTGCACGCCATGCTGTCACTGTAGGGGAGCCCCAACGCCAAAGTTCCCTTGAGGAGCAGGAGGAGGATGAGAGGCTTCAGTTAGAGGAGGAGGGGGAGGAGGAAGATTTTAATGAGGATGACGATGTTGACCAGGAGGAGGAGACACAGCTGGAGGGTCTGGAGGCTGACGATGATGAGACTTTCAGGGACGCTGAAGTGTCCCTGAGAGAGGCTGAGATGCAAAGAACTGGCTCCTCGGGCACGATGGCCAGGATGGCGAGCTGTATGCTTACATGCTTACAGAGCGACAGGAGTATCCTAAAAATAAGGCAGACAGACGAATACTGGCTGGCGATGCTTCTGGACCCGCGGTATCAATCCAACATAGGGGATTGTTTTCCTCCACCGGAAAGGGAGGAGAAATTAGCATCATTGCGGGAGAAGCTATGTACTAAACTGGCCACAGGTTTCAGCCAACCCCAGCCTGCTGCCAGCGTGTCTGAGAAGGAGATCCGGCCGAGTCATCCACCTCCTGCCACAACCAGCAGCAGCCAGTTAAGCCTAATTTGTATGATGCAGCAATTTTTCTCTTCCTCCCAACAGCTGCAGCCAAGTGAGCAGGCCCAGATCACCCGCCTCAATGAGCAGGTTCAGGCGTACCAGCAGTCTGGCTCACAAAGCCTCTTCTCCGACCCCCTCGACTTCTGGGCAGGCATATTACAGATAACAGTGGCCGGAACTGCCCACTCTGCACTAGGGCTTCTTTCCTGCCCAGCCTCAAGTGTCATGTCAGAGAGGGTTTTTAGTGCTGCTGGGGGGGAGGGGGTTGGTGACACCCAAAAGGACAAAACTGTCACTTGGAAGTGTGCATTTCATACTCCTCTTGCTGAGGCTGGTGATTAGATCAGGGCTTGTAGGGCAGAATAGTCTGAGTGTTTTCCCACTGTTGCTGTCAGCCGGCCCATAACGTTACTGCCAAACGTCTTGTGTCTCCAAACCAAAACCCTTTTAAAAACCAAACACTGTTGTCTACCTCCGCCTCCATTTTCTACGCTTAGCAGGAGAGTAGCTGTTGTTACCGTTACTAATAGTTCTATTTAGTATTCTTAAATTTATATAAATATACTAGAAAAAAAACAAAAAAAAAACTAAAGAAATTAAATTAAAAAAGAAAATTTTTACACTGTTGTTACCTCCGCCTCCCATTACAAGTTACATTAGCGGAGATTGTTATACTCCACTGCAGTTTGTTGTATTTACCAATCACTCTGTGCTGATGTACCCCTACTACTACTGGCCGGGGCAGCCATGAAAAGCTCATATATCATTTTCACTGCCTATGTTACAAGGCAGAATTTGTTGTCCAAACAAGCCAAGCATTTTTCTTTTACTGTAAATTGTAATCAGTGAACCAGAGTGTGTGCGTAATTTATTAATACTTCGGCCGGCAGACACCGCTGTGTTCATTAATACGGGAAAATGGCCGTGGGACAATTTTTTCAGCCTCTGGCCTAAACTTACATACATCCCTGTCTTCTTCACACTATGTCAGGAAGGTGTTAAAGGGTTAACAAAACACTCAAAACACAGTTTTTACAAGAATATTTTAGTAATAAATAATAACTTTTTACAAATAATAAATAACATAAAACAAAAAAAAAAAAAAGGTTATGCCGGCCTTTGCCAACGTCTGGCCAACATCTCCTGCAGCTCTTGGTGCTCCAGCTGCAGGCCACGAATAAGCCGGGAGGCAGCATGGAGCCTGGTCCTGAAGCGGCGTAAGGCTGCCTCCACTTCAAAGTCAGTGGGGATATCTGTAGGGTTGGAAACAGTAATATAATTAGTATGATCAAGTAAAAGTGCTTGCCCCACGAAAAAAAATTCTAAAATTTAAAACCAGAACCTGGATCAGAATACTTTACCAATTGCATGTCATTATATATTTGGTATATCTACTGGAACGAGTTATTCAGTGACATGTTTCTATATTGAGCCTTCTTTTTTTCTTTGAACTGCTCACTGAGAAGGCCACACATGGTCAGTTTGGGATTTTTACTTACTGGACACCCACATTGTGTGGTCTTCCCATGGTCCAGGGGAAAACTCCTCCCTGACGGTTTCAGCTACAAAAGATAAAACATAAATAGAGCTTATATTTTGATGACAAAATGTCCACCCATTACAGTTTTTATTTTACCTACGTACTACCTCTCGAAGTTGGGCTGGCAGTGTTGGAGGGGCAGGTGGGGTCCTCTCTTGCTGGGGTGGAGGAGGGTGAGAGGGGCTCCTCTGTGGTGCAGCAGCTGTCAAAAATCATTAAATAATGGCTTTACATTCAACTCTAATGAACAGTTGTAACTTCTGATGTTGATACATGTGAATAGTTTCGGACCTAATCCCATTACTAACCACTAGTGCTCTTATATAACTGCATCTGCACTCCCACGTGGCTTGGATTTAAAATAAATTAAATATGTTTACACTTACTGGAAGCTGAAGGTACTGTAGGGGCCGTCCGGGCATGACGCTGGCGGTGTCGGTAACCCTGGTGACGCCGTCGTTGATGTTAGTCTGGGACATAAATCCGTACACAATTGTTATATGATGACTCTTTTTAATACTAACACTATACTACTATGAAGATATTATGGGTGAGAGGGGGGCCATATCATATCCACTTTTTCTTCTAAATAGGTATTTATCACGATAGATATCGTTATCGTCGCAATAAATTTCTTAATATCGTTAACACGGTGCGGTGGGAATACTTTTGATATCGCCCACTGACATTAGCTGCAGCATGAGCACGTCTTTGAGTCTGTGTGTAGGAGGAGGAAGCGCTAACTATGAAGGGACATATATCTAAGGGTACTTTCTTTAACACTAGTGCATTTGCTTGACACAAACGGGAGAACGGCCAGCACCATTAACAATAATGGGGGACGGCGCTGATCCGGCCGCTATTCGGCAAGAATGCCTGGAATTGGCAGGACAAATACTGCAGAACAGCCTGCAGGATCACCACCACATATGTGAAAGTAGCCTTAGGCAAATTACTGTGAAGGGGCACGTATATATGAGAATACCTTTACTTGTTTGGGTCGAGTTAGAGGCGTGGCCTAGCATGAAAAAAAATTACTGCAGCGCACTACGCACACCCACATTGTCCTTCTATACTTTTTCCATTATTGGCACTCACTGCTTGTATATATACAATACAGTACACTAATTTTTTAACGTTTTTACTTTTCAAATATATTGTAAGTTAACTTACTCACCCTGCCGTATCGCTGCACAGATCTCAGTAAGTCGCTCTGGCCATTTAAACTTCAGATTGGACCATTTCCGCTGGATCTGGCCCCAGGTCCGCACAGTGTTGAAACGATGGCGCAAGCCTTGGATCACCTGCTGGATCACTTCCTTTTTATGCTGGTTCGGTTGGCGGTGTGTGCCATCGTAATCCTGCCAGTCCAACAGCCTGCTGTCCAGAGCTAAATGATGAGGATAGCCTGGATGCCATTTTCAAAAATTCGCTCAGCCTCTGAGGAGTGCACGCCGCGGCCTATGTGGACTCTACATGCCTGGATCCCGCTGTGAAGCATGGAAGAGGAGGTGTGATGGTGTGGGGGTGCTTTGCTGGTGACACTGTTGGGGATTTATTCAAAATTGAAGGCATATTGAACCAGCATGGCTACCACAGCATCTTGCAGCGGCATGCTATTCCATCCGGTTTGCGTTTAGTTGGACCATCATTTATTTATCAACAGGACAATGACCCCAAACACACCTCCAGGCTGTGTAAGGGCTATTTGACGAAGAAGGAGAGTGATGGGGTGCTACGCCAGATGACCTGGCCTCCACAGTCACCAGACCTGAACCCAATTGAGATGGTTTGGGGTGAGCTGGACCGCAGAGTGAAGGCAAAAGGGCCAACAAGTGCTAAGCATCTCTGGGAACTCCTTCAAGACTGTTGGAATACCATTTCAGGTGACTACCTCTTGAAGCTCATCAAGAGAATGCCAAGAGTGTGCAAAGCAGTAATCAAAGCAAAATGTGGCTAATTTGAAGAACCTAGAATATAAGACATATTTTCAGTTGTTTCACACTTTTTTGTTAAGTATATAATTCCACATGTGTTAATTCATAGTTTTGATGCCTTTAGTGTGAATCTACAATTTTCATAGTCATGAAAATACAGAAAACTCTTTGAATGAGAAGGTGTGTCTAAACTTTTGGTCTTTACTGTATTCGTCCTATATACGAATCTTATGAAAACTTCGACGAATGTTCGGCAAATAAAATTTTGAATGATTCGCTCATCTCTACTTTCCGCTACTTCTATTAGGAACATTATTCATTGAACTACTACTACTCCCATTTTTGCCTTCACCACTACTCTCACCCTCTCCTGGCTCTGTGTATTTGCACAGCTGCTTCTAATTGTTAATTAGCTTGTGATATAAATGCAGGACTGCCCTCTCGTTCCTTGCCTGAGCATAGGTTCTTACTTTACTTGTTTACCAGTGAAGTGCTATTCTGATTGTCTGCCTGTGTACTGAACTTCTGCATGTTAATGGATTTGATACTTTGCTGCCTGCCCTAATCTCTGCCTACAAGTATTGTCTGATCCCTTGGTGCCTTACCTTGATCATAGGTCAGCTACCAACTACACACAGACTATTCCAAGTACTGGTGGCTTGGAGGGTCCCCTGTATTGAAGGCCAGATCCCCTTATAGGGGTTCAAGGGTAAAAACCAGAGGACTGTCACCATTAGGATTAGTCAAAAGTCATACTGGTTAGCTGGTAAAGTGGGTTCACATTCACAGCCTGTTACATCAGTACTCTGTTCTGTTAGAGGCATTATTTACAGTCACTGATGGACTAATGTAGGGGATCTAGAGCAGATGACACCCATATGCTTGAACTGGACATATTAGTTACCTGTTAATATGCTAAAACCTAAACTTTTTATCTGCCAGTTTTAACTAAATTACATCCTACCATATTAAGGCATGGGGGAGCAAGGGGAGTCAAAGCGCTGGTGGAAAAACCTACCATAGAGCCTTGATAAGATGACCACTGCTATTGGAGTACTTAGAGGCAAAACATACAAATGCCTGTGCTGATCTGCTTCCCACCACACAATCATAGCATTTGAATGAGGGATCCCCTCTGATATCAAGAAAAGTATGAATAGGGCATATGAAAAATGTAATAACCTGGCAATCCTTTAAAGAAAGTTTATATTTTGCATCTGGTAAAAGAAAAAGCAAGTCAGTTCCTAATTGTGTAATTGTGGTCTATTACAGCCAGCATCCAGAATATAAACCAACTTCCCCCAATCTATTGTGACAAGAGACACTTCTGTAAATACACAAACTGTATCCCATTAAAGACCAGATTTCATTATTTTATACTTATAGTTATCGCCTCCAGCAGAAGCATTTGTAACTTATCGCTTTGGAAAGGTGAAATTGGGTGAGCAGGTGCATGGACTAGATGAAAATGTACATCAACATTTCTGAATTATGCAAAACTATGCAAAATCATGTCCACTGAGTCTGAGGTCTATATATTGGATGACGAAGAACATTATGGTTCATCATAAATTGACTTTTCCAATGCCGTTGTATTTTATCAACAGGCTTAAAACCGCCATATACTAACTTGATGATTGTTAGGACTAAAATACATAATGATGCCGCCAGCTCTTGCCAGATTCAGCATTTATTTCGTCTACACCTTGAGGGAATATTTAAACTTGTCAAATGAGCCAATGTTCAAAGGAAAACTGTATCTTCATAGACAGGCTTAGAACACTGTCAAGTTGTTTGTTACTCTCTTGCTAGATATTTGTGAGTTTTTGTGTCACATTTGTCACACTAGAAAAGAAATATTAAGATGGGAATATCAAAGCAAAACATTCTCAAATATCCAATCAATTAACCGAGTTAAGAATGAAATGACTGATTGAATTTCTAGACTAATTGAATTTCTATAAATATAAGGCAATGAAACAAAGTTTCGGGGACATTATAAAAATGTCTGCTAACTTCAAGGAACACTGTCATCAAAATTGTTTTTATCATATTAACACCTTTAAAGCCATGGAATTTTCGATTTTTGCATTTTCTTTTTTTAACTCACTGACATCCCAGAGCCATAACTTTTTACTTTTTCTTTTCACATTGTTGTATGAAGGCTTGTTAATTGCTGGACAAGTTGTACTTTCTAACGGCATCATTTACTGTTGCATACAATGTAGTGGGAAGCTGGGAAAATCTAATATTCTTTGGCCATCTTTATTTAGGCCTATCAAGAGAACAATAGAGCCATCATATTGTTATCCTAAGTCTACCTTATTTACTCTTTTACTGACAGATCTTTCTCTTACAACAGCACTTTCCCTTACAGCAGCGGTAAGCTAACAAGAGGTAACCTATCTGCCTAGGAGTTTTATCGCTCTGGGTAGACTGCTACCGAAGGACAATATTCTGTATTTAATTTTCAATGGCATAGTAATGTTGAAAAGAAAAAAAAGAAAAACAGACAAAACAAATATTTTAAAAATTGTTTTCTATGAAAATTGCTTTGAAAAATACCCCTTTCAGACAAAAGTGTCCCTTTAATCTAAAGCCTTGTAAATCAAGCTACATTGTGATCTTGCCACTCATATATGTAATCACATTAAAGTTTTATAAAATAATACAATAATAATAATAATAATAATAATAATAATAATAATAATAATAATAATATAATCACTGCTTAACCCCTTAAGGACAGAGCCCATTTTGGCCATAATGTCTGGGCCAAATTTTTGAATTCTGACATGTGTCTCTTCAATAAGTAATAACTTTGGGATGGTTTTACAGATTCCAGTGATTCTGAGATTGTTTTTTCGTGGCATATTCTAATTTATGTTAGTAATAGATTTAGGTCGATATTTGCAGTGTTTCCTTGTGAAAAATTCCACAATTTCATGAAAAATTGGAAAAAAATGTTATTTTTTTACTTTAAAATTCTCAGCCTCTAAACTACATAGCGACACCACATAAATTAGATATAGATTCATATCTGCAATATGTCTACTTTATGTTGGCATCAGTTTTTTAGCGTGCTTTTATATTTTCACAGCATAAGAGGGCTCCATAGTTTAGTAGCAATTTTCCAAATTTTCATGAAATTTTCAAAATCAGATTTTTTGCGGGACAAGTCCAGTTTTCAAGTGGATTTGAGGGACCTGCATGTTAGAAAACCCAATAACTCATCCCATTTTAAAAACGTCACCCCTCAAAGTACTCAGAATTAGATTGTTGAAGTTTGTTAACCCTATAGGTGTCTCACAGGAATAACCCAAAGATAGTCTGTAAAAATGGAAAATCAGATTTTTTTTTAGACATACACATTGGTGTAACCCCAAATTTTTCATTTTCATATGCCTCCGACACCATATACCCCCTGTGGGATCTGCGTGACATTTTTATTTTCTAGGGGGAATGTGATGTGTGTGTGGGGGGTGAAATTACTTTATTATGTGTGTAGTGTAGGGCAGTGTAGTGATTTTACTTTCAACCAGTGTCACTTTTTACCGGTGTGCGCCCACTGGATGCACGCCAGGAAAAAAAACTGATAACTACTTTTCAGCCGCAAAACAACTTGCTCAATAAGCAATTATCAGCCACAGAAACGGACAATCTGGCCACACAGATGTTGACGCAGATGAAAAAGAAAAGAAAAAAGAAAAAAAAAGCTGATAACCACTGATCACTGATCAGCCACAAAAAAACACAATGGCTGATCAGTGATTATCAGCCGCAGACACGGGAAAATTTGGCCACACAGATGTTGGCCAGATGGTCCCAAAAAAAAAAAAAGCCCAAATTAGCAGGGAGCAGAAGGAGCTGACAGATCCAGGCAGGCCACTAGGTGGCACTGCTCTGTATCAAGATGAAGATCACTCACCACCGAGGAGGCAGGCAGCAGCAGCAGCAGCGAGGGGGACGGAGGACTACAGGACAGGTAAGCTATATGGGACTGGGGGGCCAGGGGGGCACTGTACTAACCAGGCACCTGCTCAGCTCGCGATCTGGATAAACAGGAAGCGGGCTGAGCAGGTGCCTTTACTTACATTTAATGTTTTGGCCAGTGATTGGTCAGTGACCAGTCACTGACCAATCACAGCCGATCGCGGTGGGCGTGGGGACACCCTGACCCCCCCTAACCCCTGACACTCGGCGGGGATTCGCACTACAGAATAGCGTTATCCCCACCGAAAATACTGCGTATACTTGACGAATATATGGCGTATACTCGACGAGTATATGGCGTATACTCGACGAGTATACGGCATATACTCGCCGAGTACCCGGTGCCTGCTGTGAATGGCTGGTCTGAATTCACAGCGATCGCTGTTATGGGGGGGGGGCACAGCTCCCCACGAGGCCTTCACTACAGATGGCTGGCTGTGGCTAACAGCCGCCATCACAGCATGTAAACCCCGCTGCACTGCGCAGCGGGTGTTTACATGTAGGACGTACCGGTACGCCCTGTAGCGCGAACTACCTCGCGTCCTGGACGTACCGGTACGTCCATTGTCGCCAAAGGGTTAACAAAAATAGCAGTGCCCCACAGAAGATTGCATACACATTCCAGACATACCTATGTGCACTTTGTGCCTTTATCCCATGTTCAGAAAAACACTTTTACTCTGCAGGAAAACAGCTCCCAGGTGCCCAGCTCTGCTGCTGAAAGTTCCCGAAGCAAACCAGACTGAAGAGGGGAGGGCTGCTTTAGCTTTCCATATCTTGGGATTGGTAGTGAATAGAAAAATTGCTGACTTTTTTGAAAGCTGGCATTCCAAGTTTTCAAATAATATCAAAATTACAGCATTATATCCAGTATATCAGAAGATATAGCTGTTAGAAATCGAGTCAGGAGAGAAAGCTGTTTTTACATTCACTTTCAGCCGGGCACTTGGGAGCTGTTTTCCAGCAGAATAAAAGTGCTTTTCCTGGACATGGAATACAGACACAGAGTGCACACAGGTATGTCTGGGATGTGCATGCAATGGGGGGGGGGCACTGTTGTTAGTAATATAGGTGAAAAACAGGTGAAAGACTCCCTTTAAAGATGAGACAAATTTAATAAACAGTGTTTGATATCAGATAGATTTAACACAAAGTACTCCAATGAAGACTCAATGCAGACTCAAGGAAAACTGACATCAAATATTACTCTTATGATAAATTTCTCCATATAATCTATTTGAAGAGCACATTTTAACTTGATTCTTACTCTTTAAAGACTTATTGAGTGAACAGCTTAATTCTTCAACGGGTTCTGTTGCGCTCTCTGCATACTATTGACAATTGTTATTTTAACCATTGTGCCTTCTAATTAGCCTTTTGTACATCAATTAACTGATTTTTTAACTGAATTAATGACACTTTTATATTAATGGAAGATAAGTAGAGGAAGAATGTGAAACTGGTAATATCCTTTTCTTGTAGTGACAGTAGGCAAAATCCAGAAGAAGTGGTGATGTACATTTATTGGTCTCAAAAACTCTTTGCCAAGTCATAGAGCTCCTCTTTCATGTACAGTGAGACATGATGTTACAGATAGTCCTACATTTTTCAACAGCTACGGAATGACCAGCAAGATGAGGAAGCTGTTTGTCTTCCACCGTCCCTTATTGCATCAACATGACTGTCTTCTCTAAGATAAATTTTAAAGGGGATGCCTTTGTTAATGCCACAGTTGTGCCTAGTGACAAATCTGGTGGCCTCATTGAAGGGCCTGAGTATGCCACACTGCATATTGCGTATGTCTATTGCAAATGCTAGTGATGTCCTTTTTCATATAATAGTTTAACCTCTCTGATTTGTGTGAAAAATATTAATAAAATTATTGCTCTTAAAAGGTATTCATATAAGATTCAGGAAATCATTGAACAGATGTAGAAAACATTAACGTGACATTTACACTACTGCAGCGATCTGTAACACAATAAAATGAACTGAAAATTCAAGTTCAAGTTTGCCCAACTGTGTATTTAATTCCGTATGTGTTAGGCCCCATTTACACGACCGTATGAATGGGGCCACATGCGGCCCCATTCACCTCTATGGGAGCAGGCAGCTGTGGCACGGAGCCAGCTCCGTGCCGCAGCTCCGCATAAAAAGTTAAAACATGTCCTATACTTGTCCGCATGAGCGGACAAGTGTAGGCATTTTCAATGGGGCGCCCGGCCGTGTGTTCCGCGGAACACACGCTGGACGGCAGCCGTAGTATTGTATAATACGGCTGTCTGAATGGGCCCTTAAAATTTGCTACATCTGGAATTCAGGAAGATCCCAAGCATAATTAAAGTGATGCATTGATTGGCAAACAATGTCAGACTGGTACGCATTCCAGACTGTATTATAGCCAACAAGACATTTGTGTTCTCCAGTTTAAAAATGTGTTAGCAGATGTAGAATGGATTGGTCTAATATTGCTGATTAAAGAGATGGTATAAGCAACCATCCGCCAGTCAACTCTTCAGAGCATCAAGTCAGCAAAAACAACAGCGAGTCATTTATCAGCCCCATTTTAATGACTTCTGATGCAGCCAGGATGCTCTGTTCTGGGGAAGTTATTTTAACAGAATCCTTATAAAAATGATTAATTGCTTTTATAATGCTATACTAAAACCCATCTGCTCGAGTCATTTATTCAAGTCAGAATGAAGCATTCATTGATTTGTGTTGTCTGGAAAATAAAAGGATTAAAGCCATGGTGACAAAATACAAATCAGAATTAATGTCTGTCTAATTCCGCAGTCATGGTAGATGTCCTAAATTGACCTTGATTAATAAAGGGCTTCCAACTACATTGTCAGCGAACTTGATAACTCTTAAAATAAAGTGAGTTAGACTGGGCTTTAATAATGCAAAAGCATTCAAGTCTAATCTGCTGCACATAGATCTGGGAAGCACTGCGGAATAAAAGGTCAACCTATTCAGAGAATGTAAACTTTATAAGGTGTGAGGATATTGTGAAATTGTTTTCTAAATGTTTCCTGTCATAGGAAACGATTAGGAAACAGAAATGCTATTGTTAGCCTTCACATTAAAGTGCATTGCATTCCCTGTCATAGGCCTATATATACATACCATAGGAACCTCAAATCACAGTTAAAGGGCTTCTCTGGGAATTAAGACAATTAAAATACTTAAATATTACTTTATTATAAATGTATTATCAAATTCCTTTCATTACTTCTAATGGCTTGTTTTGCCTGGGGAGCAATCATCAGGGGAAACAAAATGGCCGCTGTCCCATCAGTTAACACAAAACCTGTTCTGATCACACAGCAGGAAAAGTTACTTTACAACACTGAGGTAAAGTGCTGCCTCATTCTTCTCTCTGCTCTACTTATTAGGGATTATGATCCTGAATACAGATGTTAAGAATTTTAGCTGAATCTCTGGGGAATTTAGTTCATGAAGAGACATGAAGTACAAAGAGGACAGACAGGACAGACTGTGGTAATGTGGGGCTGTGGTAATGGAGACTGTAAACAAGTGCTGCTTCTAATTAGCCACACCTCACCCTCCTCTCATGTCTTCTCATCTTCTCCATTCCCAAAGAGATTCACCTATATTCAGGATCACGATTCCAGACAGGCAGAGAGAGGGATAAGGTATCATTATGGCGCATTGTGGTGAAGTAACTTGTCCGCTGTGTGATTAGGACAGGTTTTGTGTGTACTGATAGGACAGAAGCCATTTATTATGATTGCTCCCTAGACAAAACAAGCCATTATAACTAATGAAAGATATTTGTGAATATATTTATTATAAAATAATATTTAAGTATTTTCATTTTTTTTTAATTCCTGGAGAACCTCTAACAGTAGAGATGAGCGAATCATTTAAATTTTTATTCGCCGAATATTCACCGAATATCTGACAAGATTTGTATTCGCACTAACTTATTCGGTCGAATCTACGTAAAAAAAAACAATCGTTGTTTTGCGAACATTCCTGCGTTAATTACTTACCTACAGTCAGCGTATGTAAAAGTGTGCAACACGTAAGCATTAGCGCACAAAAGTGCGTATGAATCCTTAACGTACAAATGACGCGCAAATGCGTAATACGCACGAGGCTAGGCCGCGACCTAAAGTCTTTAGAGGAAGACTATATGAACTAGAAAAATAAAGTGCTCAGTGCTGTTAGCTTTCAATAAGTTAATAATTTACTAAAAACACTGTACAATAAGTGCATTAATAAGACACATTGCAGTACCAGAAAAAGAATACACACAAAGTGCTGTACCATTAAAAACAGTGTAGCTAAAATACAGCAAACACATAAGTATGCAAACATTTTAGTGCAATCAATTTCACATTTGCAAGCATAAAAGGCCCAGATATACATTTGAGTCTCTCCTTATGGCTTCTAGTTGGCTTGGCAATGATAAAGCAGTCTGTCTGGAACAAATATTTCAAAATTCAATTGTAATCTACGTGAGGTAAAATTGTAATCCAAACAGGTATGTCATGTGTAATCCACACGGATAATAAATAGCAGCAAATAGAGAACCCTTTTTGCAAAAGTGGTTCCCAAATAACCTGAGAAGGGGTTAAAAAGAAAAATAGGCGCACTTTGGCGCAACAGGGAATTTTCTAAAAAATGGGGGAGTCCTGACAGCCATGCCCATCTGGGTGAGAGTCAAATGGGGGCAACACAAACTAAACAAAAAGCACTGCCAACTAGCATCTCACCCGTCAGATGCAGTCCATGGTGTGGCTCCCATAGGTCCTCCTGACTCCTCCAGCAGTGTCCTGGACAGCAGCCAACCAGTAGTTGGTTCCTCAGATGAGGGACTTGAAATCCTCCTCACTTGAGCTGCTGCTAAAAGTCATAAGAGGACGCTCCTGCCTTTTGTAGGTCACGCTCGCTGCCGTAGTAGAACTCCAGTGACCTCTTCTTCCGGAATTCATACTTGACCGGGTCCGGGTGGTGGTCACACTGGCGAGTGCTGCAGACACTTCAGCTTTTCCGGATCCTCCTGCCGGGACAGCTGTGGTAAGAAGAACTTCCGGCTGCAACTGTTCCGGAAAGGTTGCATGATCCAGGGAAGATGACCCAGCTTCCCTGGCTGCTGCTGGTTCACCTTCCACGGCAGCTGGTAGTATTGGTTGATGAACGTTAACTGAAAGGTGAAGGATGACATGCTCAGCTGACCCAGATGTAAGGACTGTCGTGGTGGTGGTGCTGGCAGTCCTGGAATCAGAGGCTGAGGCTTTTCACAGAACAGGAAGACGCCATCTGGGAATTCCTGCAGGCAGCGCAAGTGTCCTGGACCTGGTGGTTCATCCGGCCACACTTCTGCGTCACTTGAAGGCACCAGGGGCTTGGAAAGTTTGGTAACCCCGGTTGCAAAAGGTCCTTTCACGGACTCCATGGGGGTGTACTCTGCCTGATCCCCCACATACAAGCTGTGACGAGCTTGCGGCAGGTAAGGCCGTTTCACCGACCGGCAGCCCACGAAATACTCCTTCTCAGAGTCGTCATCCTGCAGGAAGCCAGACCCTCGCCTCACTGAAAACCACAGCACAGTTCCCTTCCTTCGTTCTAGTGAAGGATCTCCTGGCCTAGGGTGGTCAAGAACTTGTATGACCCATTCCTTCACTGCGGTTTTATACTCCCAGGGGGTCTGTGTACGGGCCGTCACAGATGCCGGAACAATTGGGTTCTGGCTTGAACTCCTCCCGGGCGGCGAAGTGGACGCTCCAGCCATTTCCGCTGAACAAGACAGAGTGGACCTTTCAGCCACGCAAACACCAGCAGATGCTCCAGCTGTCTCACTAATTGCAGCTTCAGTTGATGATGATGGCCAGGCAGCCACTGAAGCTGGGTTTTTCAGGCACAGTTTAACCTGTGACGCCCTGATGTCTGTAGCGGGCGGTGGTTCTGGAAACTCGTCCCCAAAACACATCTCATTCCAGTTGGGCCGCAGCATGTCACGCTTCTTTCTTAGAGCCATGCTTGCTCCTTGCTTTCTTCCAGGTCAGCAGTCAGCACTGGTCTAAACTGGTTCAGACTGCTTGACTCAGAGGAGGGTGGAGTAATGAGGGAGGAGTCTTTACTCCCTGTATGTGCAAATAGTTAGATCCCCCTTGGGCGTTTTTTTTCCAGTTCAGACAGGGGCGTATCTTTACTTTCCCGCTCTTGCGAACTTGTCCCGCTCACGCATAACGTGTACGTTTCGTACAGTTCATACGTATCGTACATATAGTTAGCGTGTAAAATTTTGCATACGTTTACGAATAATACGAAGCGAATCCAAGGAAATTCGGGTTTGCTTCGCAGCTGAAAAATCCCAAGATTCGTTACGAATCAACGAATCGTTTCGCTCATCTCTATTTAACAGGGTTCAAAAACTCATGACAACCCCTTTTGCATTGGAAGCATACCCAGTAATCAGCAGAGTGAAGCTGCTGAAAGTTTGAATTTTCACACTCCATGTGTAATGGAAATCTAAATTATTATAATCCATCGAAAATAGACCCTTCAAAACGTAAATCTTCATTTTCAAACTTCTTAAAACCACCCAAGTGTATTTGGTACAGTTATCATTCTTCCAAATCAGTACATCATGCACATCTGCTCTACTGAGTATACAATCCTATAAGATTTATATTAGGCCCAGAAGGTCTGACAAGACCTAAGGAGTTGAAGATAACAAAGGTAGAAGTTATATATCTGGCCATGATATGACCCTTATACTGTCCTCAGCCCAGGGACGTCCCCTGAAGGTGGATATTCCTCGTCCTTGAACCTACCCTGCACAGACCCTAAAAAGCCCTACCAATAATTTATTCCCATACTCCTCAACGTGTTTCCCCCAAAAACGGGTTCATCAGGAGGCACTAATGGGAAATGAACCCATTCAGTTATTCATTATATATCAACTTGATATCAAAAGCAGAATGAACAATAATCTATGACTGGCAGATTAATATAAATATGAGGTGGGAGAGACACATCCCTAGTGATATTAGGGCAAAGGATAGACCAGAGTAGGAAGTCAAACTTAACGATGACTGAGAAAAGACTGGTGCTCCCGTAACGCGCTCATCTCCCTCAGCCTCAGAGTCAGATGAGGTGCTATTGTAAGTGCATTCCAATGAGCTATAAATAGCCCCCACTCACCCTGCTTCCGCCCGCGTCCATACCATGCTGCCGAATGCGCATATCTTCTTCCGGATTCCTTCTTCCGGCATGTGGAACACACAGGTGGAACGCAAAAGGCACTTCCTGTCTATCTACATAAGAAGTAAAGTGGAACACACGGATGAAAGGCACCACATACCCCCAGTAAGTAGAAGTGTCACGCAAACCACCTGATCTAAAAGACTCAATTAAGGGGGCAGAGTATGCCCCCAGATTGTATCATAGGCTTATGAATAAACATGTATGCCAGAAATGAGATGGCACTAGATGGTATCACACATTTATATACAGTGCCTACAAGTAGTATTCAACCCTCTGCAGATTTAGCTGGTTTGATAAGATGCAAATAAGTTAGAGCCTTCAAACTTCAAACAAGAGCAGGATTTATTAACAGATGCATAAATCTTACAAACCAAAAAGTTATGTTGCTCAGTTAAATTTTAATAAATGTTAAACATAAAAGTGTGGGTCAATTATTATTCAACCCCTCAAACCACCAGAATTCTGTTTGGTTCCCCTAAAGTATTAAGAAGTAGTTCAGGCACAAAGAACAATGAGCTTCACATGTTTGGATTAATTATCTGTTTTTCCAGCCTTTTCTGACTATTTAAGACCCTCCCCAAACTTGTGAACAGCACTCATACATGGTCAACATGGGAAAGACAAAGGAGCATTCCAAGGCCATCAGAGACAAGATCGTGGAGGGTCACAAGGCTGGCAAGGGGTACAAAACCCTTTCCAAGGAGTTGGGTCTACCTGTCTCCACTGTTGGGAGCATCATCCGGAAGTGGAAGGCTTATGGAACTACTGTTAGCCTTCCACGGCCTGGACAGCCTTTGAAAGTTTCCTCCCGTGCCGAGGCCAGGCTTGTCCAAAGAGTCAAGGCTAACCTGAGGACAACAAGGAAGGAGCTCCGGGAAGATCTCATGGCAGTGGGGACATTGGTTTCAGTCAATACCATAAGTAACGTACTCCACCGCAATGGTCTCCGTTCCAGACGAGCCCGTAAGGTACCTTTACTTTCAAAGCGTCATGTCAAGGCTCGTTTACAGTTTGCTCATGATCACTTGGAGGACTCTGAGACAGACTGGTTCAAGGTTCTCTGGTCTGATGAGACCAAGATCGAGATCTTTGGTGCCAACCACACACGTGACGTTTGGAGACTGGATGGCACTGCATACGACCCCAAGAATACCATCCCTACAGTCAAGCATGGTGGTGGCAGCATCATGCTCTGGGGCTGCTTCTCAGCCAAGGGGCCTGGCCATCTGGTCCGCATCCATGGGAAGATGGATAGCACGGCCTACCTGGAGATTTTGGCCAAGAACCTCCGCTCCTCCATCAAGGATCTTAAGATGGGTCGTCATTTCATCTTCCAACAAGACAACGACCCACAGCACACAGCCAAGAAAACCAAGGCCTGGTTCAAGAGGGAAAAAATCAAGTGTTTAGCTCTGATGAGCTGAAATACATGGTCCGTGTTATGGACAGGGAGAAATATGATGGCCCACACCGCCATCAACATGTCCACAAAAAGGAGGTCATAGAGGTGGTGATCCGAGGCCTGCTACATCGGTGTAGGACTGTGCGGACCCTGGGCCAGATACAACGCCGATGGTGGGATCTCAAAATAAAGACCCCAGAGTGGCTAAAGGAGATACGGGAGGAGATAAGAAGGGGTAAGTAACAAAATATTTGAAAAGTAAAATCATGTTAATAAATTAGTGTACTGTATTGTATATATACGAGTCAGGGTTGCCAACCGTCCACAAATTTCTGGACAGTCCATAAAAATAGGCAACTTTTTTCTTCTGTCCATGAAAAAAATAGAGGTGTCCGTGATTTTTTAGAGGCTGGTGATACTAGATTATTTTGGTGGTAATTATTATCATTTTACAGCTCACAGTAAATGGTGGTAATGAGTTCTGATCAGTATATTGAGCTATAGACCTTTATTACTTTATATTTATCCTTCATTATGGTTTTCAATTTTTTCCTTAAAAAATGTTGGCCGTCCGTGATTTTGGGATAAGTTGTTCAAACTTGTCCAGAAAAAAAAAAATGTGGTTGGCAACCCTGATGCCAATAATGAAAACCGTATTGAAGGACAACATGGGCGTGCGTGGTGCGCTGCAGAAATTTTATTTCATGCTAGGACACGCCTCTAACTCCACTCAAACAAGTGAAGGTATTCTCAGATACGTACCCCTTCACAGTAATTTCCCTTAGGCTACTGTCACATATGTGGTGGTGTCTCAGTAGGCTGATCCGCGGTATTTGTCCTGCAAATTCCCGATGTTCTTGCTGGATAGCGGCCGGTTCAGCGCCGTCACCCATTATTGTTGATGGGGCTGGCCGTTCTCCCTTTTGTGTCAGGCAAATGCTGGATCCGGAGAGATCTGTTGGGCTGTTCCCGGCCGTAGCAGCCCACCGGATCTCTCGCGCTAGTATGAAAGTACCCTTAGATATATGCCCCTTCATAGTTTGTGCTTCCTCCTCCTACACACAGACTCAAAGACGTGCTCATGCTGCATCTAATGTGTCTGGAGTGGGCGATATCAAAAATATTCCCACGATAAAGATATTAAGAAATTTATTGCAATAAATAATACCCATTTAGAAGAAAAAAACACTTGGGGCCACAAGGAGAAGACATTATACTGTATGTGGGCAGCCACAAGGAGACATTACACTGGACGTCGGGCAGGGCCGGCGTTAGGGGGGGGCAAACTGGGCAATTGCCCAGGGCCCCCATCGTCTAAGGGGCCCCCTGCTTCAGTGCTGCTGTTCAGCTTCCATGTTTGTGGAAGCAAGCGGGAGGACAGCTAAACAGCTGCATTTTACAGTGCAGAAATCATTACCACATTGCTGACCAGGACCTGCGACGTGGAGGAGGCAGAGCTAAGCTGAGAAGAGGGGATGAAGGACCTGCCATGACGTCACCATCATGTGACTAGAACAGGAGGCGGAGCTCAGCAGGGCAGTAAAGTAAAGAACACCAGTGATACATAGGAAGAAGTGAAGGAGGATTCAATGTAAGTGCCAGGGAAATGCTGGGAGTTGTAGTCCTCTCCTCTTATACCTCCTGTTATGTAATATCAGAGTACATTACAAGAGGAGGGATAAGAGGAGAGGACTATAACTCCCAGCATGTCCAAGCAGTTATGTAATATCAGGGTATGTTACAACACCCTGGATATGCTGGGAGTTGTAGTCATCACCTCTTATACCTCTTATAATGTACTCTGATATTACATAATAACAGCTTGGACATGCTTGGAGTTGTAGTCCCAACCTCTTATACGTCCCCTGTAATGTGCTCTGATATTAAATAATGACTTAGACATGCTGGGAGTTATAGTCCTCTCCTGTTATACCTCCTGATGTAATGTGTTCTGAGTTAGGGCCGGGACAATGGATAGGGAAGAGTAGTCATCTGCCTAGGGCACCACTTCACTACCCATAAAGGGGGGGGGGCGCATGGTCGTCCAACTGCACAAAACTTAGGCCGCTAGGCCTCAAGCCTGTGAGGCATTAGAACAGTGAAAGAAGCCGCAATGACATCAACACAACCTCCTGCGCTGGTGCTCGCATGATGATGATGACGTGAGACCCAGAGCAGGAGCGGTGATGTCGTTGGGACGGCTAGGGTGGCCATCCGTCCGGTTTTTGGCCGGACAGTCCGGTTTTTGGACTCCTGGTCCTCCGTCCAGCTAAAGGCCAGGACGGACGGCCAGAAGTCCTCCTTTTTGGGGGCGCAGGAAGCAATGAGCGCTTCCATCAATACAGATGGACGCGCTCATTGCAGTAGC
>ONZH01019976.1:0-102386 GCA_900303285.1 Rhinella marina | reverse complement strand
TTTCAGGTGTTTTGCCCCCTACAGATATAGCTAGTGGTAAGGCACCCTGTGTGCAGAAAATGCAGAAGAAAACATTACAAAAAGCAGGTGGCAAAAATAAACAAAAAAACTTATTCTACAGTTCATGTGTGACCCAAAGGTTCCATTCTTTCCTCTGACATGCTCTGTAAGGTTGCAAACCATTTAAGCTGGGGCTACACAGTGATGCTTCACGCAACAATTCTCAGAACAGTCACAAAGAATTTTAGATAAGTATGTAAAGGTGGCAGTTAAACGGAATCGGTCACTCTGCTCACCCCGCATACTGGAGATAAAGAGTCCAGATCACTGCCCCCCCCAACCCAAATCCCTTGCTGTGAGCACTCAAAGCTCCTCTGAAATACACAGTCCGGACTGCTGTGTAATACTGACGCCAATTGTCCAATGAACGAGCAAACGCTCGATCATCAGGCAATCCAAATATTTTTACGTTAAAAATATTATCGTTTGCAGATTGTGCTGTCTGATATTGATCTGCTGCCGGCAAATTACTATACAGCAAGGGGAAGAGTGATGGCATAGCGATCTCTCCTCTCCATGCTGTGGAGGAGATCGCTGCATGTCATAGCAGTAGTCTCCTCCGCTAGCAAGCAGGCAATTATCGGGAGGAAATAGTACTCCTTGCCGTCCTGTCATCCGCCAGGAAGCCAGACCCTCACTCCACAGAAAACCACAGGACAGTTCCCTTTCACTGCTCCAGTGTAGGGTCTCCCGGCCTTGGATGGTCCAGTACCTGGATGACCCAGTCCTCCACTGCATTCTTGTAGTCCCATAGGGTCTGGGTGTGGGCCGTCACCGATGCTGGAACAATCGGGTTCTGACGAATGGAAGATGTTGTTCTCCTCCTGGGCGGCGAAGTGGACGCTCCAGCAGCACCAGCCACAGCAGCCGCAGCAGCCAGCAAGGCGAATATGGAGTCAGAAGCCGGTGAGACTCTCTTGCACAGTTGTTCCGCTCTGATCTCTGGAGCGGGCGGTGGTTCGGGTACTCGTCCCCAAAGACCATCTCTCCCCACTTGAGTCGCAGTTCTTTCGCCATGCTGCTTGCTGTGGTCTGACTTTGGATCTTGTTCAGCGCTGGCTTGAACTGGAGTGGAGGGCAGAGTAATGAGGGAGGAGTCTTCACTCCCTATATCCGTGCAAATAGTTAGTTCCCGGTGGGCCGGGCTGTTTTTTTCCCGCTTCTGAGGTGGGCGTATCTTCACTTTCCCGTTCTTGAGGGGGCGTATCGTCATTTTCCTGCTTCGGGGGGCCGGGGGAGGGGGCAAGAAGAATGTGTACGTTGCATACGTACCGTACGTAGCGTACGTAGCGTTAGCGTTCATAATTTTAAGAACATTTACGAATAAAATGAAGCGAATCTGACAAAATGGAGGATTCGATATGAATCTACGAAGTGGCAAATAGATTCGCTCATCTCTAGTCGTGTGCATGAGTCCTTACGGGTTGAGTAGGGGGGGGGGTGCTTGGAGAGAGTCACTTAGCCCAACAATAGTACAAAGGAAAAGTCCAAAACTCTCCAATTTGGATGCCAAGTGAACAGAACATTTTATTAGTGCAGATGAATGCTCACATAACAGCTAACATGGAAAATCAAGGGATTCAATTGTAGATGTAAATAAATATATGTGGCTTCTGTACCCGGGGACATTTCCTTCCTCCTGGACCTTAATCTCATGAGAGACTGTTGGAATAAGAGAGAGAAAAATGAGTATCAAAGATAGACAAATACACAAGTAAGTCTATAGAGGATATATTCATAGGTAAAAAAAAAGCCACTATAGATGGGGAAAAACAACAAAGGGGTTAGCAAATAATTAGAGGTCACTGAAAAAATATACAAATTGAAAAAAATATTAGCTAGTATGGCATAACAGAAAGAGAATTTCTAATCACTTTTATACGAGGCAAAACAAACTGGATAAAATAATAACAGGAATAATAATAAAATAATGAGAAACCTAAGTGGAAGCAGAAGTAGCCTAATATTATATAATACAATTTACTAATAGAGTGCCTTGAAAAAGTATTCATCTTGAACTTTTCACATCACAAACACAAAGTTAAATGTATCTTGTTTTTTATTTTTATGTGATAGACGAACCAATATGTGAAGTGAAAAGAAAATGTTAACATTTTTAATAAATACAAATCTGAAAAGTGTGGTGTGCATTTGTATTCAGCCCCATGTACTCTGATACCCCTAAATAAAATCCAGTGTGACCAATTGCCTTCAGAAGTCACCTAATTGTCAAATAGAGTCCACCTGTGTGTAATTTATTCTCAGAATCGGTACAGCTGTTCTGTGAAGGTTCCAGAGTTTTTTTTTTTAGAAAACATTTGTGATTAAACAGCATCATGAAACCAAGGAACATACCAGACAGGTCAGGGATACATTGTAAAGCAGGGTTAGGTTATAAAAAATATATCAAGCTCTGAACATCTCACGGAGCACTGTTCAATTCATCATCTGAAAGTGAAAAATGGTGGTGGCAGCATCATGCTGTGGGGATGCTTTTATTCAGGGACAAGGAAGCTGGTCAGAGTTGATGGGAAGATAGATGTAGCTAAATACAGGGCAATACTGGAGGAAAACCTGGTAGAGGCTGCAAAAGACTTGAGACTGGGGCGAAGGTTCACCTTCCAGCAGGACAACAACCCTAAACATACAGCCAGAGCTACTATGGAATGATTTATATCAAAGCATATGCATGTGTTAGAATGGCCCAGTCAAAGTCCAGACCTAAATCCCATTTACAATCTATGGCAAGACTAGAAAATTGTGTTCACATACATTCTTCATCCAATCTGACTGAGCTTGAGCTATTTTTTAAAGAAAAATTTCAGCCTCTAGACGTGTAAAGCTGGTAGAGACATACCCCAAAAGACTTGTAGCTGTAATTGTAGTGAAAGGTGTTCCTAAAAAGTATTGACTCAGGGGACTGAATACAAATTCATGCCACTACATGAAAATTACTTCTCGTGTGTGGGCAAATTTTACCTTCAGATCTGCATTAGCGTCACGGGGTCTAATGTGGCCTGCACTATGCAAATGTTTACACGGGCAACTTTGAGGACAGACATGGGTACACCGATCCACTTTTCAATGAATTTGTCCTTTGTTGGCTAAGACACATTAAAGGGGTTGTCCGGGTTCAGAGAAGAACCCGGACATACCTGCAATTTCACCCAGGCAGCCTGCCTGAAGAGGACATCGGAGCATCTCATGCTCCGATGCCCCCCCCCTTGCCCTGCGCTAGATCGCGCAGGGCAAGGTCTCTTGTTTTGTAAATACTCGCTGCCGGGCGGGTACTTCCGCCCGGCAGTGAGTTCGATGACGTCACCGGCCTTAATGGGCCGGCTTTAGCGCTGCCCTAGCCGTTTTACTGGCTAGGGCAGCGCTGAAGCCTGTCCATCAGCGCCGATGACGTCACCGACTCACTGCCGGGCGGAAGCCTCTGCCCGGCAGGGACCGGTACGTCACCGGAACCCGGCGAAATTCCTTTGCCCTGCGCTAATTAGCGCAGGGCAAAGGAGGGCATCGGAGCATAGGATGCTCCGATGCCCTCTTCAGGCGGGCTGCCTGGGTGAAATTGCAGGTATGTCCGGGTTCTTCTCTGAACCCGGACAACCCCTTTAATGACATATTCTGGCTAGAGTGGTCTCCCCAATATTATAAATTTTTCTCCCCCTCCTCTATAATAGACAACATAGTTATTTACCTACATTAAACACTATCCTATGTATATACAAGTGCATCTCAATAAATTAGAATATCATCAAGAAGGTTTTTTTTTCAGTACTTCAATACAAAAAGTGAAACACATATATTATATAGAGTCATTACAAACAGAGTAAACTTTTTCAAGTGTTTATTTATGTTAATGTTGATGATTATGGCTTACAACCAAGGAAAACCCAAAAGTCATTATCTCAGAAAATTAGAATTTTATATTAGACCAACTGTAATTTTTTTTTAAACACAGAAATGTTGGCCACATGAAAAGTATGAACAGTAAATGCACTGAATACTAGGTTGGAGCTCCTTTTGCACGAATTACTGCATCAATGCGGCGTGGCATGGAGGCGATCAGCCTGTCGCACTGCAGAGGTGTTATGGAAGCCCAGGTTGCTTTGATAGCAGCCTTCAGCTCGTCTGCATTGTTGGGTTTGGTATTTCTCATCTTCCTCTTGACAATACCCCATAGATCCTCTATAGCAGGCATGGACAACCTGCAGCTCTCCAGCTGTTGTAAAACTACAATTCCCACCATGCCCTGCTGTAGGCTGATAGCTGAAGGCAGTCCGGGCATGCTGGGAGTTGTAGTTTTGCAACAGCTGGAGAGCCTCAGGTTTGCCATCCCTGCTCTATAGGGTTAAGGTCAGGCGAGTTTGCTGGCCAATCAAGCACAGTGATACTGTGGTTATTAAACCAGGTATTGGTACTTTTGGCAGTGTGGACAGGTGTCAAGTCCTGCTGGAAAATAGAAATTCCATCTCCAAAAAGCTTGTCGGCAGAGGGAAGCATGAAGTGCTCTAAAATTTCCTGGTAGACAGCGGCACTGACTTTGGTCTTGATAAAACACAGTGGACCTACACCAGCAGATGACATGGCTCCCCAAACTATCACTGATTGTGGAAACTTCACACTAGACCTCCTGCAGCTTGGATTGAGTGCCTCTCCACTCTTCCTCCATACTCTGGGACCTTGATTTCCAAATGAAATGCAAAATTTACTTTCATCTGAGAACAACACCTTTGACCACTGAGCAACAATCCAGTTATTTTTTTCCTTGGCCCAGGTAAGACGATTCTGGCGTTGTCTATTGGTCATGAGTGGCCTGACACATGGAATGTGACACTTGTGACCCATGTCCTGGATACGTCTGTGTGTGGTGGCTCTTGAAGCACTGACTCCAGCAGCAGTCCACTCCCTGTGAATCTCCCCCAATTTAGGAAAGTCCTTTTCTTAACAATCCTATCAAGGCTGCAGTTCTCCCTATTTCTTGTGCACCTTTTTCTACCACCCTTTTTCCTTCCACTCAACTTTCCATTAATATGCTTTGATACAGCACTCTGTGAACAGCCAGTTTCTTTAGCAATGACCTTTTGTGGCTTACCCTCCTTGTGGAGTGTGTCAATGACAGCCTTCTGGACATCTGTCAAGTCAGCAGTCTTCCCCATCATTGTGTCGCCTACTGAACCAGACTAAGGAACCTTTTTAAAGGCTTAGGAAGCCTTCGCAGGTTTTATTTATATTCTAATTTTCTGAGATAATGACTTTTGGGTTTTCCTTGGCTGCAAGCCATAATCATCAACATTAACAGAAATAATGTTGTAATGACTCTATATAATATATGTGTTTCACTTTTTGAACTCAATTACTGAAAAAAAAACTTTTTGATGATATTCTAATTTATTGAGATGCACACTTGTGTGTGTGTGTATATATATATATATATATATATATATACAGTACAGACAGTAAAAAAAAAGTGTGAAACAACTGAAAATATGTCTTATATTCTAGGTTCTTCAAAGTAGCCACCTTTGCTTTGATTATTCCAACAGTCTTGAAGGAGTTCCTAGAGATGATTAGCACTTGTTGGCCCTTTTGCCTTCACTCTGCGGTCCAGCTCACCCCAAACCATCTCGATTGGGTTCAGGGTGATGACTGTGGAGGCCAGGTCATCTGGTGTAGCACCCCATCACTCTCCTTCTTGGTCAAGTAGCCCTTACACAGCCTGGAGGTGTGTTTGGGGCCATTGTCCTGTTGATAAATAAATGATGGTCCAACTAAACGCAAACCGGATGGAATAGCATGCTGCTCCAAGATGCTGTGGTAGCCATGCTGGTTCAGTATGCCTTCAATTTTGAATAAATATCCAAAAGTGTCACCAGCAAAGCACCCCCACACCATCACACCTCCTCCTCCATGCTTCACGGTGGGAACCAGGCATATAGAGTCCATCCGTTCACCTTTTCTGTGTTGCACAAAGACACGGTGGTTGGAACCAAAGATCTCAAATATGGACTCATCAGACCAAAGCACAGATTTCCACTGGTCTAATGTCCATTCCTTGTGTTCTTTAGCCCAAACAAGTCTCTTCTGCGTGTTGCCTGTCCTTAGCAGTGGTTTCCTAGCAGCTATTTTACCATGAAGGCCTGCTGCACACAGTCTCCTCTTAACAGTTGTTGTAGAGATGTGTCTGCTGCTAGAACTCTGTGTGGCATTGGCCTTGTCTCTAATCTGAGCTGCTGTTAACCTGCGATTTCTGAGGCTGGTGACTCGGATGAACTTATCCTCCGCAGCAGAGGTGACTCTTGGTCTTCCTTTCCTGGGGCGGTCCTCATGTGAGCCAGTTTCTTTCTTTCTATGGTTTTTGCGACTGCACTTGGGGACACTTTCAAAGTTTTCCCAATTTTTTGGACTGACTGACCTTCATTTCTTAAAGTAATGATGGCCACTCGTTTTTCTTTACTTAGCTGCTTTTTTCTTGCCATAATACAAATTCTAACAGCCTATTCAGTAGGACTATCAGCTGTGTATCCACCTGACTTCTGCCCAACATAACTCATGGTCCCAACCGCATTTATAAGGCAAGAAATCCCACTTATTAAACCTGACAGGGCACACCTGTGAAGTGAAAACCATTTCAGGTGACTACCTCTTGAAGATCTTCAAGAGATTGCCAAGAGTGTGCAAAGCAGTAATCAAAGCAAAAGGTGGCTACTTTGAAGAACCTAGAATATAAGACATATTTACAGTTGTTTCACACTGTTTTGTTAAGTATATAATTCCACGTGTGTTAATTCATAGTTTTGATGCCTTCAGTGTGAATCTATAATTTTCATAGTCATGAAAATACAGAAAACTCTTTGAATGAGAAAATGTGTTCAAACTTTTGGTCTGTACTGTAGACTTTTGGTCTGACAACAGAATATTTAAAAAAATGAATGCCGAATTCAATGATATTCCTGTCCTGAGTATGATGACACAGCTTCATACTGTTTGGGAAGGAGGGGGGGGGGGAAGAACTTCAGTATTTTGTGTTGCACTGTAGTATCTGATTCTTCCAGGGCAGGATATTGTCCTGCACTGTGGTATTTGGTTCTGCTGAGGCAGTATTTTGTGCTGAACTGTGGTATTTGGTTCTGCCAGGGTGGTATTTTGTCCTGTACTACAGTATTATTGGCCCCACCTACTTCTGTTGTCCTGCCTTCTGTCAATTTGGACCTGCCTACAACATGAGGCCACATTTAGTTTTTTTTTCCAGGGCCACTTTATGTTCCCAGTCCGCCATTGTTTGTCACAGGTTGTATGCATGTGTTGACTTTTCTGCCTCTTCTATTCCTTCTCATCCGGAAACGTGCTGTATGAGCACTGTGTTGGATCATTAAAGGGGTTGTGTCACTTCAGCAAGTGGCATTTATCATGTAGATAAAGTTAATACAAGACACTTACTAATGCATTGTGATTGTCCATATCCTCCTTTGCTGGCTGGATTCATTTTTCCATCACATTAGATACTGCTTGTCTCCATGGTTACAACGACCCTGCAATCCATCAGTGGTGGTCGTGCTTGCATACTATTGCAGGGTGGTCATAACCGTTGAAACAAGCAGTGTATAATGTGATAAAAAAATGAATACAGCCAGCAAAGAAAGCAATATGGATAATAACAATAAATTAGTAAGTGGCTTGTATTAACTTTTTCTACATGATAAATGCTATTTGTTGAAGTGACACAGCCCCTGGCAGGGGGGGGGGGGGACGGCACTGCTGGATACTCCTGAATGCAGACTATAAGATGCAGGCACATTTTAACAAGATTTTTTATTGCTCAAAAATGCGTCTTATAGTCCCCAAAATACAGTACATTACAGCTGTGATTTGGCTGGAAAAATACAATCATAGTAACATAGTTTATAACATAGTATGACATCAAATTGCACAAAAGTCACAGTCAAGTTGCCCTATGGTCTGCAGTAGCAAAGTTGCATGTGACTTGCACCCAAAAATCAAAGTGTTATATTTTCCATGTAATGTTGCAGTTGCAGCATACTGTGTATCGCATTGAAACTCCATTGACAATCATTAGATGTCATGATGCAATGCAGCATTGTGATCATGTCACCATATAGCCCCAGCCTTACAGGCCCGTCATGAGTCCAGCAGCTTCACTTGATGAGAATCTTACACAAAGCCTGTACTTGAGGAAATAGGAATGACAGGCCCACTTCAATCTTCCCACCATTCCCTATAAAAATCCAACCCAAGAAATCACTATGTCTGCTGAGGTTCCCAGCTTTCCTAGATTTTCCTATCTCATTGTGTGTAATAGGCCTAATACACATTTTGAGTTCCTAGATTTTCTGCAGTATGGATATGCAAATACCTTATGTGATTATAGCTGTGATGTTCTTTGAATTCTTAATGCAATCAGGGCAAAAGCCCAGTGGATTGTGTTTAACTTATGGCTTTCACCTTTTCAAAAAAATAGGAAAGATGTAGAATCCAGACCAAGGCCTCATGCACATCAGTATATCGAGTTTGTCTCGTCACAATATTGGGCACTATATTCCGACTGCTTACTTCTGTTAAATATAATTCGTTTTGAGAACCACATTTAAAGGGGTTCTCCAGGAATTATTTAAAATGGCCACCAGCAACCTGTCCTAGAATGTGAGCAGGACTGGTTGCCACCACTTGCAGAGCTGTGTAGGGGGGTGAGGGGTGGGACCTCACTATACACTACGCTCTGGCATGTGCATATACTAAATAATGGTCTCATCTTGCTGAGAAGGTCAATAAACATCCAAAATGTCCTTTTCCATGAGTGGCTGTATACTATAAATATATGAAATGTTCTGGAAAACACTGGATTTTGTACAATAAAAGCACCTTATTGATGCATGATTTATTGAGTGCCATAGTAATTTCTACTGGTATACCTAAAGCCAGTGATACATACATGTAATTTCTTATATTACATGTTCACTCATTTGTGTAGTACTCCAGTGGAAAAGGGTATCTGCAATTGTTTGGTAATGTTCTGTACTGTAATGTTATATTATACACTGCTATGTTATGTGACACACCCAGTGTGCTTAAGCATGAGACAGACATGGCCGGAGTTAACGATCCTTGCCGAGCCCTTTCTGGACCTTAGGGTTTGGGCTGGTCCCTTACCCCAATTCCAGAAGTTTCTAGTGGTGCTAGGAGTAGGGAGAGTGATGAATGGCCCAGAGAAGGCAGGGAACTAACAGTATGTGCTTCTCTTCCCAAGCATTCAGCTTCAGTGCCTTCAGAGACTAACAGATCCCCGTGTTTGCTCTGCTACCATCAGAAGAAAGAAGACATTTTGGAGAATTTTCATAACTACAGCGTGAGAGTCAGCATGGTAACCAGTGTAGAGCATTAAACACTTTGTTGCTGCATTGAGGAAACAAGATAAGAAACCCTATGCATATTAGTGGATTCAAGGGCTACAACATTTTAGTCAGCAAGGTCAGTTGGCCAGTCATATTATTGGAACCCCATTGTGTGCCACTGCCATTGTGTGAATTGCGGACATTGTGGCAGATTACAGTTGCTAGCCAGAGATCCCAGTAATAGAGACAAGAGAAAGAGGGCCATTGCTGCAAACTACTTGCTTAGCTTGTGCATGGACATCTGCGTGGAATTCACACTGTGTACAAATAATTGCTCCATGTACTACAACTCCTATTTGGTGCACAGCAAAAAGAGACTTTTGTTACATTTAATTTGGCCTGGTTACTGACTCTCCTAACACTATATGCTGGCCATTGCTCCATTTCAAGCCCTGCTTTGCACCCACTCACACATTTAACATCAAGGGCACCCCCAAACTACCATTGGTAGCTACAGAGAGTTCCCCGAGGGGATATAGGGTGTCTCTCCTTTACTGCACGGACCCCAGAGAGGGCCACAACCACTCACATCCCCTGCTTCAGCTCCTCAGGGGCTCACTGCATTTGCACCACGATACAATTCATTGCTGGCATACTAAGAATTAAGCAAATCAGTTGTAAACTATAAGAGTGTCATACACAAATTTTCAGGCCAACTGGAGCACTTTCGATTCGGATAGAATTGATTTGGACCCAAATTGAACTCAAATTGAATTCTGAGTGATTTGCTACTTTGAAAGAGATTTATTAAAACTGATGCAAAGAATAGCTTACTGTATTTTTTGGACTTTAAGACGCACTCCCCCCCCCCAAAAAAAAATGGGGAAAAATTGGCAGTGTGTCTTATAATCTGAAGCTAATGACCGCTTCCATTATGGAAGTGGTCATTAGCATTCGGGAGGCTCAGGGACATGAGTGCAGTGCTGCGCTGGCTGTACTCACCTCCCCTGGTTTTCTCCCGGTTCCTTCTGTGGTGTCCTGACCGTGCACAGTGGCAGGACATAGTGCACATGACACTGTGCGTCTTCAGGTCACAGTGCACAGCTGAATCAGGAGGAAACAATGGAGTGGTGAGTCCTGAATATGCATTGCCATACGGAGCAGTATGGGGGGCTGAGTGTTGCGATCTGAAGGTGAGTAGGGCCAGAGGGATCCGATCAGAGGCTAATAGAGTCTGATTGGGGGTCTGCTGGGGGCTGGGAGTCTGCTGGGGTTTGATCTGAGGCTGAGTGGGCTGGGGGTTCTGATTTGAATCTGATGGGGGCTGATCTGAGTCTGATGGGGCCTGTGGGGTCTGATCTGAAGCTGATTGGGGCTTGGGGGTCTGATCTGAGTCTGATGGGGGCTAGGGGGTCTGATGGGGAGCTTATGTGAGGCTAATGGAGGCCAAAGGGGTCTGATCTGAGGCTGATGGAGGCTGTGGGGGTCTGATGGGAGGCTGATCTGAGGCTAATTGAGGCTGGGGGTCTGATGGCAGGCTGGGGGTTCTGATCTGAGGCTGATGGAGGTTAAGGGGTCTGACTGATGCTGATGGAGCTTGGGGGTCTGATTTGGGGGTCTGATGGAAAATATTTTTTTCTTATTTTCCTCCTCCAAATCTAAGGTGTGTCTAATAATCTGGTGCGTCTTATAGTCATAAAAATATTGTACTTAGTTGACCCTAGCAACTAATCAGATTGATCCATTTATTTTCCAAAGGAGCTCTGAAAAATAAAAATGTCTTCTTCGCTGCGCTCTTTTATCAAGTTCTTGTTGTGCTCCACTGTGGAGCGCATCATAGGCTTCCCATATACATAATGACTCCATCTGGTCCTTCCCTGCTCTCCAAGTGCACTAAAGATTGGGAGGAGGGATCTCTTATGTAAGCTATTATGATTTCCCACCATTATTATCACTGTTTGATATTCTTCAGCTGCAAGAATTAGTATAATTTGTATAATTAACAAATGTCAGCACCCTGTCATTTAACCTTAAAAGTAGCCACATGGAAACGTGTTGAGGTGTGAGGGCCTCTTTGGTCTGGATGGTTGTTTGTAATATACTCATTGTGAATTATGTCTTTATCTGATTGCATTGATGCTTATCCCCCTATAGAATAATGTTACCTGGTGATACATTAACTTTTATGTGTAGGTAGTTACTATTAGGATGTACATATGTTTTCCCTACTATCATGACATTGTAATTGTTGAGTACACTTTGGTATATCTATCCATCTTTTACAGTACATATGTATAAAAAATAATGACATATTTAGGCCCTCATCTTTCACTGGCTGTGATTGCTGCCTTTTATATCAGTTTTTATTCGTTATGTTCAATAAAGCTTTGACTATTTTTCATAATATGGTGTGTGCAGTGTACAGTATGTTCTTTGAAGGTGATATAATTATGCAAAACAATGGCACAAAACACTGCAGTTACAAAAAATTATTACAGTTACAAAGCACTCCACTTCAACATAAAATAGTATATGCTATGATCATTTCTAATAAACAATCTTTAATTACAGTAAAGGAAATGGCCTGGCTATAATTAGAATTGTGTTAAAATATGTGCAAATGGCATTTTGTATTGTTTGTGAGGGTTTATAATTACAGAGGCAGGCTTTTTCATTTGCCTGTTGCCAGAAAATGAATAAGATGACTAGGAGCAAAGCATCAGTGCAAGCATATATTCATCTTAAATATCATGCAACAGATGCAAATAATTGGAAGTATTGATCATATAATACTAATATAACATATCCCAATATATTAAAATATAACTTTTATTGATAGATACCTAAAACCCAAAATATAAAGGAAAAACCCACAAGGAATACCTTTCTATATTATCCACTAAGAATAGGGTAGCATTTGAAGAGTAGCCACATCGAAGGTGGGGTCTTACTCACGATTAGTTGATAACACCTTAGGATAAATCGCAGTGTTGATCACTGTGAAGACGGGCAGCTGTTAAATATCCAGGTAGTAAGTAGGGATCATATGATGTTATATCCCTACTTTCACCCTGCTCACTATCCCTGCCTACAAGCAGAGCACCCGCCCCGATAGGGGCGACCCCACCTCTCGGTGGCTAAACCCTTGCTTACACCTATTAATCACCCTAAAAGGGCATCCTATGATCCATGCTAAGGACACTATTGTAGTCCCAGTCCCGACGCTGCGTTTCTCCAGCTGCCGCTGGTTCCTCAGGGGACCAATAATAATATACAATCTTGATAGATAGATTAAAGACCCTATGATAAGGTGAGAACTTTTCAGCCCGGATGTAGGCTAATACCAAAAAGTACACCATTAATAAATAATGTCTGCTTTATTATTACATCAAGGTAATATACATACAAAGTTTAAAACAATGGTGGTAACTACACATACAAAGAAAAAAAGGAGGAGCACACAAAAATAATAAACATCGCAGCTAAATACTCAACATTATTGCGAACACTGAGTTATAATCACAATAACAGGTAAAGTGCCAGTGCAGACAATGGTACAAAGTGCAACACATATAACAGAGTATAATCACATTTAGCCAAGTAAAAAGATCAATTACAGACCAGTGTGAACCTCCAACCCCGACGTACGTTTCGCAAATGCTTCCTCAAGGGGATACATCATGCTGTGTCCAGCGCTTATTTATAGTCCCACAATAATTAAAACTATATACAACATGCGGTCCGATGCAGATCGAGGAGGAACTAATGGGTAATCCGGCGTGCGTTCCACCCCGGATGTAGGCTAGTGGCGTCAGGACTGGGACTACAATAGTTGTGTCCTTAGCATGGATCATAGGATGCCCTTTTAGGGTGATTAATAGGTGTAAGCAAGGGTTTAGCCACTGAGAGGTGGGGTCGCCCCTATCGGGGCGGGTGCTCTGCCTGTAGGCAGGGATAGTGAGCAGGGTGAAAGTAGGGATATAACATCATATGATCCCTACTTACTACCTGGATATTTAACAGCTGCCCGTCTTCACAGTGATCAACACTGCGATTTATCCTAAGGTGTTATCAACTAATCGTGAGTAAGACCCCACCTTCGATGTGGCTACTCTTCAAATGCTACCCTATTCTTAGTGGATAATATAGAAAGATATTCCTTGTGGGTTTTTCCATTATATTTTGGGTTTTAGGTATCTATCAATAAAAGTTATATTTTAATATATTGGGTTATGTTATATTAGTATTATATGATTACATATATTCATCTTACGTAATTATTTTAAATAATTTCTTTACTTATTTAGTTTTTTTATATCTTGCTAAACTAAAAAAAAATCATTGCAAACTGACAACACTGGGGGAAATTGCCATCCCTTATTTACTTTAAACTTGCTTTGTTTGGAACAAAATGGTGCTATTTTGGTTTTATTTCTTATTTTGGCACATTAAGGCCTCTTTCACACTAGCGGCCGCACGGATCCGGCAGGTGAAGGGTGCCACCGGATCCGTGCTGCCTCAGAGACATGTGTGGGGCCGGAACCGCGCTCCGGCCCCACACATGTCACACAGTACATATACACAGACACACACACACAGACATATACACATACAAATACACATACATACTTACATGCTCCCGGCAGGTCTCCACAGCGCAGGAGAAGCAGGACGACGCGCACTTAGGACGATTCCCCACATCGCCCTCTGCTGGGCGCCGGGTGGAATCGTCCTATGTGTGCGCAGTTCTGCTCCTCCTGTGCTGTGGAGACCTGCCGGGAGCATGTAAGTATGTATGTGTATTTGTCTGTGTATATGTCTGTGTATGTTTATGTGTATGTATGTATGTGTGCAGGTGACGGATCCGTCATGAACTCCATTGAAAGTCAATAGAGGATGGATCCGTTCACCATTGTGGCACACCAAACAGATCCGTCCCCATTGACTTTCATTGGAGGTCATGACGGATCCATCTTGGTGCGGATGCCTGGACCGGAGAGCAAACCGCAATGCTTTTAGGAGCATTCCGTTGTCTTCAGTTCAGTTTTGTCCCCATTGACAATGAATGGGGACAAAACTGAAGCGTTTTATTCCGGTATTGAGCCCCATGACGGAACCCAATACCGGAATTATAAAATGCTAGTGTGAAAGTAGCCTAATCCATATAAATGTTACACCTAAGTACAGGCTCTGCTTTGAACCAAAATGCTGTTAAACTTCAAAGTCTCATTTTAGACTAAGGCTACTTTCACACTAGTGGCAGCCTTCTCCGTCAGGCTGCTCCGGCGGGTGAACAGCCTGCCAGATCCGTGCTGCCAGAAGTCCGCTCTGGCCCCATCCACTATAATGGGGGTGGACGGAAGCCCAGCCGCAGCACGGCAAACATGCCGAGAGGTGGCCGGAATAAAACTACGACATCATAGTGAATGGGGCCGGAGCAGACTTCAGGCGGCATGCGTGCACTAGCGGCAACATGGATCCGGCAGGCTGTTCACCCGCCGGAACAGCCTGATGGAGAAGTCTTACATTAAGAACTGGCAGAGGATCCGCCAAAGTTATGAAGAGGCTGGCACATCTACATAACTGTGGCGGATCCACCACCAGCTTTTTTCATTTTTCATGGGATCCATAAGGAAGCAGAATGACCTTTTTTGTTCTGTTTTTACATTGCTGACAATCAGTCCTCAGTTCCCATTTGTAATTAGATAGTTTTTATTACCCTTTTTATGTATAAAATAATACAAATGCAAAAGAAATACAATAGCAAAAATGTCCCCCCTCTACTCCACAACTCTTTAGTACAGATTGAAAACTCAAGTGTATGTACATAATGTATATAATTAAATATAACATAAGTGTTCTGTTATACAAAATGCCATGAGTGATACAAAGGGCTTTAGAGTTAATTTAGTAATAAATTGGCTGTTCCGTCTGAAGTTTGTTTTTAATGAAGGCTTTATATAAACTTGTATTAATGATGTTTATGTTGAATTTGAATAGATACTTAAATAATAAAGGTCCCTAGTTTAGTTTCCATCTTTAAAAGGGTTGTCCAGCCTCTAGTAAGTGATGGCCTATCACTAGCCGATCCATGGCCGATCGGCACCTTGCACAACCCGCAAATCAGCGGCTCACTGAGAGTCGGTACTGGAGCTACACTGACCCATCAATACTGTAGTGGATGGAGCTCACTACTACAGCACTGCTCCCTTTGACTTCAATTGGACGAAATTTAATACTGTATAATGAATTGTACCCTATAATAAAGTTCTTTGAGAGGGTTTTTCCTGCTGCTGCTGCAGTTTAATATCCCTTTTCATTTTTATCATTAATAACCTACTTCTTCTACACTGAGAACAATGGTGAAGGAAAAATAGACAATATGTGCATTATTTCTGGGACCAATTCCTTATTTTAAATGTCATCTAATTGTCTTGCTGAACAAGTGTATGTGCTTATGCTTATACAGAGATTTTCCAAATGCAGATTTTGCAAAAGATTTTGCAATTTTTTTCTGTCAATTTACATCTCATATGAATGTACCCTAAAGGTTTGCCTACGACTAATACTTCACACATGATTTTCTTCTGATTCCCTCTCAGAAGGTCTGCCTAATGCTTCCACTTTTGGTAAGAAGCTGCTTCTACTGCACCAATTCGTATTCTTCTGGCCTGCACAATAGCAATAATCACTCTGTTGCTTGCGTTTAAAAAGATCTGACTGGTGAGATTAATCTACTGAACATGTGTGACCATCGGCACTTACCACATTAGGTGGACTTTCAAGTTGGGAGTCAAAATACCAACAGGGGGGTACATATTTATTCATACCTGCTTTAACCCTTTCCAGACCATTTAAAAATAGCATCCCCTGGCGCATGCAGTGGGCACCATAGTTGACGGGGGTCTGCTGTTTTAAGCAGCAGGCATCCAGTTCCATAGCAGGTTTAACACAGTAGTAAAAATCAGGTGGACAAAGGCCATTTTGCGTGCACAGACAATTTCACAGGGCATGAGAAACAGCCGGTGGCCACCTGATGTGAATTTTTTTTACTATTGGGTTACACCTCCTATGGAACTAATAAGGATCACAGGTTTATGTTTTTTAATCTTAGATTTCCAGCAGCTGAGGGGTTAATATTTGACTTTCATATCTGTTGTGAATCACTCCACCGATGTTTGAATTTAAGTGACAAAGTAATCCATATCTGTAATGGATTATGCTTTATAATGTGCAAGCACCATGAAAATGATGTTATTGCAGAATCATTAACATTAAGTAAGCCAGGTACCAGATTCTGAGTCCTTAAATAACCACGGCTTGACAGTTTATGCTAAAGAAACCCAAACTTAGCAAATGTAGATCAGTTTAAGACCCAAGGCAGCTGTATAACTGGATTATCCATGGGACAATTTCATCTCTCTCCCGCTTGAAACATGAAATCTATGTGTTGGGAAGGACTGATATTCCTCGGATGTAATAACAATGTCAGTGTTCATTTAGTTCTGCATCCGTTATACTAACTTTGATATTGCAGAGCATATTGACTTGGGCTGGCTGTATCTTTATACATAATATTCAACCGCTCATCCCTAAACCAGAATAATATAATAGTTCTGCAATTTCCCAGCTCCCATTAGCAGCTATTGATACATCACAGGACTAAGTAGATATTATCTAAAGGAAGGAGCCAAGAGGATGATCTATGGAGGCTTGCTTTTTACACAAGTGGGACATCATTTTCACCTTATAAGAGACAGCCCATCATTTATTTTCATCTTGTTTTATATATGTCTACGGCTGCTGTCCTACTTTGTATGGGATGAGATTTTCATCTAATGTCTACAGCATTAGGAGATTAATATGTTATAGATTGCAATGTGCAGTACTGGGAGAACACATTTCGGGTCACATGCCTATGGTGATTCAATCACATCTGAATTGTTGTTACACTACAGTGCTTGGGTGTTAGAGGGGTTGGCTCATCTGGGACATGCCAAGATATGCCATACATATCAGATGGGTACAGGTCGCACCTCTGGGTCGGTTCCTACCTCCAGAATGGACCCCCGAAGTGAACAAAGAGCAGCTGGACATGCATGGCCACCCTCTGTTCACTGCCATGTGAGTTCTGGAAATAGCTGAGCATTGGCTTGGTGGCCACTCCATTTACTGCTATGAGACTTCCAAAACAGCTGAGCGTGCTGGTCGGCTATTTTTGGATCTCCTATAGAGATAAATGAAGAGCATGCCATGCATGCACAGTGTGGTCTTCTTAACTTTGGAGGCCCCATACTCGAGATAAGAGCCGGACGCAAAGGTGGGACCTATCTAACATTGATGGTATATCATAGTGTTTTGAGCGCAATTTTTTATTATTATTGCATTACACTTATTTTGACCTAAAAATCACTTTTTCAATTGGTCTTTATAAACAATATGGAATCTTTTTTTGTGTACAGAGCTCAGAAGCTGTACTTGCTGCCTGTGGATTTTTTATCAATTCCATCATCTGAAGAGCAGACAGACAGCTTATCTCTTCTCTCTGACCTTATAAACACTCATTAAAGCTCAATCTTTACTTTACTGATAAGAATGTGGCTTAAATAAGTGTTTATGACCTCTCAGTGAAAGTGAAAGTACCAGTCACCCAGCTAGACAAACATTTAACCCTTTGTGACCGAACAGCTCAATATTTTTAATAAAGACCAATTGAAAATATGATTTTTAGCCAAAAATAAGTAAAATGCAATAATAAAAAAATTGAATCCAAAAGGTGCACATAGCCTTTAAGTTACCTCTATATTGTGCAGAATTTTGCACCTTTTTTCAACAGCTATATTAAGTTTTTGTGATTCGCCCTTGTATTGAAGAAATCCAGGCTTCCCAAGTTTATTTCTATAGCAGGGCAAGATCCTATTTAGGATCCAGGTTCCTCTGTCCGTTTTTCTCTTGAAATCAATTATATAACTTCTATCTATCTGAATATTAGCATTCGCTTGAAGCCAAATTGTAGTCTATTTGGCTTCTTGTGGCTCAATCATGCACCTATGTGTCACAGTATATTCCCTAAAGACGTAGCTCTTCTACAAGAGAATACTACCTGTAATACTGCATGTGATGGAGCTTTTGGTGAAAAGTAATACAGCACCTTCTGGCAATCCCAGCCATTTCATGCATTGTCAAGACAAGAGCAGGGAAAGGAGAACAACAGCAATGAGGGATCAGTGACTATTATTTATTTTTTGTTACCCGTGCAACTCCTGAAAACATTTGTATTGTGTTAGAGTGCCCCTTTAATCCCGTAAAGACTAAGCAATTTTGGAAGCGGTTTTTGTTTTTCCCTCCTCCTTCAAGGAGTCCTTTTTTAAGCAAGGCAGTTTTTTTTTTGTTCAATGCGATTATGGCAATACCAAATATATATAGTTTATTATATGTTTTACTAATTTTTAAAAATGTAAACATTTTTTATTTTTTTAAACAAAAAATGCTTTGTGTGCCTGACATCCATAACTTTTTTGAAAACTTTCTACTGTCGGAGCTGTTTTAGAGCTCATTTTTTTTATGGCAAACTGTAGTCTTTATTAATACCATACCATGGGACTGAAAAACTATTCCGGGGATTTTTTTTCTTAAGATATTTACCACGTCTGATAAATATGTTTGAGATATTTTCTACTGTGGCAATACCAATTATGTTTGCTTTTTATTGTTTTTTGTTTAATATATGAGAATTTTTTTGCATTTTTTTTTGCAAATGTAATATTTAATTTTCTTTTAGTCCCCTTAAGACACTTGAACCTATGATCATTCGATCACTTGTACTATTTACAGTAATACTGCATTGCTGTGAATATAAATGTTACTGGCATTCTATTAAATCTGCCAGAGGTAGGGTGAAATAGAAGCCTTAATGTGGTAGGCCTGAGGGCTCTCAGAAGACCACCTGACTGCTATAGCAACCGATAAGCACCGTCACATTGCAGGGAGGCAGCTCGGAAGAGAGAAGCAGTGCAATCCTTCTGTCTAACAGCTCAGATGCCAAGGTTGCTATTGACTGTGGAATCTGAGGGTTAAACAGATCATGAATGCTCATGAATCCGCTCCATACATTCCTTAGCAACCAATAACATACATATAAAGAGTTAATTTGCAAAGTTATATTTTGCCGTGCTGGAGCACTTCACATTGTGGAAAGAGTAATGTGTTCTTTAAATTATATTCCAGCATATGGATGCTCTCAGTAGAGACCTGACAAGAATATTAAAGCTGATCTTTCTACAATACCATCACGAGGGAAATGGCAAAAACTATATATAAGGATGGTTTTTACTTGATTTAGATATCATTAAAGCAAATGTAGATGCTGTTTAACCCAATTATGAAATTACTTTAGAAATCTGTGATTATATAAATGCACTTCTATTAGTTCTACATTAGAACCACTAGAGTTACAGTCAAAGTCCATTCCATAGAATGTCTACAGTTGTAGGAGCATTACATGATCATTGCTATATGTGCCTATTATTTAGTTTTTTGCTCAGGAACCTAAGAGCCAGTAAAGCTCTGTTCATATTAATGTCACAGCTTCTGTTATATCCTACTGAATCCCTGATGGATCCCATTGACTTATAATAGAATCCATCACATTTGTATTGGATTTCTGATGTTCTTTTATGGAAAGAAGAGAACTGCACATTACATTATTCTTGCTCTTAAAAACCAATGGAAACCTGACAGAAATGCAAATGCAAAAATAGACTAAACTATGTAGAATTCCAAAATTATTATACACTGATGATCAAAGGGGGAACAATGTTTTGAACTGTTGACTCCATGGAGGCTCCATAATCTCACCATCCACTACAGCTTCGAATGTGAGACTCCCATCATTTTACAGACAATCCTCTTGGCTATCTCATACATACATAAATTGGACTTGCAACTATTTAGTATATGATTAGTTATGCAGATTCTTGTCATGTAACTGCATTGGTACTGTTTTGCTCCTAGTGGTGGAACAATCTTTTTCTTCTTGTATACTACAAATTACAACCTGTTCTCTTCCTTAATAGCTCAGTGTGTTATTAGGTTGAATTCCAATTAAGTTCACTGGTCCAAATCCAGGAACAGCCATGAAGAAGATTTTCCAATCACCCAGTTCATCCAAGAAAATTTCCAAACTGTATCATGTGAGTGCCATAACAGTTGGAAGAATATGAAATAAAGTCTGTCCATCCAATCCAAAGCCAAGGGGTGGACATGCAGGCAAAATATCAACAAGTAGGATCATCACAAGATCTATCAGGTGGAAGTGGCTCATAGACTTCGTAATAGTGAGATCCCAGTCGTCCAAGCAAGCTCCATGCGACATTCATTACACAAGTCTTGAATGATGACCCGAAAAAAGGTAAAGAAGCTTCGACTTCAATTTAAGAAGCATCGGCTCGAGTTTGAAAACAAGTACGGACAGTGGAATATGTACAATATGTACAATATTGGAAATGTGTGATTTGGAGCGATGAGACGAAAGTCAATAGACTGGGCTCTGATGAGTGTAAATGGGTCTGAAAGAAACAAAGGAAAAAGGGACTAATGGATCAAAAAATGTAAGGAATTGTCTAGTTCGGGTGAGGAAGCCTGGGGTTGTTTCAAAGCCAAAGATGTTGGATACTTGACTAGGATCGATGGCGGTCTCAATGCTGAGCTATATGTGAGTGTCCTACAAGATGAGTTACTTCCTACACTCAAGTACTATGGGTATGAAAAGGAAGACATAGTGTTCCAGCAGGTCATCAACATTGATTTATTGATGATCTCTAGTTTTTAGAAAGGCCCAAGGAAACAGTTTAAAATTGATTAATTATCATATTACTACAGTATCCTTCACTGCAAACATTCAGTCTAAAGCCATACTCATAAATGCTGCCTTCAAATCTGTTCATTCCATTAGCCATCTTGACTTACTAAGTGATCACTACCACAGATGTTCAAAAATAGCACACTTCAAAAGAATCAGACATATCTGTTCAGCAAACACAGATTTCAATGGGAAATGGTAGAGAAACATTGCTGCATTGCTGCCAGAACTAGTGCTTTCCATCAGTCACAAACCAACATGAATATGTAGCTGACTCAGAAACATCTTTCTTACACTTTCTTTTGGATACTGTCCAGCACATGCAATCAGCTTCATGTGCAATGATCCTACATTAAGTGCTGTAGGGATGCTAAAACCTCTGAGCAAAACCACCATTGAAGTCAGTGTCATATTTTTTTATTAATTAGAGCTGTGTAGAAGTGGGTATTTTTAAGTTGTATCTGTAGAATTGACACGATCGAAGCTGGAATGAATGGGAATTAAGTGTCAAACTAAAGGCAATTGACTAATAGAGTCTCCAGGAAAAGTAGCTCACCATCTTCCTCTAGAGATGTGCTATGCATAAAGAGCCTTATCTGTGAGCATGGTATAGCCACCATGCCTTATCTAGGCCTCCAGCAGTACAATCAAACTGTCTAACCCTTTAAGGCGGTATTACACAACCTGATGTGGCAGACGATTGTCAGGAAGGAAGCGTTCCCTCCTGGTAATCGCTTGCTAGCTAGCGGAGGAGACCACTGCTATTACATGCAGTAATCTCCTCCACTACATGGGGAGAAGTGATGATTATGCCATTGCTCATCCCCATGCTGTATAGTGGTTTGCTGGCGGCAGGTCGCTAATAGACACCATGATCAGCAGCCTGCAAACGATAATTTTTTAATGTCGATGTCAAAAGATTTGGATTGCCCGATGATCAAGAGTTTGCTCATTCATTTCGCAATCGTCAGTAGTATTACACTGCTAGATGCCAGATACACTGCGTTAAAACAATTATAATGAGATGACTCTACTGACAAATGGGCTGAAAAAACTGGAAGTATCAGTCTATCGTGAGTGTTCCAGTGGCCACTGAGAAAACTATGTTCTTATATAATGAACAATTCAATTACAAAACTTCTTCCAGTTCATTCTTTCCATCTTTTCCCACCCCTACATGTGAGTTTTTATTCTGCATTACCATATACATAGTTGCAACACATTTTTGCAGCCTGATCCTGAAGAAATCACATTATATTTGCATATTTGTAGATGCAATAATGTCTATCAGACCCAACAGAAGAAGAACAACAGAAGAAGAACTTAAGGTATGAAATTTTAAATCATAGTTTCTTTTAAAGGATCAAGTAGTTTTGTAATGCATCAGTTTCTGAACAGCATTATGACACATTATCTATCACATACTATGCCCTGGTGGAATTCTGCAAGTAAGAAAGACAAACTACTTTTTAAGGTTACTTTAGCAAACATGACAGATTAATCATAAAGGTCAAAGGAACATTGCTAATAGTGATGCTTGTCAAGGAGGCTTGTTGAAGTACAACCTTGAATATCAGACAACGCTGTCAATTCTTAAAGACACAGGTACTGAATGATGCCTGATATAATATACTATATATACCGAATAATCACTTTAGTAGAAACACCCATCTAGCAACACATTGGACATCTTTTGGCCTTTTGAACCACAGCATTCTGAAATAATATTGGCTCATGAGGACAGGATAGCTTCTCGCAGTTGCTGCAAATAACTTGGAGCAGCTGACATGTTCTGAACAGCTTGTTCTATCTCATCGCAAAGATGCTTTATAGAATTAAGATTTGGGGACTGTGAAGGCCAGAGAAGACTTAGAAAAGAACTCACTATCATGTTTCTGGAACCAATCTATGGCTATATGACCCATAGGCATGGTGCATTGTCCTGTTGAAAGTGTCCTTCTGCTACACAGTTTATAACTGCCATAAAGGCATGAACTTGGTGGCCACATTGCTAAGGTAAGCCCTACTCTCTAAAATTTGATCCACATGTATCAGGGGACCCATTGTGTGGCAAGAAAACATTCCCAACACCATTACTCCAACTCCACCAGCCTGAACTATTGAAAGCTGACAGGAAGGGTTCTTTGATTCATGCTTGCACCAAAATCGGACCTTCCAATTAACATGGCGCAAAATAAAAATCTGAATGATGATTTCCAAGTTTATGCATCCTTTTTCCCACTGAAGTTTTGCTTTTTTGGTTCTTGTAGAGAGCAATGGCACCTGAACCGGTTGTCTGCTGTTATAGCCCATCAATACTAATGAATGATTCCTTCATTGCAATTATATGCAATCAAAATATGTCCAAAATAAACCTCACTGCTCTACGTTGATCTCCTTTCCCAGGTGTCCAGACTTAAAGGAATGTGCTCTATTAACATTAGTTTTTTGAAAGTCTTCTTTCAGCCACTTTTCTAAGCATTCACACTTGCTGTCCAGAGATCTCAAAAAGCAGTCAGTGGATAGAATATCTTTTCATCTCCAGGCTGCAGTCTCAAACACTGAACATAGTGCAAAACCATGGGTGGTTAAATTCAATTTTATTCACCATATTCAAATACATAGGTAAAAAAAACTCATAAACAGGTAGCATGCCATGCATCAGCCTGACCCTGTATTTCCCCTTTAATTATTTCTTGCCATTAAAGCTCCAATCTTAAAAGGTCAGGTGTCTCTAATAAAAGGGGACATTCAGTGTACAAGAGCTAAATATTTTGTATTGTTATAGATGGATTACTATTACCTTCAAATATTTTCGAAAGCTATATAAAAATGTATAAAAATGTCACAGTGAATTGATTACACATGGCAAGCTAAAGGCTAAATCTTCCTATCAGTCACAATAGTGCAATATAATTGACTTACCAAAATGTCTTTTGTCTAAATATAGTAAATATAATTTTTTTAAATGCACAATATGCATGTCAACATATAAGTACAGTAGAAATATAACCTTTATTAGTCCTCTGACATGAAAAGAACTTCTAATAGAAAATAACTTATGACAGTGGATGTGGACCCACTGTGTCAACCAACAGATTTGACTTTGGGCTAAAACTAAGATCATTGTCACAGCGGTCTCCTGGTATTCACCTTTAATCTCTGTACAGGGATCTGGACTTTGCTGCAGGAGAACCACAAGTCCGCTACTTCCTGGAGTAGTCTCTGTTTAGTTGACAGCTGACTCATGAAGGTCAGAGAACCTAGGGTGAGGCACCGAGAGGTCAGGCACATAGTAGTCAGGGACAGGCTGAGGTCACGGCAGGCAGAATATGTGCTATACAGTAAATGGTCCGAGGTCAGGGCAGGCAGCAAAGGGTCACTATGAGGATCAGGCACAGGTAAAGCAGCAGAAGGTTAGAATCCAGTAAACTGACAGAGAGTTGATAAACGGACAAACAACAAAATACAGTATATCTTTGCAGGAAACTAGAAAGCTAGACAACCTTCCCAGAAGGGAAGGTGTCTTAAGTACCTCAGGGTTGCCAGCCATTGGCTGGTGAAGATTAGGGTGCATGCACTCTGGCACTTTAAGAGCTGGATATATCATGCATGTGCTCTACAGGGAGAGGAGGAGAGGTAAATATGGTAGTGATGGTCGTTGCAACAATAACATTGATGAGAGTCCATAAGCTAAAGCTGATTGTAAATAAGTATTTATGGTGGATCTGTGAAGGTTGTCGTTTTGGACAACAATGTCAAAAATTAAAATGCCTAAATGTAGGTGATTGATAACAGTGACTTCCACAGCACCCCCATAACAGAGACATCCACAGTGCCTCCATAACAGTGACTTCTACAGTGCTCCCATAACAGTGACATCCACAGTATCCTCATAACAGTGACGTCCACAGCACCCCCATAATAGAGACATCCACAGCGCCTCCATAACAGTGATCTCCACAGCTCCCCCATAACAGTGACCTCCACAGTGCCTTCATAACGGTGATATCCACAGTGCCTCCATAACAGTGACATCAACAGTGCTCCAATAACTCTGACATCCACAGTGCCCTCATAACAGTGATCTCTGCAGCTCCCCCATAACAGTGACCTCCACAGCGCCTCCATAACAGTGACCTCCACAGTGCTCCCATAACAGTGACCTCCACAGTGCCTCATAACAGTGACCTCCACAGTGCTCCCATAACAGTGACCTCCACAGTGCTCCCATAACAGTGACCTCCACAGTGCTCCCATAACAGTGACATTCACAGTGCCACATAACAGTGACCTCCACAGAACCCCCATAGCAGTGACCTCCACAGTGCTAACATAACAGTGACCTCCACAGTGCCTCCATAGCAGTGACCTCCACAGTGCCCCCATAACAAGGACCTACACAGTGCCCCTATAATGGTGATCTCCACAGTGCTCCAATAACAATGACCTCCTCAGTGCCCCCATAGCAGTGACCTCCACAGGGTTCCCATAACAGTGACAACCACAGTGCCCCATAACAGTGATCTCCAAAGTGTTCCCATAACAGTGACATCCACAGTGCTCCCATAACAGTGACATCTACAGTGCTCCCAGAACACCATGGTGCCCCAAATCCCATCTACAGCGCCCCTGGTGACATCCAGAGTGCCCTATTGCCATCCAAAGTGCCCCCAAATGCCACCCACAGTGCCCCATTGCCATCCTGTGCCCCCAGTGCCATCCACAGTGCCCCCAAATGCATCTACAGTGTCCCCATTGCCATTCAGTACCACCAGTTCCATCCATAGTGCCCCCAAATGACATCCAGTGCTCCCATTGCCATCCAAAGTGCACCAAATGCTAGCCACAGTGCCCCATTGCCATCCAATGCCCCTAATGCCATCCACAGTGCCCCCATTGCCATCCACAGTGCCCCAAATGCCATCCAGTGCCCCAGTGCCATCCACAGTGCCCCCCAAGTGCATCCACAGTGCCCCCCAATGACATCCAGAGCATAGCGATCAGACTCTGTGGCTGATCATTATGCTGTGACTCAAACACAGTGCTTACATCATGCTGTGTATGAGTCAGTACAGACTTCACACAGAAGATGGCTGGTGTGCAGGCGTCGGGGCCAGGAAAGACCGACAGGAGCAGGTGACATCATTGATGACATGCCATTTCCTGCATTCAGGGAGGAAAAGAAGATGCCGGGAAGGACCGGAAGACGTGGAATCCCTGGAGGAGCAGTCACGTGACCGTGAAGAGAATCCTGGAAACGCTGCTGCTGCTGGGAGTGAGTAGGTCTCTCCCAGTCTTCTCTCCATAGTTTAGATTCTAGCTGGAGAACCCCTGTGAGGGCATTAATGATTTATTGGTATAGGACTGCGATGGTTTAAAAAAAAGATTGTTGCTGGCAGGGAAGAAAACTGCCTTGAATTCGCTACATATATGTCAGTTCTCTCGCACCTATAAATTTAGGTTATTGGGAAGTTACTGTATTTGAGGATGAAAGAAATAACAATGAAAGAAATACTGGGCTTTCTTATACAGTAAGTTCTTTTTTAAAAAACAGCCTGAAAAAAAAGCAGAAATTGTACCTGAATTAGCCAACAACCTCGAGCACTCCTCCCCTCAGAACTACTTTATATGAAATAATTTACGGGTAAATTATATCCATGCATATGTAATGTACGACTGTGGCTTTCAGCCTCCTTTCCATCTCCTTACGATTTCAAATAAAGACACACAAATTATCTGATCTTCCTTGCCACAAATCAACAAAGTATTTCTCTTTATCACAAAGTAATGATGGCGGAGGGAGACCAATCATATCTAATAGCATCAGGGATAGAAGTTGCTGGATAACAAATGTTCCATTAGAGGAAACTAATGCACTCTTCTAAATGTAGGATGTATGTTCAGGGTCAGTCAGACAATTTAATATTAAAGATACAGGAAATGGAAGCCAAATCAGCAGGCAAGGTTAGAAATGCAAATGGCATGAGGATGCAAGTTCCTGGAAAGAGCGAGAACACAGCGGCAATGTGCATTTTCTCTTAAAACACATAATGGCTATACAGATGAAGCCTAACTGTACAGAGCAATAACCTGTAGTGTATTTAAGAGATACTACCATAAAGTCCATAGGCAGAGAGTGATAGAATGATCTATACCAGCTCTAAAATACTGTACTATAGTTATACATTTATACAGTTAACCCCAGTTTATCTGGAGATTGATGGGTTGAGATTAGACCGAAAGGTATGCCTTGTATGGCAGTTCAGTCTTATTTTTTAGAATGGGGTGAACTGCAATACCAGACACAGACATGGAAAATAGTAGAGAACAACTAGAGTATGAAAATTGTACATAAAGTAATAAAAAACAATTATATCTCTTAAACACGTGTACACAACATTAATTAAAAAACCTTTTCCGAATATATTCACATAATATAATGCATGTAGGGTTTATGCTAGAAGAAAACTATTGAAAGTAAAACAAGAAGCGCTGGAGCAAACATCTTTATGTATGGTTGCCAATAGTCTTTAAATTGATGATATTTCCCCAGATTTTCAGAGACAATCCCGGCAAAGTTGGTTGGTCATGGCCTGAAATCAGAGGGGGCTGATGAAGTAAACCCATTCAGAAGTGGGTGGCCTGAAGGGCTTGTGGTTTTGAGTGATATGTGTAGTGTGCTTCCCCCCCAGGGCTGATAATGTCCCAGGTTTTTAGGATTGCCAAGTGGTCTTATTAGTTTTGTTTGTCATGGTGTTCCTACCTGGATACCGTCACTCCCCAGGGTTAGGCTCTGCAGCAATAAAGGGGGGGACTCTTATTTGTTGGATTAAGAGTCCAGACTTGGTAAAAGTTCAACAGCTTTACTTGAATAAACGTGCATCCACACAATAAGTGTTCTTTCTCTTGGTTGCAGCAGGCATTGGGGTAAACTGGCAGGCAAACCTTGCTTTCTCTTTCTCTGCGGTGCTAGACTCTGGCTTCAGTCTAGTAGCTGGACTTTCTGACAGTCCTGGTGGGGTACCTTTGACTGTTGGCCCCCTCGTAATGCTCTGTTTGTAAACGGCAAGGTGCCATGTCTGGTCCTTTTGGATCCCGAAACTCAACTTCCTATCTCCACTATCGACATCAGACTGACCATAGCTTCCTGTAACCCCTCCCTATATATATATGTATATAGGCACAATATCAAAGGAACTGGAATCAAATACACAGATGACATTATTGGTTAACCAAAAGCAGGGTGTAAGAATGGTAGTGCCCGCTCTGGGGTACTACATATATGATTTTATCCCCATACAGATTGTTTGCCGGCAGTAGATCCCTGTTTACACAGAACAATGTGGTGCTAGCAAACAAATTTATATAAAATGAGATTACCGAATTAATGGGCATTTGCTTGTTGATTGGGTGATTGGCAGCAGATTTACACAGGGCAAGTATCATGTTTGTACAAACACTCAGCCAGGATAACTGCCCCAGTCTTTAAGGGCTCAGTAGCAGCCTGTTGTATATGTTAAAAAAAATCATACTGTTCTACCAATCTATTCCAGCTCTCTGGCCTCATAGATCCCTTCAGCAATCTTTTGATTCCTGTTCTGTAACCATCCCTATGAATAGGGTCACACCAATGGCTGCTCTCACTGGTGAATTGCCTTAAAGAGGCATGTTACTGCTAGGTAATGTGGACAGTCATTGACTACAATGGCGCATGTGAATCTACCCATCCAGAAGATTTCAGAATAGGGATCAGAAGACCACTAAGGGAGCTGGGTAGCTGGAATGGAGCAGTATGATTTTTTCAACAGGTACAAAAAGCTGCTACTGAAAAGTTAAAAAGTTCAAAAGAATTAGACAACCCCTTTAAAGCTCTAAGTTTTAGATTTGGTGTAGTTGAATCAGATATGTGATATGCTGTACATTCATTGAGTAAGCCAGTTGAAAATTCTAACAGCTTATCAAGCTGTTTGCATAGACATGTAGCCGTGGTCCACGTGAGTAAAACCTTACTTTTTCTCAATATGCAAATTAGGTATTTGGGGCAATGAGGACATCACCATGGCTCTTGTTGTACCCAAGCTTCACTCATCTCTGTGGCAAGCTCCCTCCTTGCTGCTTTGATTGACAGGGCCAGGCAGTGGTAAACAGCGAGGGAAAGGCTGGCCACAGAAATGAGCGGAGCTTGGATACAAGAGCAATGGTGACACTCTCATTGTGCCAAAGGCCTAATTTTTTTATTATTATCATTATTATTATTATTAATATTATTATTAATATTATTATTAATAAGAAAAAGAATCATACCTCAGGAAGGAAGCCTTGGATCAACAAAAGAGGAAGAACATTTTTAATCAGGTGAACCACAGCTATGTATCTGTGCAAATAGTTGGACAGGGAGGTCACCAGTGACAGATTCCCTTTGAATCAAACATTTAAAGAGAAAATTCTTCAGATCCATCAGTGATAAGTTCCTGGCGAATTAAAACAGCTGACTTCAACAGATTTTGATGGAAAGTAAGATAAGTGAGGACATTATCATTAATGTGAGCCTAACTAGGTGACTAGCAATGTCCCTTTTTATTTTGATGATTTTTAAATATATTTCTGGTCTTCAGCCATGAGTATCCAGCAGAAGAGAGCATCTACTACTGTGGACGTTTTGTTCTTTATTGGGCCAAGGGTCCTTATATCTTACAGCCGTCACACACTCATGTGCAGTTTTCTGTTTTTGGTTAGTGCAATAATGTAATTTCATGTCAAAAGCAGCCACTTCAGTTCTCTCCCTCATTACATTTCAGATGTACATGACTGCTCTTGACACAGTCTACTCACAGATATTGCATGAACATTTCATTTTTTTCATAGTTTATTATTGCTAATTAACATCATTATTTTGCTCATTAGAAAATATGGTATCAACTATTGATATGGTTTCTTCCAGAAACAGCACTGTAACTGTACTTGAGCTATATCTGGTCTTGCAGCTTGGCTACTGAAATGAATTGGGCTGAGGTGCAGTACCATACACAACTCAAGGACAGATGAGGTGTTGTATTTGGAAGAAACTAGAGATGAGCGAACGTGCTCGAAATGAGCACTGTACCGCTCGGCTCCCCTGCGCTCGCATGGGCGCAGGCAGCCGCTTCCGTCCTCCTGTGGTTCTGTACAGTCCCTCAAATGAACAAAAACATTTCTATTCGAGTGAGAGGCGCAGGCAACCGCTTCCGTCCTCCTCTAGTTCTGTACAGTCCCTCAAATGAACAAAAACATTTCTATTCGAGTGAGAGAGTGAAACTCTCTTTGTAACCACTTTACTCTCTCAAATAGGGTACGTGAAAATGGGTTTTCTAGACTGGACAACACCTCTGATTATCTCGATTTGTAGATGAGGGTTTTCTTAGAAGCTCTTAGTATGGTCTATTACAGTAGATGTGGAGGATAACCCATTGAATGCTACTTCACACAGAACCTATAGCCATTGCTCAGCTGAAGCTGCCTGCTACCCAATGGTTGTGTAGTAGAGATGAGCGAATCAATTCTAAATGAATCAATTCATTAAGAATTTCTCCAAAAATTAAAATTCTAGAAAATCTAAAACTTCTGCAATTTGTTTTGGGTGAGTTGCTCAAAATGGAGGACACTTTTCACTATTTGCAGTGTTTAACCACAAGTGCCAGAAGATTTGTCCAGGATTCACATCACAAAGGACACTATTCTACAGGCCAGAATACAGAGAAGAAGGCAACTGCCACTAAAAGAGACCATTTTTGGCCTGCATTTTAATAACAAAAAACATCAGACAGTACAGTATTTTTTTTAAATCAGGCTACTGTTTACCCATAGCCATATGTGTTACTGTGACCTTGACATTACAAATGCTGTCTTGGCGTTAAAGAGCTTGAAAGGGGTTGGGTACAGTCCTAGGAGACCACTGAGTATCATACACGACTTTTCCCAGCAATTAATGAACTTCCTATTCCAGTTGAATTTCTTTGGACCTAAAACAAATCTGATAACCAATTAGTGCAAATCGGACACATCTCTAGAGTGTAGTCTACTAAGACAAGACTTGTCATGACAATGCTGATTATGGACAGAGGGCTTTTCTCATGATGCCCCATCCAGGAATGACAAAGTCAAATGGTAAGTGAACTCTAGTTTGGAGGTCAAATGCACGCTATAGTTAGGTTAAAATCCTAACTCAAAGTCTGTGGCAGCAGTTGAACCTAATATTTCACCTGCCCATGGTGTACTTCCAGTGGCATAGAAACATTAAATGTGACAAGATACTTTGTAGTAGTCAACGCAATCGAGAGCAATTGTAGCTGACCTGAGCCTGCCTGTGACTAGGAGAAGACAACATGTTCCCCTGTGATTTGATGTCCTTAACTGACAGCAGTTGCCCTTCAGAGTGAAAAAAATGTTTAAAATGTTATTTAAAGATGAGGAATGTGGGTATAGATTTCTATTGCCAACTGCTTTGGTATATTTATTTAACTTGTCATCCAAAAGTGCTGCAATCTATATGTTCAGACTGGCAACAATACCAAGGTCAGAAGCTATTAACTGCACAAGACAGGCAGGCAGACTTTCAATTTGAACGAATGCTGTTCATTTTGACAGATAGGCTTTAAAGTGAGCAAGGGGTTAAAATAAAATACCTAATGCTCTTTCCGGAAACTGCCCTATCTCTAGCTCATTAGTTAACATGAAATTTTCTTGGACTGCAGACAAATGATCAGAACAGCGAGGCCATTATGGAATATATTACATGATTTAGCAGATGAAAAAAAAAGAAAGCTAATGAGGGTAGTTAATTAAAAGAAATTAGCAGCATACACTCAACAGAAATTATACATTATGAACATTCTAGCCGTACAAGGTTTATTTATTTTTCCCCTCTACCCAAATTGCTCTTTTTGTATTTTACCAAACAGTATTTTTCATGCCAAGCTTTCTTTACATCCTGCACGCTCTTGGTCTGATTAAGCTCGATTGCGGAGCAGTTTATTACAGCTTCACAGAGGTAGTTCACTTGCAGAATCATAACTTTTACAATTGGAAGGTAACATTGGCTTTCGGTATTCACAATGGGCTCAGTGTGAATGTTCCTCTATTCACTTCTTAATTGTTTTGTATTATAAGCTACTCTACTCAGCCGAGTCACATTATTATGACCACTTCCTACTCTCCTTTCAAGGTCGGCAGTGTGTAGGTCATGAAGGTAGTCGTGTGTCATGAGCTGGCTTGGTGGGTATATATGGTGTGCGATAGGCTGTCTGCACACATATGCCTCATTGTTGTCATGGTTGAAAGGGTGGCAGTATTTCTGTAGCTGTGCAGTTTGTGAACTGTTCATCTGCTGCTGTGCTGAAAGTGTATTGTGAGTGGACAAATGGCACCATTGTGAATAAGTAATGTGGAAACTGGGGAGCCATTGATTTGACAGGTGAACATTGGATACAATGGTGCACGAGGCAGACCAACATGCTACAGTGGAGCAGCTCACTGCCAAAATGAACCAGAGGGCTACCAGACATGTGTTTAAAAGTTCAGCGAACCCTATTGTGTATGAGTTTTCGAAGCAGACGGAAGGTCACTGCACCTCTGCCAACAAAGCTGGCTCGGCAGAAAAGGCTTAAATTTTTGCAGAAGTATCGGAATTGTACCTCTGATGATTGGCAAAGAGTTGCCTTGTCCAATAAGTCAGGTGTTCTCCTTTTTGAAGGCAACAAACATCAGAGAATAAACACCCTGCAACCATTGCTGGAAGAACACAAGCAGTATTATGGTCTGGGAAATGTTTTCATGGCATTCTCTGAGCCCACTCTTTCATGTGGAAGGCACTCTCAACCAATTTGGGTTTCAATTCATCCTTGCAGACCACATGCACCCATACATACTGGTTGTCTTCCCTGGGGTGGATAGTATCTTCCAGCAAGAGAATGTGACATGTCACACAGCTAGAACTGTCCAACATTGGTTGAAAGACCATTACCAAGATTTCCAAGTACTACCATGACCCCCTAATTCCCCAGGCTCTAACCCAATTGAGCACCCTCTATGATTCCTCCCCCATGCACCCTCTAGCAGCTATGGCTCCAGATACATGCAACAACCTACTGGGACCTTATTGAGTTTTTTTTTAGCATTTTGCGGCCCGGGCATACAGATGCTGAGCTGTCTACATTTTTTGCGGCTCAATTGAAGTGAATGGGTAAGCATCCAATCCATAAAAAATGCAAATCTGATGCGGACCAAAAATAAGTGTCATGCGAATGGGTCAGCCTGTCTATCGTCTGTCCGTACTGCACACGGCAGTGATTCTGGATATTAGCTGCTGGTCATAATAATGTGACTCGACTGTGTATATTTTCTATATATTAACCCAAAATAGCACCATGTATGTATTGTGCCCTGAAAACTAGAGTTGAGCGAATTGACTTCGGATGAAACATCCAAAGTCGATTCGCATAATAATTTTTTGGATACTGTACTGAATGGTAAATCTCCTCCATTGGGATTGTGTTTATTCTGTATTTAAAAGGGTTTTTTTTTCAAAAAGCTTTCTGGAAGTGGTCATATTGGAGACCCACCCCTTTATATAGTTACACAGTTAATACGGTTGAAAAAATACAAGTTCAACCAAGGGATAGGTGGGATGTGAATTTTATAAAAAGGGGACCGAGACCCAGACTTCTACACATTCGTAAGTATTAATGTCATTTAGAATTCATCTAAGCCTTTTTTTATTCCACAGATATACAATTTTTACAGTAAAGAAGCTTTGACTCTTTCTTCTCCAGTCAGAGGCAGTGCTCCCATCAAATCTTTTGTATGACCCAGTTATATATTTGTGTAGGTTAATCATGTCTCCCCTTAGACGTCTCTTCACAAGATTAAATACATGTAATTCTGTAAATATTTCCTCATAACTAAGACCCTCCATACCCCTTATCAGTTTAGTCGCTCTCCTTTGTACTTTTTCCAGCTGCAGAGCATCCTTTCTATGGACTGGTGCCCAGAACTGAACTGTAAAGTATATTCCAGATGAGGCCGCACCAACTCTTTGTAAAGTAGTAATATTATATCTGTAACCCTTTCTTTCTGGTAAGCATGGCACCTGAAAACCATGTGAGTCAATTGACAGAAATGTCACAGATTATTATAGTCTTCAGGGGTGATGTCTGATGAATGAATTCCCTCCCAATATTAGGAGCTGCATACTGAGCCTTATCTGTGTGTATAGTGTTATAATGTGTTGCTATACTTCCTTACTAGTCATTTGCTCGCCAACTCTCTAAGATGACTCTGCTCATCTTGTCCCAGTCTACACAGCAATGCTAAAAATGAGCTGTTGGAAACAGAAGGTTTCAGTCTATTGTGCCTGCTATAATGGCCAGTGTACAATCCCATCAAGTGGATGGGATTGAGCTGCAAGGTTAAGCACTGCTGCTATACAATGCACGGCACTTAGATGAGTATACTAAATTCAAGTGCAATCGCTGTTTCAAACAGCTGATCAGCAGAGCAGCAAATAATTGGATTTAATCACTAGTATGGTATGTTCTCATGTTCTTAAAGCGGTTGTCTCACCTTATAAAGTCATAGTTATTGTGTAGAAGATGTTATTTTCAGTCACTTTGTAATGTACTTCTGTTTTCAATATTGCTTCTCTTCCCTGTTTCTTTTATTATAGCCTCCTTTAGACCCTGCTCGTCTCTAGGGGTCACGGCCACCCCTGTAATGCACTTGCGGTGGCCGGGCTTGCGCACTAGGAGGCTTTTCTGGTTGCCGGGGAATCGCGGGAGTGAGCGTACCTAGAGGCCAGTGTATGTGAATTCACTCCCATCCCCGGCCACATCGTAGGTGTTCTTGTCTTAGATCCTGCACCCGGCCACCTCGTTCTTCCTATAGAACAACTTCAGGGCATGAGCTGCAGCCCTGAGGCTGTTCTATACAGTAATGCCAAGAGGATTTATAGTATAATAGGTTCGGGGCTTGCACAAATAGCCCCGCACCTGTAATACACAGATCGCAAGTGCCGGCTGTCATTTTGTGAAAGATGACTGTAGGAAAGCTTCAGGTCTGACCTGAAAGTTTCCTACAGTGGCTGGCAGAGCAATTGTATCTGTCTCCTGATAACCTTATCAGGAGACAGACATCGCACTTGCTGAAACCCTTGGTTATCTCTATATGCAAATACATAGAGATAACAGTGTGCAGTGAGCTACGGAGGGGTGCCTGTGTGAGCGAGCACGGAGAGGCAAGGGTTACTGTCAGTCAGCAGGAGAAGCCCCGCCCCCCACCAGCTCAGAAAGAAGCCCACGGAGCAGCAGAGATGCCGGGAAGGCAGGAGGTGAGACAACCCCTTTAAGCAGAGCAGAGAGGAGGATGAGGCAGCTCTTTATCTCAGTGCTCTGAAGTAACTTGTCCTCCTGTGTGATTGGGACCGATTTTGTGTGTACTAATAGGCCGGCTGCCATTTTATTTCTTCTTATCATTGCTTCCTCGACAAAATGAGCCATTTTAACTAATGAAAGGAATTTGGGAATATATTTATAATAAAGTAATATTTAATTGTTTTTATTTTCTTAATTCCCAAAGAACCTCTTTAATCTTATTAGAAACAGTCCATTCATTTGCATGGCAACAGAGCTCAGAACCAAGGAAAGTTGCCATTGCTATTGCAGCAAAGTTTGGCTGAGCAATGAAGGCAGAAACAGAAGGAAGATTTTTGAAGCGGAGACAAATGTCGTGCATGCAGGAATTTTTTCTCCACTTAAAAAAAATCTTCCTCTGAGCGGAAACCTAACGGACCCCATTATAGTCTATGAGGTCCATAGGTCAGTTATGTGGTGAATCCATCCTTTCCATTCTCCTGTAACGGAGCAGGAGAACGTAAAGGCTGAACGCTGATGTGAACTCAGCCTTACATAGCAATGTGGTATACACAACATCAGGCAGATGCAGGAGAATGTTTGTTACACTATTATTATTTTTCTTTATGACAGTGTTATTTATTACTACTGTATGATTTATACTTTTAAGGTGGTGGCATTATTTATATGCTGTATAGTGCTTGATCAATGGTAAACTGTTGACTTGCATCACTGGGGTCCTTGATTCAAATACAACAAAGGTCAACATCGGTATGGAGTTTATATAGTCTTCCTTTGTTTGTGTCGTTTTCTTCCATGTGTTCCAGTTTTCTCCCACATGCCAAAAAACATACTGATTGGTAAATTTGGAATATAGATTGTGAGCCCCAGGGACTGACGTGAGTGCCAAGAATTAACGTACAGTGCTGCAGAAAATGTAAGTGCTCTATAAACGAATAAAATGAAAATAAATGTGGCATTACCTATATGCTCTGTTATAAGGGAACCAAGCATTGCCACATCAGTGTTTGCATACATGCCATGAAACCCTCATCCTTGACTAACTCTCCAGTATGCCCCTGGGCACAGTCCATGACTACATTCAAATGGCCATAGTGCAGTAAAATGTCTGCTACCATAGTATGGCGGCAAGATCTGGGCATTCTATGAATCAAATGCTCTCAACCATAGGGTTTTAAGGCAATCTAAGTTAGGTTCATTGGAACCATGGAAGGTCAAAGCCTGCTGAGATGCAAACAGATTCTGGCTACCTGATCGTGGCCTACAGGAGCCCTGGATATGATTGGGAAAGGTGGATAAGGAAATCCCAACATCATTAGATTTCATTAGTATACCTCCCAACTTTGGAAATAGAGAAAGAGGGATCAACTTGTAGGAAAACAGGCCGAACTGGATGGACAGATGTCTTTTTTCGACCTTATAAACTATGTTACTTATAAACTATGTTACTATGTTAAATTGTGCGGCGCTGCAAATTTTTTCGGCACTAGGCCACGCCTCTAACTCCGCCCAAAACATAACTATAAACCTAATCCCACCCAGTCTCCTTACTGCCCCACATAATTTTTTCCCAGTTATGTGCCCCCAGTAATATGCTCTGTTATATGCCCCAGTAATACGCCCTGTTATGTTGCCTCCATATTGCCTCTTTTGCTTGTTGGATTAATTTTTCCATCACATTATACACTGCTCGTTTCCATGGTTACAGACCACCCTGCAATCCATCAGTGGTCACCGTGCTTGCACACTATAGGAAAAAGCGTCAGCCTCTAGGCTAGTGTCTTTTCCTATATTGTGCAAGCACAACCACCACTGATGGATTGCAGGCTAACCATGGAAACAAGCAGTGTATAATGTGATGGAAAAATTAATCCAGCCAGCAAAGGAAATAATATGGACAATAACAATACATTAGTAAGTAGCTTGTATTAACTTTCTCTACAATAAACCTAATAAACCTCATCACCAGCATTTACTGTGAGCTGTGAAGTGATGATAGTTACCACCAAAATCATCTAGTCAAGTAGCACCAGCCTCCAAAAAAATCACGGACACATCTATTTTTTTTTCATGGACACAATAAAAAAAAAATAATCTATTTTTACAGACTGTCCAGAAAATTCTGGGCGGTTCAGTTAGAAACCCTGTCCGGCTGCAATGTGGTGTCTGCTTCCCATTGTCTTCAATGGGAGGCAGCGGTGCAGTTTGCAGTGCGGAGGTCCGCAAGCAGGGGCGTACATAGAAATCATTGGGCCCCATAGTAAGAATCTGAATGGGGCCCCTAACCCTGCCCACTACCCCGGCCCATCCCACATGCTGCCCTGGCTCCTCCCATGCCACACCCCCATTTGCCAATAAAGAAATGTATACATGAGTTACTGATTTAGTTATTTATTTTTTTAAACTAAGGAGACGTTATACTGAATGGGGGCAGCCACAAGGATGTATTATACTGTATACTATACAGCATGGTGTACGGATTATACTGTATATTATACAGCATGGTGTACGGATTATACTGTTTACTATACAGCATGGTGTACGGATTATACTGTATACTATACAGCATGGAGTACGGATTATACTGTATACTATACAGCATGGTGTATGGATTATACTGTATATTATACAGCATGGTGTATGGATTATACTGTATATTATACGGCATGGTGTACGGATTATACTGTGTATTATACAGCATGGTGTACAGATTATACTGTATACTAAAAAAAATCACGGACACATCTATTTTTTTTTCATGGACACAATAAAAAAAAATCATCTATTTTTACAGACTGTCCAGAAAATTCTGGGCGGTTCAGTTAGAAAATGGATTGACGTCCCTCACTTAGAATAATAATCACTGTAGAACAATGGGACGCTTATAGAAACTAAAATATAACTCTATACTGAACGACTTAGGCTACTTTCACACTAGCGTTAGCACGGATCCGGCACCTAAAGGGTGCCGACGGATCCGTGCTAACGCTATACATGTGTGGAGCCGGAGCAGCGCTCCGGCCCCACACATGACACACAAAAACAACACACAGACATACATACAAACAAACATACAGACATACATACAAACATACAGACATACACACATACTCACATACTCCCGGGACGCCGGCAGAACGTCTTCACGCGCCTCCTGCGCGCAGTGATGACGATTCCCCACAGCGCCCTCTGCTGGGCGCAGTGGGGAAATGTCATCGCAGCGCGCAGGAGGCGCGTGAAGACGTTCTGCCGGCGTCCCGGGAGTATGTGAGTATGTATGTATGTATGTCTGTATGTTTGTATGTATGTCTGTATGTTTGTTTGTATGTCTGTGTGTATGTATGCATGTCTGTGTGTATGTATGCCGGATCCGGAATGACCCCCCATTGGAAATCAATGGAGGACAGATCCGGATTACTGGTGTGTCCACACCAAACGGATCCGTCCCCATTGACTTGCATTGGGGGTCATTCCGGATCCGTCTTGGTGCGGATGCCTGGACCGGAGAGCAAACCGCAGCATGCTGCGGTTTGTCCTCCGGTCTGAAGACGGAACGGAATGCTTTCAGGAGCATTCCGTTGTCTTCAGTTCAGTTTTGTCCCCATTGACAATGAATGGGGACAAAACTGAAGCGTTTTTTTCCGGTATTGAGCCCCTATAACGGAACTCAATACCGGAATTTAAAAACGCTAGTGTGAAAGTAGCCTAAAAGACATTGTACATTCACCATCTTATATACATCGATGGGCACAATGAAGGGGTCACGTGGGATTTGTCACGCTTGGGCTTGCGATCGTCTTCACATTTATTTCCTTTTGATTTTCTTTGTTCTTCAACCTGACTGCAGCATTTACTTACCGCGATGATAATCCCTCTACTTCACAGTGTTTTGACACTGACTTGCGGTGGCTGCGTTGAGACAGTGGGCGGGCGATGGGCGGGTGGGGTTCTCCGCCCCCTCCGGTCCATGCGCTCGCCTGTGTGCGGTCACTCCCCTGGGGGAGGTCCTTTTGTGATTTAAACAACTGAGGTAAGCGTCGGCCTTACGGCCGTCATAGCACCAGTGCCGCCGCTTGTGATATGTAGTGGCTGGCTACCTTGCATGTTTGTACGTCTGGGGAATGATAGTGCTGCTCCTGATGAGTCCATTTTTATGGTGAAACGCGTAGAGCGATGCACATATCTAGCAGATGTAATATATTACCCCATGGCAGTGATGAGCGCTTAGCCCTTATTGAGGTGCACTTAGGAGAGTAACGGGAGGGCAGAACTGTGTGGAAGGAGCGTCCATGGTGTTAGGGCGCCTCACCTGATGCCTATAACAAAAATAGTTACTTCCAAGCAAAACAGTCATTAGTACTAGGTTAGCGATTGGAGCTATATTCCAGCTGGAATGATAGGGTGGTGACCCAATGTGCTCGTAGCCAACCCATTTACTGATGTACTATAGACTTGTGCACCTGACTATTATGACATTTTATCATTTGTAGGGGGTGACATCTTCAGCAACCCCACCAACAAGCTTTTTTGGGGGGAGGTTGATGCACCTCCTATGAGTCCATACACAGGACTCAGGGACACCTTTTTCCCTTACCTTTTTTTAAAAGATACTAATAAAGAGTTATATTTTAGTTTCTATAAGCGTCCTATTGTTCTACAGTGATTACGGTTGTCTTCAATGGGAGGCAGCAGTGCAGTTTGCAGTGCGGAGGTCCGCAAGCAGGGGCGTACATAGAAATCATTGGGCCCCATAGTAAGAATCTAACCCTGCCCACTACCCCGGCCCATCCCACATGCTGCCATGGCTCCTCCCATGCCACGCCCCCATTTGCCAATAAAGAAATGTATACATGAGTTACTGATTTTTTTATTTATTTTTTTAAACTAAGGAGACGTTATACTGAATGGGGGCAGCCACAAGGATGTATTATACTGTATACTATACAGCATGGTGTACGGATTATACTGTATATTATACAGCATGGTGTACGGATTATACTGTATACTATACAGCATGGTGTACAGATTATACTGTGTATTATACAGCATGGAGTATGGATTATACTGTATACTATGCAGCATGGTGTACGGATTATACTGTATATTATACAGCATGGTGTACGGATTATACTGTATACTATACAGCATGAAATATGGATTATACTGTATACTATACAGCATGGTGTATGGATTATACTGTATACTATACAGCATGGTGTATGAATGATACTGTATACTATACAGCATGGTGTACGGATTATACTGTATACTATACAGCATGGAGTATGGATTATACTGTATACTATATAGCATGAATTATGGATTATACTGTATACTATACAGCATGGTGTACGGATTATACTGTATACTATACAGCATGGTGTACGGATTATACTGTACATTGTTTAGCATTATAATATATACTGTAAAACAAATGCATGGAGGTTACACCATGCCGGACAATATGACCCCTGCGCCACGCTCTACAATATACAGTATATACACAGTAGAGGTATAATGTATATTGTCTGGCACAGTGTATGCATATACCCACACACATACATACACACACATACATACACACACACACATACATACATACACACACATAACACATAAAAACTTACAGTTACTTGTCCCTTGTCCTGAAGTCACTCTGGAGGGGGCTGGGTCTTGGTCTTCTTCTTTCCCCTCTTTTGCTGCGGGGCCAGCTGGGAGTGCACAGGAACGTCTGGGTTGCGGCGGTGAGCAGAGGTGAGCGAGCCAGGAGAGGCCTGGAGCGCAGGGACGGGACGCATCCTAATGATGCAGAGTAGGGGGCGGGGCCTCCCATGCGCTCCGGGCCCCCCCTGTGCCGCGGGCCCCATAGCAGTGGCGTGGTCTGCCTCTATGGGCGGTACGCCACTGTCCGCAAGGTGTCCACTTGCTGCTTGGCTCTATTCAGAGGAGCTAAGACACAAGTGAATCCATGGCATCTAAAGTGAACAGAAACCGCGTCAGTTTCTGTTGTGGTATACAGTACATTGGGGATTTTAAGTGCATCAAAATATGTCATGTGTACAGCGTACGGGCCCTAAGAGTACAGCATTTTACAGTAAGAAAACTACAACTCCCAGCAGGTCCTGAAGGTCTGCAACTGGAAGGGCATGCTGGGAATTGTAGTTTCCAGAAGGGAGGAGAGTGTATATGCTGACTTTTTTTTTAAGCATTAAATACCTATTAGACTGGCAGGAGACTGGTCTGGACATACTTCTTAGCTTGCTTTATTTGAAGTATCTCCTTGTGCTTCTCTTCTGTGGCTCTTCCTGTGCCTGCCTGGTCATCACACGCTGAGACCCCACCGCTGCACTCTGAACTCAGAATATGGGCGGGCGGCAGGGCTGATCCCGCTCTGTGTCTGTGCAGCATCATCAGTGATGATGCGCGCACTTACAGGTCAGGAGGCGGGGCCCACAGTGCTGCCCCAGTCATACAAGACTGTACAAGAGTGGTGAGATAATCTCAGAAATGAAGCCCATTGCTGGCCCTGTAGTGAGCGCTGCACTGCTTATTACAGTGAGAGGCAGTGGCGCTTGTGTTTATAAATAGTGTGCAGGCAAGGGGCTCACTGGGGATTTCATCGGCTCCCCGATGGGCCAGTCCAGCCTGCATACAGGCAACTGTCTCTGCGTCCTATAGACGCAGGGACATCTGCCATAAACCGGGACATACCTCCCCGTACTAGGAGAGCGGGACAGCCACAGCAATCCGGGACTGTCCCGCTGGATCCGGGACGATTGGGAGGTGTGCACTGGGGGTTAAGAAAGGGTAAGAAAAACACTACAAGTCTCAAAAATGAGAACTTCCAGCACACCACCACATCATATGTTAATATAGCTTGTGCAGCAAGGTAAGAGTACTAGTAGTTTGTTGAGATGTATACTGAATGACCTATACAAATTTAGATTCTTAACAGTAAGATGCCCCAGAAGTTGTATTCAAATATTGGCAATTATGATAAAGTTCCATGCTGGGGAAGCATCTATTAGTGGAAAATCCTGCAGCTCATTTCATTTCTAAGTTTTTCTAGTTCATGCTTAGTATACATGTACTTGTCTGTAGAATTTACATAGCAATCTTCATGCAGCCGAGCATCACTATCACCACTCAGCAGCTCCTTGCAAAGCCTGCTCCAAAGCATTAGAAATGCATGGCTAGACACATCAATTTATTACTTAATAATGAAAAAATGCCCTTCGGTCTGGAAAGTTTAGTGAGGTATGGGAAAATAATGACGATTCACCAATTTGTAGAAACCAACCGTATTGTCTAGCTATCTGAACTAAATTCCACCTTTCCCTAACTGCTTTACTAGTACATCTACAGCAAAGATGCAGGCTAGCTAAATGTATGAGTACTTCTAGATTTACTGAGGTTGTAGCCAGAAAGCTATAACTAAATCTGGCCAAAAAAAAATATAGATTGTTTAGAAAATAATATTAATACGACCATACTACTGCAAAACCCTAATGAATTCCCGATGAGTCTGGTGGTACATGTTATTTCCTCAGATGCAAACGTAGCTAGATTCCCTGCTTCATACTGCAAAAGGACTAGTGTGTTGGTTGTAGGAGCTCACAGAGAGATCTATGTCTTCTGGGGCATCAGATTCTTTGAAAAGTACTAAATATGAGACATTTTGGAGCTCACAAACATTTTAGTCTAGGTTCACATCAGCATTATGAATTCCATTATTGCTTTCTGTTCAGTGGCGTAGCTAGAAATGACTGGGCCCCACAGCAAATTTTTGTTCGGGCCCCCCCCATGACCACCCTGGCATCGCATTTGTGCATATGTAACAGTGGGTTCACATCACGTGTTTCCTATACATTTGAAGTATACATTGATAAAAAAAGGTACCATATACAAATGTGCAGTACACCATGTTTTTGTATCCTGCAGAGTCCAGTAAAAAAATGCATACGTTAACGCAAAACCTGGCCCTGGTGGTCAGGGGTGAGGACTGCTTTACCCAAGGATCATTTATCTATTGGGAAATACAGGGCACAGTATAATACAATGGAATCTATATACTATAAAGATATTAGCCCTACCCTAGAATAATAGGACAATTAGGGGGTCATTTATTAAACAGAAATATGCCTATATTAGGCATATTTCTGACACAGATTATGGCACACAGGTCCTGCGTCACAATCTGCAATTTTCCCCACTAATGTCATGTCTAAAAAAGGTGGCGTGGGCAGGGAAGGGGATACAGTTATTGCCATACAGTTATTGGATAGCACCACCATACAGTGACTGGATACTTCCATACAGTGACCGGATAAAACCGCTATACAGTAACTGGATAGCACCACCATAGAGTGACCGAACACATCCATACAGTCACCAGATAACACTGCCATTCAGTCATCAGATAACACCACCATACAGTGATTGCATAACACCACCGGATAGCACCACCACACAATTACCGGATAACACCACTATACAGTTACCGGATAACACCACCATACAGTGACCGGATAGCACAGTCATACAAGGACCTGGCTAACGTCCCCATACACTAGACACCTCCATACAGTATACCGAATAAAAGGGTATAACAGGGCACTGTACAGGGTATGGTAAGAGGGCACAATGCAGGGTATAAGGGAGCACATTACAGGGTGGGGGGCACAGTATGGGGTGGGGGGCACAGTCACCCTGACCCTGTGACATTAGAAGGACCCCACCATAATAAGAGGCAGGAATGAGACAGGGGCCCATGGCCCTGGATGGACAGGAGGGGTGGACACAGCAAGTAGGTAGAAGGGGCTTTGAGGGGGATTCATACAAGAAGTAGGGGCAGGAGGTCTGTGCAGGGCAGCAATAGGAGAGAAGAGGGTGGAAGAGGAGCTCTCCATACATGAGGGAGGACAGGAAGGGGGGGGGCAGGAGTCATGGAGGCAAACTGCTTAATGAGGCAGTAAAACAACTGAATAGCCATGAAGCTGCTGCTCTACTACAGCACCAAGCAGCAGCTCAAAGAGTACCCCCCCTCTCCTGTTCCACAGATCAGACTTACTCACTGCCTGCCTCTCTTCAGACTGCTGCTCCAGCCCTGCCGGTCTCTCTCCTCCTCAAGCAGCACGTCCTGTGTAGAGGGGGCGTGTCTAAAGCAAGTAAGGAAATATGTCCTCTGTGCTGGAGTGTAGAGGGGGCTGTCTGAAGCTCCACAGCACAGGTGTTTGTAAGGGAGACAGCAGCTGCCAGACTCCGTATGCTGTTGATGCTCCAGTCTGATGCTGCCGTCCTGCTACTGCTCCGGGTCCCCTCTGCCCTCGGGCCCTGAAGCAGTGGCTTCCCCTGCTTCCCCGATAGCTACGCCCCTGTTTCTGTTATAACATGGTTATAAAGGAAAATAATGGAATTCGTAAGATGGAATTCAAAATGGGAACCTTTAGAGACATTCCGTTTTGATCCGTCATAATAAAAGGGCAAGCATAACGGATCAGTCTGGTTTCTGTTATGCAGGACTGAAAAGTAAGTCCTTATTCTGTTTATCAAACCAAAATGTCTTCACCTTCTATTGATAATTGTTTAATCAAGTTTTTTCCGAGACTTATATATTGATAGGTAAACCTTAGGACAGGCCATTAGTATTTAATTAGTCAAGGTCCAATCATCAGGACCCCTGCATCTCAATGAAACCACTCCAGGGAACACAATGTCCCTTCACTACATATGGGAAAACAGTGCTGTACATGCGGGTCTAGCTTTTCTTGTTTGTGCAACTTCGCTTAAATAGGACTGAGCTGTACTATCATTCACAACCATCCGTGGGGATAGGTAAGTATTCCAACAATCAGGCCCCATTGATCAAATATTGATTGCCTATGCTATGGCTAGGCCATCAATATTTAAAAAGGACCTGTCACCTCTCTTGACATGTCCGTTTTAGCATGCTTGCATTTCCCATGCAATAACAATTCTGGAGCATCTATTCCTATGACCATATGTTGTGCAATTCCTTTATTATTCCTGCTAAGATCGCTATTATACACACTTAAAAGAAATGTGTATCAGAAAATGACATATTGTTTAAATCACAGTTTTATTTTAAACATATTTTTCTTAGAATTTTTGGGGAGTTTTTAAAATTTTTCCATGTCACTATATTAAAAAAACAAATGTGTATAATCCTGCAATTTTTACACTGGCCACTAGGCAGGGGCGTAAGTATTATAGTGGCAGACTATGCAACTTCTATGGGGCCCAGGGCAAGAGGGGCCCAGTCTTAGTTGGGATTATCTCCTCTTCTACTGGGGGTGAAAGCTTACTCAGGACTCTACTTCTAAAGGCAATGAAAAAATGGCCCAAAAGTCATTGAAAAGGGTTTAGGCAGAAACCCTTCTGTCCTGTGTGGGGGACCTGGTTTGGTCCTTGATCTGGGGCCCTTACTTCTCTATGTACGCCACTGCCACTAGGTCTAATAATAGGTCACGTTCTGTACAGGTAACTTTTCAGTAGCTATTATCATTATCACCATAGTCTGAATTACAATGAAAAGCAACACAAAAATAATACAAAAACACCAAAATGATGTGCATGTAGACTTTACACTATTTTAGTAACATAGTAACAGTTTATAAGGCCAAAAAAAGACATCTGTCCATCCAGTTCGGCCTGCTATCCTACAAGTGGATCCAGAGGAAGGCAAAAAACCCTGTGAGGTAGAAGCCAATTTTCCTCACTTTAGGGGAAAAATTCCTTCCCGACTCCAATCAGGCAATCAGAATTACTCCCTGGATCTACGACCCATCTCTAGTAGCTATAACCTGTAACATTATTACCCCCCAGAAATACATCCAGGCCCCTCTTGAACTCTTTTAGTGAACCTACCATCACCACCTCCTTAGGCAGAGAGTTCCATAGTCTCACTGCTCTTAACGTAAAGAATCCTCTTCTATGTTTGTGTACAAGCCTTCTTTTCTCCAGACGCGGAGGATGTCCCCTCGTCACAGTCACAGTCATGGGGATAAATAGATCATGGGAGAGAACTCTGTACTGACCCCTGATATATTTATACATGGTTATTAGATCTCCCCTCAGTCGTCATTTTTTCTAAAGTGAATAAGCCTAATTTTGATAATCTTTCTGGGTACTGTAGTCCACCCATTCCAGTTATTACTTTAGTTGCCCTCCTCTGAACCTTCTCCAGCTCTGCTATGTCTGCCTTGTTCACAGGAGCCCAGAACTGTGCACAGTACTCCATGTGTGGTCTGACTAGTGATTTGTAAAGTGGCAGGACTATGTTCTCATCACGGGCATCTATGCCCCTTTTGATGCAAGCCATTATCTTATTGGCCTTGGCAGCAGCTGTCTGACACTGGTTTCTGCAGCTTAGTTTGCTGTTTACTAAAATTCCTAGGTACTTTTCCATGTCAGAGTTACCCAATATTTTACCATTTAGTATGTAGTGGTGACTTGCATTATTTCTTCCCATATGCATAGTATAGATGAAAACTGAGAACATTGTTCTCAGTGCAGATTGAGGTCACATAAAGAGGTCTGTTAAATGAGTGATGTATAAGCCTTGTTCACTGTGGTGCTATGAAGGGATGCAGGTTTAGGCAGTGGACACTTAACCTGCTTACAAAGGTGCTGCTGGGTTGTTGGACCACCCTATCACAAGAGATGTGATCATATGATCCTTTTTCTTACATTCTTTTTCTCATTTGGATTCAAAAACATATCATATAGATCATATAGACAAATGGTGATGACTAGACTACTGAGTTAAAGCATCTCTGAGTGGCAGGTCTTGAGGGGGTTTCTGCTATGATAGTGGTTAGTACCTAACAAACATGTAATAAGGAAAGACAACCTTTGAACTGGCAATCAGGATAATGGGCACACAAGGCTCATTGAAGCATATGGGGAGTAAAGTCATCTGGTACAATTACACAGAAGGACTATAATAGTACAAATTGGTGAAAGAGTTATTCCTGGCTATGATAAAAAGGTGCACGGATTGCTGTACATGGGCCTGAGTAGCCATAGACCAGTCAAAGGGAACATGCTTACCCCTTTCCCCTACCGAAAGCAACAATAGGCATGTGTGTGGGCACTAAATAGACAGAAGGTTATCTCATCTAGGTACCTCACCTCTTCTAGGTACTTCAGATCAAACAGGAGGATCAGGCTTTGCACAGCCACCACAGGTCATACAGCCTTCAAGCTCTGATTATGAATGAGCTTTCGAGGCTTGTGTTTATCCCCACAGTAGTGAGTCCAGCAGCTACATCTGGGTTTGTTTCAGGCTAGGAGAATACCTTGTACTGGAGTATTGGAGGGAATAACATTTCCCACTACCAACACCCCCTCCAATACTTTACAGTGTTTCTATCTATCTATCTATCTATCTATCTATCTATCTATCTATCTATCTATTTGTAATGCTATATCCCCCCCCTCTCTCTCTCTCTCTCTCTCTATATATATATATATATATATATAGTGGGGAAAAATTTTTGATACAATAGCGATTTTCCAAGTTTTCTCACCCATATAGAATGGAGAGGTCTGTAATATTCATCGTAGGTCCACTTCAACTCTGAGAGACACATTATTATTATTAAAAAAAATCCAGAAAATAACATTGTATGATTTTTAAATAATGAATTTGCATGAAATACATATTTGATCACCTACTAACAAGCAAGAATTCTGTCTCTCACAGACCTGTTAGCTTTTCTTTAAGAAGCCCTCCTACTCTGCACTCATTACCTATAATAAAGGGGTCATCCCAAAAAAAAATATTCTACAGTTTTCAAACCAGCACCTGGATCTGAATAATTTTGTAATTGCATAGCCACTGAGTTATTCAATAAAATTTGTCTGTATAGCTCCACCTGCTATTTGTTTTGTTTCTTATTTCTTTGTCCTGCTTACTAAGAAGGCCACACATGCTCAGTTTCATCCTCCAACTGCCTCCTGAGCTGTGGTAGGGAGAGATGAGCCATCTACTATATGATGTCTGATTTTCATTTTTTATATTAGTCATGGGATAACCCCTTTATTGCACCTGTTTGAACTCTTTACCTGTATAAAAGACACCAGTTCACACACTCAATCAATCACACTCTAAGTTCTCCACCATGGCCAAAACCAAATAGCTGTCTAAGGACACCAGGAAAAAAATTGTAGACCTGCACAAGGCTAGGATGGGCTATAGGACAATAGGCAAGCAGCTTGGTGAGAAGGCAACAACTGTTGGTGCAATTATTAGAAAATGGAAGAAACACAAGATGATTGTCAATCTTCATTGGAATGGGGCTTCATGCAAGATCTGGAGAAGATCTGTATGGAGGAGTGGGCCAAAATCCCTGTTGCAGTGTATGCAAACCTGGTCAAGAACTACATGAAATGTCTGACCTCTGTAATTGCAAACAAGGGTTTCTGTACCAAATATTAAAGGGTTTCTGTCACCAGTTTTTTCGGTATGAATCAGGCTGACATTAGAGATGTGCTAATGTCACCTGATTCCAAATATATATCTGTTTTATTTACTGGTGCCCCCATTTTTATATAAAATGAACTTTTATTTTATGCTAATAAGGCCTCTAGGTGCAAGGGGCGTTACCCCTGCTCCTAGAGGCCTTATTAGCATAAAATAAAAGGTCATTTTATATAAAAATGGGGGCACCAGTAAATAAAACAGATATATATTTGGAATCAGGTGACATTAGCACATCTCTAATGTCAGCCTGATTCATACCGAAAAAACTGGTGACAGAAACCCTTTAAGTTCCGTTTTTCTATTGTATCTAATACTTATTTCAAGCACTAAAATGCAAATTAATTATTTAAAAATCATACAATGTGATTTTCCGGATTTTTTTTTAGATTCTGTCTGAAGTGTACCTTCGATAAAAATTACAGACCTCTTCATTCTTTGTAGGTGGAAAAACTTTGCCAGTGTATCAAATACTTATTTTCCCCACTGTGTGTGGAAATATATATATATATATATATATATATATATATATATATATATATCTTGTACTGTATATAGTTAGATAGACACTTTCTTTTTTCCATGTCACTTTTTTATGACTCATTTTTATGACCATGATATATTCACCTAATTTTTTATGTTTACTCTATTACATAAAATCAATAGTATATTAAAAAAATCGTTTTAGTTACTCATCCAGCCTTAGACCGCCCAGACTTGGGGCTTGTGATCTCATTGTAAACAAGTTAGTCAATCTTCTAGGATTGATGGATAGCAGAGCTTTAAAAAGGTGAAGGAGCAGAGGGGCCTTGGGGCTAAAGCTTGTCTACACTGCAGGTGTGCCTTCAGTTCGTAGACAGCACTAGATGTGTCATCAGGAAAAGTTGCCCAATGGACAAAGTGTGGCAGGCCATCAGTCATGTCTTTGACTTTTTTTCAGCTTGTGTATATAACTTTTAGCAGAGATAGACAAATCAATTTTCAATCACTTAGCTGCCTCTTTTTAGTCGCACCATGCTTTTCATACAAAAGCTAAAGAATGGGTTGCCAGCATTTTAGAATAATTGTATTTTATGGTGTTAATGTATTGTACAGGTTTCTGCAAACAACTGTGATAAAATGAAGACAAAACATAAATGTAAATTAATGAGTGTCCAGAAACATTTGGAACAGTAATTAATCACAAATTCTTTGAATAGCTATTTACTTTTTTAAAGTTTACCTAAACCTTCTTTTTATATATATTGGGTATACATTTAAAATTTAACTTTTAATCAAGATTATTAAAATACGAGTACCCACAGAAAATGTGAAAAAGTGCAACAAAATATAAACCAGTGCACAATAAAAAATTCAGCGGTCTTACCACTTGGTAATAGATTATTCGTGTGTAGAGGCCCTGCCCTAGGGATGTTGGGATCCCTGTCCCTGTTATCACCCTGAATAGAGTGCACTACCTGTCTAGTGCTATGATGGGTGGGGCAATATAAGGCTTAGGGCTCTACCTATCTAGGTCTATCCCTTATGAGGCCCTCAGGTGTGACTGCCCAACTTCGTCACAGAAAAACAAAAGGTGGGGAGCCCTAGGTCTAAATAAGGAAACAACGAGTAAATGGCGTCCCAAACAACGAATAAATGGCGTCCCAACGCGTTTCACTGGTGGTGACCACCAGCTCATCAGGGGACCAGTGTGGCTTGATTGTAGTGAAAGGGTGTCAGCATTAGTCTTCCAGCCAAGCACGCTGAAGTCTACTATCACGCTGCATAAGTGTGCAGACGTAGTAGACATGCGGTCTGTCTCATGTCCGGCGTCCAGGTGGTGACTGGCGCCAGACCATTCAAAAGGCCGACCTTAAATACACCATATGCCGCCCCCTCTATGATGTAATTTGGGGGTCGGTATTCCAGCCTGTTACCGCCCTTCTAACCCGCATGGTAACTCACAGTTGGGAGGCGGAAGATAGGGCGGGGATCATGTGTCACTCAACAGAGTGACGCCCCACCGCTCCAATTGGTCAGAGTGTCTCTGAATTTAAATAAATCGGGGCTCATTACCAAAGCATGCCTGTCTATAGGGGATGTCAGTTCAAAATGCACAACACCTTGGCACTGGAACTTCTTACTTTTGTCCTGACCAAAAATTATTTCCTCTTTGACAATGTCTTCTTCCACCAGCTCAGGGGCACCGCGATGGGGAGTTCTTGTGCCCCGTCGTATGCAAATTTGCTCCTGGGCTGGTGGGAGAGGACCCATGTCTTTGGTGATGTACCTCCCCCCCACATAGATAACATCGTGATATGGTATCGTTTTATAGACGATATTTTTGTGGTGTGGAGGGGGACTAGACCATGTTTTGAAGAATTCGTGCAAGCTCTCAATCACAATAAGGTGAACCTAAGGTTCACATTTGAGATTGAGAAGAATTCTCTACCATTTTTGGACAGCATGATTACTCGTGGACAAAATGGTGATATTGTAACGAATATTTACCGTAAGCCAACTTCAACAAACTCTCTTCTTAGATGGGACAGTTACCATCCAGGTCCCCTCAAACGAGGTATCCCTGTGGGACAATACCTGAGACTGAGGAGGAATTGTTCCACATTTTCCGATTTTAAGATCCAGGCAGCAGATCTCAGGGAAAGATTCTTGGATAGAGGGTACCCCGATGCTGTGCTAAGGAAAGCCTATCAACGGGCAGCATCGGTGAACCGTGACGAGCTACTTTACCCTAAGGAGGGGTCTGACCCTGAGAACTGTATTCGTCTCATTGGTACATTCGATGAGGCATCAAAAGAGATCTGACACATCCTTGATAGACATTGGGGGACGTTACAACTTGACCCAGACATCAAGAAGGTCCTTATGGATTCCCCGCAGGTCACTTACCACAGAGGTAAAAGCCTGAGAGACCTCCTAGTACACAGCCACTACATTGGAGATACGAATAATCCTGCTTGGTGGCCCCAGAAAACAGTTGGCAGCCACCAATGTAGTGGCTGTATAGCATGTCCGTTTATAGCGAGAGGCCGCACCTTCACCGGTAACAATACTGACAAAATATACACCATCAGAGGTTTTGTGAACTGCCGCACGAAAGGGGTGGTCTATAAGGCCACCTGCATTTGCGGACTGGAATATGTAGGCATGACAACGAGAGAGCTACGTAGGCGGGTGGGAGATCACTTAGGTGACATCAGACATCAAAAAGACACCCCTATAGCCAAGCATGTGGTGGGCCATCACGGCGGAGATGCTACGGTGCTACAGTTCATGGGCATTGAGGTAATTCCCCAAACTAAGAGGAGAGGGGACTGGACCAAAAAGATCCTCCAACGTGAGACATGGTGGATATATGAGCTTGGGACCAGTCACCCCAATGGCTTGAATGAACAGTTACTGTTTGGCTGCTTTATCTGACCAATAAATGTGAATGTGATGTATTTCCATTTACAAATTGATTAAAATAAGGTTTGCTTGGTTTATCTATCTGAGAATACAAATAAATTTCTACATCATCTTCATGTATGGATGCATGTGTTTGTATACACATGCATCCATAACATGATCCCATGATTGGTGGTACGACCTAGCGCTTTCTTATTGCTAAAATGGCCATGTCTGCGCAAACAAGCATCCATCAGAGTATACACACATGTATCATGCATGGATGCATGTGTTCTCTGACGCATGCATCCATGACATGATCCCACGATTGGTGGTACGACCTAGTGCTTTCTTATTGCTAAAATGGCAATGTCTGCGCAGACAAGCATCCATCAGAGAATACACTTTGTTCATATACATATGGATGCGGGTGTTTTCTATATACTTGCATCCATAATATGATGCCATGATTGATAGCACGTCTTAGCGCTTTTTTAGTGTTATGACAGCATTGTTTGTGTATAACAATGCATCCATAACACCATAGCGAGGCGTGCACTTGGGTAAATGGATACAAATATCTATACGGGGAGGACATCTTTTCTCCCATGACGAAGGATGACGCTATATCTTGTGTCACATTAGTGATTGTATTATTTATTTTTGTAAAGACTTCAATATAGGCCATTGTTTACCTGCTACCCTTTCCCTATAGACGGGCATGCTTTGCTAATGAGCCCCGATTTATTTAAATTCAGAGACACTCTGACCAATTGGAGCGGTGGGGCGTCACTCTGTTGAGTGACACATGATCCCCGCCCTATTTTCCGCCTCCCAACTGTGAGTTACCATGCGGGTTAGAAGGGCGGTAACAGGCTGGAATACCGACCCCCAAATTAAATCATAGAAGGGGCGGCATATGGTGTATTTAAAGGGATTCTGTCACCACGATTTTGACTATTAAGTTATTTATAGCACTGGATTCAGCTGACTATAAGCATCTCCAAAACGTTATTGTTATAGGGCATAAATGAAGATCTGATGTTAAAAATACCTTTTTTATCAACTGTCAATCTCTTTCTTAAGGAGCCCAAGGGGATGTGCCAGCGATGTTGGAGCCCGGCCACGGCGATTCAGTTGGAGCCCAGGACCGCCCACCTCATTAATATTCACTTCACTGCTTGAAGCAGTGAAGCTCCGGCACGGCTGTAATCCCGCGCAGGCGCAGTACATCCTGTGAAGCTGTAGCCGGCAGACCGCACGGCGCAGACCACTTAATGTACTGCGCCTGCGCGGGATTACAGCCGTGCCGGAGCTTCACTGCTTCAAGCAGTGAAGTGAATATTAATGAGGTGGGCGGTCCTGGGCTCCAACTGAATCGCCGTGGCCGGGCTCCAACATCGCTGGCACATCCCCTTGGGCTCCTTAAGAAAGAGATTGACAGTTGATAAAAAAGGTATTTTTAACATCAGATCTTCATTTATGCCCTATAACAATAACGTTTTGGAGATGCTTATAGTCAGCTGAATCCAGTGCTATAAATAACTTAATAGTCAAAATCGTGGTGACAGAATCCCTTTAAGGTCGGCCTTTTGAATGGTCTGGCGCCAGTCACCACCTGGACGCCGGACATGAGACAGACTGCATGTCTACTACGTCTGCACACTTATGCAGCGTGATAGTAGACTTCAGCATGCTCGGCTGGAAGACTAATGCTGACACCCTTTCACTACAATCAAGCCACACTGGTCCCCTGATGAGCTGGTGGTCACCACCAGTGAAACGCGTTGGGACGCCATTTATTCGTTGTTTGGGACACCATTTACTCGTTGTTTCCTTATTTAGACCTAGGGCTCCCCACCTTTTGTTTTTCTGTGACGAAGTTGGGCAGTCACACCTGAGGGCCTCATAAGGGATAGACCTAGATAGGTAGAGCCCTAAGCCTTATATTGCCCCACCCATCATAGCACTAGACAGGTAGTGCACTCTATTCAGGGTGATAACAGGGACAGGGATCCCAACATCCCTAGGGCAGGGCCTCTACACACGAATAATCTATTACCAAGTGGTAAGACCGCTGAATTTTTTATTGTGCACTGGTTTATATTTTGTTGCACTTTTTCACATTTTCTGTGGGTACTCGTATTTTAATAATCTTGATTAAAAGTTAAATTTTAAATGTATACCCAATATATATAAAAATATTGTTTAATTACGTGGGTATTTGAGGCATTTAGTCCAAGTGCTAGTATATATTTCCCTGGACAGTTATTGTACATTTACCTAAACCTTCACACACACACTTTTTAAAAACTGTTCTAAACGTGATGGAAATGATTTTTGTAATGCATTTAATATTTTTTTTTACTTTCCCTAGCAGGTTCAGATGCCTATTGCGCTTTAGAATCCGTACTCTCCATTTGGCCTGTCACCTACGCCGGCTCCCTGGCAAAATCCATAGCATTTGAGGCTTTAACAGGCAGAGCAGCGATGTGATATAGGGGCCTCCAGCTGTGCACTTGCTCTTTTCTGCTTGTAGCCTGTACCGATGTGCAGAAGGCAGGAGGGGAGGGCAGGAACCTAGATTGCTTCTCTGCCTGCGCCCGCTCTGCTAGAGCCTCAACTACTATTGAGTTCACCAGGGGGGTGGTGGATGTGACAGGTCAAACACCTCTAGAGGTTCCGGTCACGGACTACATGATAGATGTTAGAGGTTTGGTCTAAAAACATTTCCAGACCTATGTATACCAGTAAGTTTTAAAAAGAGCAATGCACCTGCCTGTAGCGGGCTCAGTGTGGCCAGAGAGGAGTCTGCACTCCCATACACAGCAGGGTATCAGAGTAGGGATTGTAAAGCACAATAGGCTCTTGAAATTTTTTTGGAAAGGTAACTAAAAAAAAGTACATTACACAAATCACTTCCATTGCATTTATAACAGGTATGAGTAAAGTGTGTATAAAGGTTTAGGTACACGTGAAGTCTATCTATACGTTTTGCAAATATAGAAATGGCAATATTTACATAAAATTGTTTCACGTGGGCATTGAACAAAATTGTTATCTTCAAATCCAGTTAGGAATAAGATTGGGGTCTTGACTGTGATTTGAGCACTTCAGAACAGTTGATTGCATACTGCAGGATCTCTTTTTTGTGCATTCATTTTAGCTTCTGTCTACATAAGCCAGTCATGGCCTGCTGTGAAGAAATCTCCGTGCCGCATGTTGTTTCTTCTAGTGCTGAGCGTACTGAGCTTCGAATAACAGATCCAAAGTCGATTTATTCAAACACTTTGGTTTTAATGTTGTCTCCATACAGTATTAAAATTTATTGCCTTCGATTTCAGATTGCTATTTTAAAATGTGATTACCGAATTAATTATCGCGCGACTTTGGGTAAAACGAATTTTGCTTACACGGAGACAATACATTTTAAGATGAAGATATCCGAAGCTCGATTTACTCAACACTAGTTTCTACTACTGTTATTTACAGGGGGTGACAGTTTGTTCATATGTAAGCCGTGTACCGGGGTGGGCTCCCCAGGATACAGCGAAGTCACAGACAAGGAAGGAGACTCCAATTCAGATTGACAAAAACAAGATTTTACTAAGTATTTAACGTTTGTAGGAAGGAAATACCCCAAGCATATTTACATACACTCAGCTAGAGGCTGAGGCACTTGTGTTACACAGCACAGTGCTCTATCAGTGTCGCCCAGGCTTCTCCACAGTTTTGCCTATCTGCAGGTTATAGTAACCCAGCAGCTATACCTTTTAATGCCCTAATCTCCACTAACAATTCTGTAAGTGCGGTTCAGGAGCGCTGGCGGTATAACACAAACGCTTACAAACTTAACCAATCAACACTAAACCTCAGAAAGAGTATAACCAGTTGTTTGCCACAGTAAACCCCACTTCTTTAGGAAGGTAGCTTGCAGCCTGCACACCACCTGTCTAATCTTCAGGCTTTTACCCAGTAGCTACTGAATTGGTGCCAATACCATAATGCGGTGCGTGCACGGTTACCCACTGTGTCTGCACAGTGGGCCTCAGTTCTTTCACTGACCTGGGTCCGTTGGGTACCTTAACTTTAAGAAGTATCTGATAGAGGATCTCATCCGGCAACCACGCAGTCTCACTGACGCTTCCACTTGTCCTCTCAGCAGGGCTCCTGATGGTAGTTCTTCTAGTCTGTAATACTGCAACAGTCTCTATTCCAGATCTCCTTGCAGAGTCTTGCTCCCTTAGGGAATAGTCTCACTTGTAGATCACATTATGAGACACAGACAGTAGATCCTTCTCCTCTGCCTCCTTGCAGCACACTCTCAAGATGGCTGCCACACACTTCTCCAGTCTGAAACTCCACCTCTGCCGAACAGGATCTCTTGGTCATTGCTCCAGGGAGCTATAGTCTTTCCTGTGGTAAACAGTGACATCTTGTGGCCAAAAATGAAATGTCAGTTTAATAACAACTATAATTACAGGAACAGGTGCATTCACAAAATGGAGGCTGTTTCACCACCTTACACATATGTGTTTTATCTACATCTCCTCAGATCATAAAACACTTTCAAATTAAGGTGTATTTATTCTATATTCACTTAGATTATTCTAGTTTTTAAACCAGCACCTGGATCTGAATACTTTTGTAATTGCATGTAATAAAAAATTTGTTCAGCCACTGAGTTATTCAATAAAATGTACCTGTATGGTGCCATCTGTTGTTTGTTCTTTTTTTTTGTCCAGCTCACTAGGATGGCCACACATGCTCAGTTTCATCCTTCAACTGCCTCCTGAGCTGTGACAGGGAGAGCTGAGGCACGCCCCCATAGCTGCAGCAGAAAAGACACTCCCCTTGAGCTGTCAGCTTGATATAAATCTAGCAGAGTAATGAATGTGGAGATCTTTGGATCCATGTGAGGTACAGGGCTGGTTCTAGCTTTGTTAGATAGAGATTGTCGTGTACTATATGATAACTGCTTTAAGGACTTATTTTGTATACATTTGTACTTGTTTTGGCCTCAACTGGCACTGTGTCACCATTAAATGTTAATTTAATATAATTAAATGAAAAATAGTTACTGCTGTATTTTCTGTTAAAAACGTGATCCAGTTGAGATATTTTCTTTATGTCATTTTAATGGCACCACCCATGTTAATCTCTACACTGAGGTGATCTTACATGTTCAGTTTTCTACTTTAACTGCCAGCAGCCATATCTATTGTTAGAATCTTTGACAGCTATAGGGAGAGAGCTACAGCAGAAGGGAGTCACCCCTTGAGGAAGGACATGCTCCCTGTGAAAGGACACACCCTCTGAGCTGTCAACCTGAAGAGAATATAGCAGGGTTTTGTAGCAAGTAATTGGAGTGAGGTCTCTGTATCCATTTCATGTACTATATTACATCTGATTTTCATTTTTACATTAGTCATGGGATAACCCCTTTCAATTATAATTAAAAAGAAAAAAGATTTGAGTAATTGTATTCTACATAAAGTGTACATTCAACAATACATATACAGTGCCTTGCGAAAGTATTTGGCCCCCTGGAACTTTTCAACCTTTTGCCACATTTCAGGCTTCAAATAAAAAGATATAACATTTTAAATTTTTGGTGAAGAATAGGGATGAGCGAACCGAACCGTAATGAACCAGATTTGTTACGAACTTTCCCAAAAGTTCGGTTTGTCACCGAACCGAATTTTGAGAACGTTCGTAACGAACCTGGTTAAAATAACGGCGACGCAAAATATACACATATTTGAGAATGTACGCTAATGCGTACGCTAATGCGTATGATTTCATAAAATGCGTACACATTAGCGAACATTCTCAAATATGCGTATATTTAGGGTATGGAAAATGCCATATTCCATACCCTAAATATACGCATATTTGAGAATGTTCACTAATGTGTACACGCATTTTCTGAATTCATACGCATTAGCGTACGCATTAGTGTACATTCTCAAATATGCGTATATTTTGCATCGCCGTTATTTTGAGCGAACTGAACCGTAACAAACCAGATTCGTAACGAATCTGGTAAAAAAAAAAACGGCGACGCAAAACTGTACTTTTTTCACAGAATAGACCAGGATACAAGGGATTATTACTCCTATAATCCCTTGTATCCTGGTTTTCTGTGAAAAACAAGATGTGTGACGTCACCCCACAGCCCCGGAAGTGCCTGAGCGCGCCGACATTTTGTCAGTGCGTCTTCAGATATCAGAGAGAGAGGAGCTCCATAGATAGAGAGGGAAAAGAGATCGATAGATCGATAGATAGATAGATAGATAGTCAAACAAGTAGATAGATACAGGGAGAGATAGAGAAGAAATAGAAAGGGTTAGTGAGAGAAGCAGGAGAGAAAGAGAAAGCTAGATATAGAAGATAAGGTGATAGATAGGGAAAGAGGCTGAGAAATCAAGAGATAGGTAGAGATAGGGAGAGATAGGCCTCTAAATAAAAAAAATAGGGAGATCTAGGGAGAGATAGGGAGATAAAAAAAGAAATAGAGAAAAGAGTCAGGACAGGTAGCATTCCTGTCCCGTGACCGATAGTACACGATACACATTGCTGCTCAGCTGGGTGCCGTCAACCCCGTTTAGCCGCAACAAAGTTAAAAAAAAAAGTAAAAAAAAAAAGTTATAAAAAAAGGTTAAAAAAAAAGTTATAAAAAAAAGTTAAAAAAATAAAAAAGTTATAAAAAAAGAAATAAAATTTAAAAAAGTATAAAAACAAAATACATAATTTCATTTTCCCCCACCCAAATAAAAATATGTCCAAGCGTCCTACTACCAGCACTTCCCAGGCAAGGAGTGCAACAGCAGGCGGTGAGGGTAGGAGAAGTGGCAGCACCAGGCCCGGTGGCAGCCGGGGTAACAGGCGTGGCAGCAGGGTGCAGCTACCCCTGACAGCCACTGGTCAAGTAAGAACCACACAGCTAGCGGTTATAGATTGGCTTACCCAGTTCCACCGCCCAAAGCTCCCAAACGAAGAGTCAAGCATCGGCTGGATCATCCGACACCACCCTTACATGGGACGGTCAGCGAGAGTCCTCTGCCCCGTCCCCTGTTATTAGAATGCCACTCTCCTTTGGGGCACCTTCTGCCAGGGAACTCTTTGCAAACCTTGATCTGCCCTTGGAGTCTCTACCACTTTTTAGTGATGAGGAGGAGGAGGAAGTCCACCAAAGTCAGCGGGTGGAACGTACTGAGACTCCAGAGGAGGTGTTGGCTGTAAGCAGTCAACAGAGCCAGGGAGGGGCATCCAGTGCCACACCTGATATCCTGTCCCAGCCACCGGAGGAAAGTAGCAGTGGTCCTGACTTTGATGATGATGTCGCTGATCGGACGTGGCACCCTCAAGCAGCATTATCCTCAGCATCATCGGTGGAGGAAATAGAGGTGCCACCGACGCAGCAACATCCCACTGTTGCAAGGAACCGAGGCACAAGAGGGAGGGGTAGAAGAGAAGCTACCAGGCAGAGATCACCCTCTCAAAGCCTTGGTCCTGAGAGGGCACCCTCAGGCAGCAGTGGCAGTCAACAGCCAGCAAGACCCCCCGTGGCTGTCAGCAAACCATGGTCCTCTGTTGTCTGGCCGTTCTTCCGCCTGGGGAAAGATAAGCACATCGCTTTGTGCCTGCTGTGCAATGAGAGGGTCAGTTGTGGTAGGGGTGATAATCTCGGGACAACATCGATGCGAAAGCATATGGAAAGGCAACACCAACAGGCCTGGAAGAACCGTGACCCCAATACCACCTCCTGTCAGGATGCACCATACACTGCAGATCCCATCATGCAGCATCCTCTCACTGGAACTCAGGGCTCATCAGCCTCAGTTACCAGCAGCAGCACAGTGTCACTGCCATGTACACCGCTAATGAGGCAGCAATCCCTGACTGAGTCCATGGGCAGACGTCAGGTGTATTCCAGCAGCCATCCCATGGCCCAGAAACTGACCAGACACCTGGTTAAGCTGCTAGTGCTTCAGTCCCTGCCCTTCAACCTTGTGGACTCCCAGCCTTTCAGGGATTTCATGGCGTGTGCGCACCACAGATGGCGAGTCCCCAGCCGCCACTACATCTCTGGCAAAGCTGTCCCATCACTGCACAGTTATGTGCAGAAAAAGATTGGCGACTCATTGGGACTCTTGGTGTCCAAGACCGTGCACCTGAGTGCTGATGTCTGGTCCTCTAATTATGGGCAAGGGCAGTACATGTCTGTTACTGGCCATTGGGTCAACATCCTCCCAGAAGACCATCAGGAAGTTGGCCCATTCTTGCCACTGTCACCTCCACGGTGCTTTAGGGGGCCAGCAGCGGGAAGCACAAGTTCTGCCTCCACCACCTTGCAAATATCCGCCGCTTCTACTACAGTCCAACCTGCCCGGGTGTCTTACCACCGATGTCAGGCCCGGCGCTCTCAGGCTGTCCTCCATTTGGTGAGCCTGGGTGAAAGGAGACACAGTGGGCAGGAGCTCCTCCGGACCATCAGGGAGGAGATAGATCAATGGCTGACCCCACGTCAACTAATGGTGGGAAGTGTGGTAGTAGACAATGGGAGGAACATTGTCTCTGCAGTGCAGCAGGGAGGGCTGAGTCATACACCTTGTATGGCACATGTGATAAACCTCATAGTGCACAGGTTTCTTAGATCATTTCCTGCACTACAAGACCTTATGAGGATCGGCATTGGATCTGGCCCGGGGTCCGCACAGTCCTACACCGATGGCGCAGGCCTCGGATCACCACCTCTATGACCTCCTTTTTGTGGACATGTTGATGGCGGTGTGGGCCATCATAGTTCTCCCTGTCCATAACACGGACCATGTATTTGAGCTCATCAGAGCTAAATGCAGCTGCTCGTCTTGCCATCACTATGCCTCTACGTCGCGCGTGCGTACGTACGAAGCATTCGTGAAAATAGTACGCTAAAGATTTGTACGCTACATATTCAGTTAAGTAGCGTACCTTTGACAACGCTAGACTGTATGTTCGTTACTTGAGTAGGAATGTTCGCAGACGCAGTGTATGCGTACGCTAATGCGTACATATTCAGTTAAGTAGCGTACCTTTGACAACGCTAGACTGTATGTTCGTTACTTGAGTAGGAATGTTCGCAGACGCAGTGTATGCGTACGCTAATGCGTACATATTCAGTTAAGTAGCGTACCTTTGACAACGCTAGACTGTATGTTCGTTACTTGAGTAGGAATGTTCGCAGACGCAGTGTATGCGTACGCTAATGCGTACATATTCAGTTAAGTAGCGTACCTTTGACAACGCTAGACTGTATGTTCGTTACTTGAGTAGGAATGTTCGCAGACGCAGTGTATGCGTACGCTAATGCGTACATATTCAGTTAAGTAGCGTACCTTTGACAACGCTAGACTGTATGTTTGTTATTTGTGCGGGAATGTTCGCATTAGCGTACGCATTCGTGTAAATTCTCAAATATGCGTATATTTTGCGTCGCCGTTGTTGAAGTCACTTGGATTTTTTCCACTTTTTTCATTGTAATAGCAACTGCAAGTAAACAAAACTATACTCTATCAGACTCCCATTATTGTAGCAGCAATTATTCAGCCGTTATAGCAAGGGTTGTAGCATCTTAGGGTTGTAGCATTTTTGTCTGCGTTTCCAAAACACAGAGAAACGGATCCTGTTCCAAGATCAATTCATCTCTATGGAGCAGGATCCATTTATAAAGTCTGCGTTTTGGACGGATCCTGACCATTGCATTTTGGACGCAGATGTGAAAGTACCCTAAGATGTCTCCCCTCATGCTCATGCAATGTGCGTTCACAATACAGCAGTTACCTCAGAGTGGGTTTGAACAGGAGCAAGCTGACCACCACTACTACATGGCCGCGGTGGCCATAACCAGGGGCAACGGCCTGACTGATGTGAGTGGGACAATGGATATACAAATAGGCAAATCTTCTAAACGGTACATTTTATATAAATACATTCTATTAGTAATAATATTGGTATGGCTATATCTAACTATACAAACTACATTTGTGAGATGAGAATACCCCTTTAACCCCTTCCCAGCATGTGACATAATAGTACGTCTCATGTCAGGTCTTTAAAGATGGCGCCCATTCTAGAGCAGAGCAGGCACCATAGTATCCAGGTGCCTGCTGTTTCACATAGCAGACACCCGGGCTTAATGCCTGCGACCGGCAGTAATGCCAATTGCTTACTTTTAACCCCTCAGATGTCCTGGTCAAACGTGACAATGGCATCTGGAGGAGCAATAACCCCAAAGTGCGCGCTTCTGGGTGCATTTTAGCTCCCCTCGGCAAGGAACGGGGTAGCTGGATACTGTGTGCGACAGCCTGTGTCCTCCTGAGTGACAAGAGGCTTCCAAACCTTAGTTCCTATGGAGCCCCTGTCCATAGGAACATAGTTGTCAGCACAGTAGGCAGAAAACACGTACACAGTGAGCCCTGACCAGAACTCAACCCACTTTCCCTGCCTACTTGCGGTGTAAGCTTTAAGTGGCAAGTCCGCAATTAGTTGACATCCCCTGTTCTGCTAAGTGCAGCCAATAGCAGGACATGATGGGAATGAGCCTCCCTAGCATTGTGGGTGATGCAGGGCGGCTGTGCAGAGATCCGAAGTGGCATGGGTGCTGGGGAGTGGGGTAAGTATAACCAGTATGAGGGGATGGGGTATTTTGGGTGGCATTATAGGGGGTTGGATAACCCCATTAAATCAGCTCAGAACTGCTACAACAAGATTCTTTCTCTCCTGTTCATTTTTCCAATTTATTGCCTGACTCATTTTGATCACTGCCTGCACTGACTTGTATCTGTCAGCACTGCTCTTGAATTTATACGACCATGCTACTGTTCATCACTTTTTGGTAGCAGTCTTTAGAAATACTATTTGCATGACATCCTTGGTTACTGTTAGGCTACTTTGGACACAACCTGGATGTTCCCTGTGCAAAGTCTATACCCTCTTGAAGTGCTTTTTAAAAGGACATTTCCATTTTTTTAAGTATCCAGTATTTTATTTCCTGTTATGACTCTTCCTGATGCAGTGATTTTCTGTTTTTCATTTTCATGTTTTAGGCCAGGCCTTCCAGAAGCCATAACATTTTTTATTTTCACATAGCCATATGAGGGGTTGTAGGTTGGTTGTACTTTCTAATGTCACTAATTAATATTTTATATGAATGGGGTGGAATTGGAAAAAAACTGCAATGTTTTCTATTTAGGGCGTTCCTATATGGTAAAAATGACATGTTAACTTAATTTTGTGGGTCAGTATGACTACAGAGATACCACATTTAAGTTTTTCTTGTGTTTTAATTCTGCCAAAAAATAAAGACTGATTTTTTTTTTCTTTGCATTGCCATATTGTGATCCTCACAACTTTTTAAAAAATATTTATATCTATATAGAGTAACTGTGTGAAGGCTCATTTTTTGCAGGACAATACTAATATTTTTGAAGGGGAAGTGACAAAAAGACATTTTCTGTTGTTATGCTGTAACATTTTTCTGTTGTACAAGATAAATACTTATATTTTTTGGTTTATTTATTTTCATTTTTAAAATGTAGAAATAAGAAAAAGTTTAAAACTTTTTTACACTTATTTTTAAGAGGATTTTACCATGCAATCATCTGATCGCATCTCCCATAGACTATAATTATTCACCATTTCCAGCCTATGTGGAAATTCACTACATCCTCGCTATGACACGCCTCAAAACCTACAGAAGGCCCAAGGCTGCCATAGCAATGAACTCTCTTGTGTTCTTGTTGAGCCATTCAGGCACCAGGAGCACAGCACTTTTGATCATTGATCACTCAGAAGCTGTGGTCACAATTGCCACGATTGGTTAAAACTCTGTGATCGGCATTATCATCAATCATGGACTCTGTCACAAGAGTCGACATCCACTCTTCATGTATGGGAAGAGATTAACTTTGTTTCTGTTTGGACTTTTAGCACAGCAGACAGTTTCACTGTTATCCCAATTCTGATCCATTATGCCTATTGGCAAGTATTGATGTGGAATCACTATATAGTTCAATACCACATTCAAAGGGTCTTGCAGCAGTCGCATTTTACCTGAGAACACGGGGGCTACAATTCCAACTACACTATGACTTTGTGTTAACTTTACTCAGATATAAATCTGCTATGTGGGTAGGCACACTTTCATTTGGTAATATGGAGTTTTGTTGATTAAGAAAACTATAAGATAGATTCACACGTTGTTCTCTTGATATATGTGATATATAGGTATAGCTATAAGGTATGTTAATTCAGAATAGTGAATATAGCATATCACATATCAATACATCGATATCTATATGTACATATCTTTGTGACAGCAGTAATAAATGCAATTGTACTAATATTATACTTATAAAAATATTACAACCTTTATTCCAAATGTATTTATAAGTAATAAAATAGTGTTGAAGGTATCTGGGCCCAGTATAATTAAAAGTGAAAAAAATAAATAAAAAATGAAAAAAATTGAGATACTGTATATAAGAAAAATATAAAAAATAAAAATAGAAAAAAGAAAGTAAAAAAGTAGTTGTTTTAGATGTCCAGTATGTCCGCTATATATGTTTGTCAAGGTGTTTATTTTTGTCTTTTTATCCTTATATAGCGTGCTGGTCTTTGGATAAAACAGCTTTTTATATAATCCTTAGTTTCTATATGGGGTTGACAAGCACTCTTTAATTAGAATGGTTATGATGTAGTCTTACTTGATATGGCTTACTTTACCATCTCTGAGCGCGCTGCGTGGATATCTCCGGTACTATGGTGTAGGCACATCCACCTATGTCCCTGCGATCTGGCAGCACGGAGGAGCTGGGTGCGCGCGCTTTTCAGCGCGCAGGCAGCGTCCCACGTGGCGTCCCGCGTGGGTTCCTGCTCGGCTTGAATGAACGCTGATGTGTAGTAGTAAGCGCTGGTGTAGAGTAGTGTTCAATCTGCCTTGCGCTGTAGCTGATATTGTGACTTTATATCAAGATGATATTCTATTATTTCTTCTTATGGCGAAAATTACTTTCACACGTCTGTTAGTTGAAACGGTCCTTAATGGCATGGTCTCTCTGTACCAGACGCGTTTCGGGGGTCTATCCTGCCCCCTTTTTCAATGGTGAAGAGACCTGCTTTTTCTTGTACTTTTAAAGAGTTCTACAATTGAATAATTGGTTAATTGATCACATAAGAGGGTTTAATTGCTCATTCATTTAACCCCTTGTTATATGGGAAACATGTTGCAGAGTGAAAATATAAATATATATAATAGAGCTTTTCATAGTATCTTAATGTTTAGGGTATAGTCCCTATATATTTTAAACATTTATTTCATGACCTTTAAAAAGAATTGTGTATAGGTGTGATAATCAAATAAAATATAGTAAACTAAAATGAGTATATTGCTTCTTAAAAGAATATCAACACATGAGGGGTATAATATACTGCAAAAATCATATTGAAGATATGTATTGAATATATAGGGTATCCTCTATATATAGCTGGATGGGGAATATCCTATGGGATATATATATAATTGCTGATGATGAGTTGCATTAGGTTTTATCTTATATCAGATCAAATAATGTTTTTTGAAATTGTATAATTGTATTATGATAGTATGTAATATATATTTATCCATTTCTTCTTCGTATGGTTTGTTTGTTTTCTAATTCTTTTAGATGATGATGATTCTTCTCTCAAAAAAGGGCCGTGTATTTTATATTTCTACACAAAATGTACACAGGTGAGTATTTTTATTTGTGTATATTGTTACTTTTATTGGTTGATGCCTACTGTCTGCGTCTTATTTTTAGTTGTATATTATTGCCTCCGGTTATTTATCTCTAGTTTACAGTTGTGTTTGTTTTTCTGTTTACTCAGATATACCCTTACTCATAATTACTTTTTGTTTGACTCTAAATTCTTCCACCAGCTCAGGGGGACAGCTATGGGGAGCCCCTATGCCCCCTTGTATGCTAATCTCCTCCTGGGCTGGTGGGAGGACACGGTTGTGTTTTCTGATGATGGCAAGTGGTGGAATGAAAAAATCATTTTCTGGTCTAGATTCATAGATGATGTGTTTCTGGTTTGGAAGGGTACTGTTACAGAGTTTGAACAGTTTATGAAGTCTCTTAACAATAACGACTTTGGTTTATCTTTCACCTTTGAAATTCATTCAGACACATTAATTTTCCTGGATGTTGAGGTGACTAAACTCTCTGACAGATTCACAACCACCATTTTCAGAAAATCCACCGCTACCAATAATTTATTAAGGTGGGACAGCCACCACCCTATTGGTAAAAAAAAAGGGATCCCTAAGGGACAGTATCTCTGGGTTCGGAGAAACTGTTCCAGCTTAGAGAATTTCCATCTAGAAGCTAGGAAACTTTACTATAGATTTCAAGCTCGAGGATACCCTACACGTGTTCTGAGTGAGGCATTTCATCATGCTCAAAACAAAGATAGAAGCAATCTGTTGGTTCCCAAATGTCCCCAAACACCCAATCAGGATATAGTGAGAATCATTTCGACCTTGGATGTGGCCAATAGAGAAATCCATGATATACTTAATAGATATTGGCCTATTTTACAATCTGACCCTGAAGTTCTGAAGGCACTTTCACCTCAACCTGCTATTACCTACAGAAGAGGTAGAAGTCTGGGGGATAGACTTATGCCACTATACACGTCCAATCCCGAGTGGCTCTTGGCTAGAACGTAAACCTCTTGGGATATTCATATGCAGATTATGTTCAGCCTGTCGGTATATTCGTATGGGCAAAATTAATATATGTTCGGTTACCAGCAGAACGTATGTTATTAGGGACTTTATAAACTGCAAAAGTCGTGGAGTGGTTTATCTGTGCCAGTGTGATTGTCCCAAGGATTATATAGGCAAAACTTACAGAGAGCTACGCAGGCGTAATTGTGAACACATCAATGATGTCAAAAAGAAGAAACATACGCCGGTGGCTGATCATGTAGTGGAAGTCCAGGGGGGCATCCCCAAAGCTTTAAAATTTTCAGCTCTGGAGTTGATTCCGGAATCAACAAGAAAAGGGTACTGGGAACGCTGGATCCTCCAAAAAGAATCCGAGTGGATTTATCGCTTTCATTCCCAGTCCCCCTTAGGATTAAATGAGAGACTCACTTTCTCTTGCTTCATTTAATATGGGATTATGCTTTTTCTTTTTTACATGGCTTCATGGCATTTTGACTACTCAGCCTTATATCGACGCATGAAGCGTCCGGTTTTTGATTTATCTATTCCAGGTTATTCTATTTTAATCCTGGTGTATATATATTTCTGCTATCTTGGTTTGCAATAATGTCTCCTGACATGAGGTTGATAGTTGGTCCACCTGCTCCATTTTTCTGATATCAAAATTAATCAGGATTTCTATATAAGTGAGTAGTTTTATATTTAAACACTTAAAGGGATTCTGTCAGCAGCATTTCACCTATTGAGTTATTTATACCATCGGATTCGGCCAGTTATAAGCAGTTCTAAATTGTAATTGTTATAGGTCACAGAGGCAGTTTTTGTGTTAAAAAAACGATTTTTAGTAGCTGTCACTCACTGTTAATAAGGAGCCCAAGGGGAGTTGCCAACCGTTGCAGGAGCCCGGGCTCGGCGATTCCTTGGAGCCCAGGCATGCCCACCTACTTAATATTCACTTCACTGACTCGCTCAGTGAAGCTTCGGCGCGGACGAAATCCCGCGCATGCGCAGTACATCAAGAGGCCTGCGCCCGTGCAGTCTGCGGGCACTGGCCTCTCCTGAAGTGAATATTAAGTAGGTGGGCGTGCCTGGGCTCCAAGGAATCGCCGATCCCGGGCTCCTGCAACACAAAAACTGCCTCTGTGACCTATAACAATTACAATTTAGAACTGCTTATAACTGGCCGAATCTAATGGTATAAATAACTCAATAGGTGAAATGCTGCTGACAGAATCCCTTTAATTATATTAATCTGTATCATTTTGATTGTAGTATTGTAATCAATACTTTCAAACTCACTTGGTTCTAGCCACTTCCTGTTAATGGAATGCATGGTGGAACACACTTCCTGTCAATGGAACACATGGTGGAATGCAATTCCTGTTAATGATATGCATAGTGACATACTTCCTGTCAATGGAATACATGGTGGAATACATTTCCTGTTAATGGAATGCATAGTGACATACTTCCTGTCAATGGAACACAAAGTGGAATGCATTTCCTGTCAATGGAATGCATAATGGAATACACATCCTGTCACGTGACCGCATTATCTCACTTCCTGTTTGGAGGCATTTAAGTCCACATGTGCTTTAATGAATTGGCATATACCCCAGGACGTGGAGACATGGACACCCTACAATTAAAAGGCCACCTTGTTTTCTATATTTTAAGTTGCATGTATCGCCTTTGAATGGGTGAAATTGGGTGCTCAAATATCTTTCTAGGACTGCAGCAAATTTGTGTGTATATATACATATATGGCAGTGAATTCTGTATATCAGTTTTTGAGGCTTATTCACTAAATATTCGACATTTCATCATAATAGTCTAGTGTGCTCCTTGGTTCACCATTGTATTATTTGATATATATTGGAACACAATACAGTGTCTGCTGCCAGTCACAACATCATCAGATTGATAATATTGACTTATTTTTATATCATAATTTATTCTACTGATATCTGAGTATATATATTCTACCGCTCTTTGGTATCAATCAGAATTTGGTGGACCTTATAATACTAGTCTCCGGCCTGTACTAGTATCAAATTTGTATCTTTTTACACTTATCTAGCCCACTAATGTATATCCCTTGAGGAACCTACTTTATCGTCAGGGGAAACGCGTCGGGATTTGAATTACGGGCATAATTTTACTGTTTCTTTCATGTGGTTTTTGGGACAGTTAAGGCTATACAGGTTTAGGGACGGGGACAGGGGTCACCTACCATCCAGGTGCTCCCCTGGGCTGAGCCGAGATCAGGGCCATTGTAGGGCCAGACATCTCCACCCCCCCCACCTCCCTTTCCCGAATCGCCCAATTGTCACTGCTTTGTATATTTTCTTTTGTAAATTCACAGACATGTGGTAGTACTATTACGTACACGTTTTAATCAAAATTATTAAAAGTGATGTTTTAATGGTTTTTGCTCACTAAGTTGATTTCCAGTAATCCGCATAACCTTCTTTTGGTATCATTAAAGGGGTTGTCCGAGTTATGACAAAAAATATATAGCACTGTAAATCTGATGGGCAGCAATATATAACTAAGTTAAGCAAGTTTTAGGCAAAAAAAATCCATATTTCCTAATTTCCCTGGTTCTCTTCTGGTCTTTGTTTACATGCAATAACAACAATCTCAGCCCCTCCCCCTTCTCCCCCCCTCTCTGCAAAGGGAATGAATACAAGTGCTGAGTGATATGTCTGTCTGCTGGAATACTCAGCAGCATGTTGTTTGTGTAGGACTACAAGTCCCAGCTGTACAATGACACTGCTAATACGTACAGGAATTTCTCCCTACCTGTTCTTGTACAATACAATTCCTCTACAGCTCTTGTGCCCAGCATTTGTCTCCTCTCACTGCTGCAGCTACTGTTTGTTGTAAAGCCTTGAGCCCTCAGTGTGTTCTGGCTGAAGGGGTTAATGTTTTATCTGAAGGAAACCAGGGAGACAGCAGATAGCAGGAGCCCGGCAAAGAAAGGGGGCGTGGCCAGTGACGTCTCGTGTACAGACTGTTATCTGAACTCTGAGGCTTGTGAACAAAACATCACAGAGCAGAGAGATAAGGTGACATCACAGGTCATGTGACCCTCAGTCAACTCTGAGAAACCAGCAGCTTTAGAAACACAAAGTATATGGGAAAGTTGTTATACCTGACAAGTTAGAAACATATAAGGAACAAAAAAATAACTCGGACAACCCCTTTAATTGTGTTGGAAAAAGTATCCCAATTCTACACCTACTATTATAATGAGGATTGCCTTGCCGATAGCATTTTCCTCTCACAGCAGTAGGAAACTGTCAATGGATTAACTATGTAAATATGATATTTTATCATTTGTGTTGACTGCTAAAGAAGGAAAATATATGTATTTAATCTTCATGTTATTAAAAAATATGTGTAAAATCATCACAAATTAGACATTGACCCTAAGTTTATTCTAACGCCAAATCTACATGTGACACAGTAGGACCATTCTACTACTCACAGTCTCGACCATGAGGTTAAACAAGCGCTAGTGTACAAGAAAAAGGAGAATGTCTTGTGTCTGACAATGATAGAATACATTTTGTTTTTGCATTCACTTATCATTTCATGTCCTTAATCCCAATAATGTTCTGGGTAGACACCACTGACACCGGGGATGAGAAATAACCTTTATAGTATTGGCGGGAAATGTAGGCATTGCTTCAAGTCAATTCAGAAAGCTGGATAGCAAAAATGTAATTGATTTGCTGGAGAGCTGGATAATTTCTATATAGCACTTAGAATGAAAAAGATTAAACTAACCAAATCAACCAATGCAATTTATCCTATATGGTGACATATAATATATGATACAAAACATTACTGTATAATATCATCAAAGCTTTCGGGGCATGCATGTTTCACATTTTACTTATACACAAACATCCTCATTGACAATGACTGATTATGCTATTTATTCTATTATTCATATCTAACCAAGGTCATGCTTGAAGGTCAGACATAGATTTTAATGCATCTTGTTTTTATAATAGCAACAAATAGGGCATATAATCGGAGGTGACAGTGAGATAAAGATATAAAGGGTATACAATATGAATAGGTAGTGACAAGCAAAAACTTATAGGAGAAGAACAAACAGTCTAAATGTTTTAGAGCAGGGATGCCCAACCTGCGGCCCCTCAGCTGTTGCAAAACTACAACTTCCAGCATGCCCAGACAGCCTATAGCTAGCAGCAGGGCATGGTGGGAGTTGTAGTTGTACAACAGCTGGAGGGCCACAGGTTGACCATCCCTGTTTTAGAGGCAATGAAAGAGGTTCTCCACCAAAACCTATCTGTTTTCAAGAAGGATTTTTTTCTCCTACTTTGACTCAATTGGCATCCGCCTCATGGATGTTTTTTCCTTTTTTCTGGATCAAGACTATAGGATCATAGGTTGGGCTTCATGGACTTGTGTCTAGTTTTAACCTTATCATCTGTGATCTTTCTATGTATGTTCCTGTGTATTAAAACACAATTTACACTTGATGAAATGCAGTTTGGATTACCGCTGTTTCGTTATTCTGTTAAATTTGTTATAGCTGAATTATTGTTGGGATTGGTGGTCTGCAGGTTTCAGATATTGCACACTACAATAGACATGCTGTCCCACACTCAGTGAGGACTTGTTGATAGGGACATGCGTTCTAAGAGCTCTTCTGAAAAGACTCCTTTTTAAGGTGTTGATACACAGTAGATGAATGTTGACTGAATCCAATAATTTTGGCAAGACTGGACAACTATGTAATGTGTATGAGGGCATCCTGTCTTTCCCTTGAAGGCAGATGATGGGGTAATAATTGTTGCTGTCAAAGGTAAGATGCTAGAAGATAGTTTTTGGACTGCACTTGATGTACTTGTACTTGTGCTTGGAATGAATGTCATCCAAAGTCTAATAGTGAATGTAGTACCACTGCACACTCAAAATTAGATGCAAGTAAAATATCTTTTATTATTACAGTATATCATCTGAATAAATTGGTATATCAAGACAATAATGCCTTTTTAGCATATGTGACTATTTATTCTGACGTTTCGGTCGATATTCAGACCTTGGTTACAGAGTCACAAAGAGAGGAGGCAGAAGCCATGGAGGATCCCCCGTGGAGCAGCAGAGTGGTGCTGCAGGAGAGAGTGTGTGTCATGCCAGCTATGTCACACACTTTCTCCCAGCTATATTGTTTTGTTTTGTTCTGTCTTAAAAATGCTATTATTTTCCGATATAACCACGTTATAATGGAAAATAAAAAGTGAAGTTCAGGTCCCCATTGACTTCAATTGGTTTGGGATCAAGTTCGGGTCAAGTTTGGGTCCCAAACCTGAACTTTGACCTGAAATTTGGCCGTACCCGGCGAACCCAAACTTCCGATCTGAACATTGAGATGCTAAGTGATGAGCTGATTTAGTTTCCTTTTTGACTTTGTATGGATTGTATTTTCATACAGATCGTGATGCAGCCTCATATACAACATATGATTTATGTGAATGAAATAACAGTTAATAAAGTAACATAATGTCAGGCGTCCCATTCTGTTCCATTATATTTGGAGGCTTCACTTTTTCTGGCTGAAGTTTGATATGCTATATATTCCTGAATGATGATACAAGCAGGTAGCTCTATAAGAGGTTCTCTAATAACAATTTTTTAAGAACAATACTAATTGTACTTGCATGGTATTCCTTTTAGAGCAGCTAATGTGCCAGAGACACAGATAAATCTATTTGGTTAGACAATTTTTTTACAGCAAATTAACCCATAATGGGAAGATGATGTCTTATTATTAGTCGAACTAGGCAATGGTAGATTAATCTCCATATTTATATCTATCTTATAATGTAAGCTGATACCAGTGTTGCCAACCTGAGTTTTTTTTCTCTGGACAACTAATTCAAAAATTAGAGGCAGTTAACATTTTTTTACGGACAATTTGGAAAAATGTAATGTGAATGATAAAGTTGTGTGCTGTATGTTTGTAGCTTAATATAATGATATGAATGCATTACCGTCAGAAGGGCCAGACACCAACTGTTAAGGACCACTGGCACAACATTAGTCTGTGACCTATACACATACTGAGGCCAGCTTGGCCTTTCACTTCACACTCTCTATTACTCTTAATAGGCCAGTGCCATCACCCCAGCTTATGGCTGTCCACCTGAAGGTACTGAAGGTACCTTCCCCTGTGGGAGAGTGCATGATCAATAGTGTTTCTAGCTTATTGTTCCTACAAAAGTACACAAAACTATGTTCTGACCTGCTATGCCAGACCTCTGCCTGATTACTGGATTTCACATTTTGCTGCCTGACCTCACCTCTGCCTGATGCTCATATAGACCCTGTAATGCCCACCCTGATTACATACTGTGCCTGTCCTGACCTCATCTTGTTTCCTGATTATGATTTTGCCTGATACCTTAGTGTTCTGCACATGTGTCTCTTGACCCTTGTGGGTCAGCAGCCACTGAACAGAGGCTACTCCAAGAGATAGCAGCAAAGTAGTCCCCCCAGCCAAGATCCAGGTATGGGGGTTAAAGGGTGAAGACCAATGGGCTGCCTAAATAATATCCTTCGGAGTATCCCTGTCAAATCTGTTTAGTGCCACAATGCATCCTCATGATTTTGTAACAGGTTGCATTTTTGTACAGAAGTCTTTATGCCACAGATTTTCCATTGAATTGAGGTCACGGCTTTAACTAGGTCATTTCAAGACATGAAAATGTTTCCGTAGCAATAAGTGTAGGGTCATGTGCCTACTGGAAGGTGAACCTATACGTATTCAGTTGGAGGTTAGGGGTAAAAGAAATAGAAACTCCGTAGCATTTTGTTTCAAAATTATTTACAAATTTTTGTGTCCACAGTTCTGATTTGGATCCATGCATCTTCATGGTAAGAGACTGCAAAAAAAACCTGTAGTCATCCTACTGTAGCATCTATCTGTAACTAATTTTTCTATTAAATAAGTATGAAAGAAACATATGAAAGCAGACTACACAAGGTTTGTTTGTTGTATGTTACCATTGTGATCCATGTTTATGTATAGGAGCTGTTGAGACCAATTGCAAAGCTATTTTTTTTAATGGTGGTATGGGTCCTACTATAACAGAAGCACTTAAAGGGCATCTGTCAGCAGATCTGTACCTATGAAAATGGCTGACCTGTTGCATGTGCGCTTGGAAGCTGAAGGCATCTGTGTTGGTCCCATGTTCATACAGTGGGGAAAAAAGTATTTAGTCAGCCACCAATTGTGCAAGTTCTCCCACTTAAAAAGATGAGAGAGGCCTTTAATTGACATCATAGGTAGACCTCAAATATGAGAGACAAAATGAGAAAGCAAATCCAGAAAATCACATTGTCTGATTTTTAAGGAATTTATTTGCAAATTATGGTGGAAAATAAGTATTTGGTCACCTACAAGCAAGCAAGATTTCTGGCTCTCACAGACCTGTAACTTCTTCTTTAAGAGGATCCTCTGTCCTCCACTCATTACCTGTAGTAATGGCACCTGTTTGAACTTGTTATCAGTATAAAAGACACCTGTCCACAACCTCAAATAGTCAGACTCCAAACTCCACTATGGTGAAGACCAAAGAGCTGTTGAAGGACACCAGAAACAAAATTGTAGACCTGCACCAGGCTGGGAAGACTGAATCTGCAATAGGCAAGCAGCTTGGTATGAAGAAATCAACTGTGGGAGCAATAATTAGAAAATGGAAGACATACAAGACCACTGATAATCTCCCTCGATTAGGGGCTCCACGCAAGATCTCACCCCATGGGGTCAAAATGATCACAAGAGCTGTAAGCAAAAATCCCAGAACCACACGGGGGGACCTAGTGAATGACCTGCAGAAAGCTGGGACCAACGTAACAAAGGCTATCGTCAGTAACACACTACGCCGCCAGGGACTCAGATCCTGCAGTGCCAAACGTGTCCCCCTGCTTAAGCCAGTACATATCCAGGCCCATCTGAAGTTTGCTAGAGAGCATTTGGATGTTCCAGAAGAGTATTGGGAGAATGTCATATGGTCAGATTAAACCAATATAGAACTGTTTGGTAGAAACACAACTCATCTTGTTTGGATGAGAGTGAATGCTGAGTTGCATCCAAAGAACACCATACCTACTGTGAAGCATGGGGGTGGCAACATCATGCTTTGGGACTGTTTCTCTGCAAAGGGACCAGGACGACTGATCTGTGTACATGAAAAAATGAATGGGGCCATGTATCGTGAGATTTTGAGTGCAAACCTCCTTCCATCAGCAAGGGCATTGAAGATGAAACGTGGAGGGGTCTTTCAGTATGACAATGATCCCAAGCACACCGCCAGGGCAATGAAGGAGTGGCTTCGTAAGAAGCTTTTTAAGGTCCTCGAGTGGCCTAGCCAGTCTCCAGATCTCAACCCCATAGAAAACCTTTGGAGGGAGTTGAAAGTCTGTGTTGCCCAGAAACAGCCCCAAAACATCACTGCTTTAGAGGAGATCTACATGGAGGAATGGGCCAACATACCAGCAACAGTGTGTGCCAACCTTGTGAAGACTTACAGAAAACGTTTGACTTCTGTCATTGCCAACAAAGGATATACAACAAAGTATTGAGATGAACTTTTGTTATTGACCAAATACTTATTTTCCACCATAATTTGCAAATAAATTCTTTAAAAATGTTACAATATGATTTTCTGGATTTGCTTTCTCATTTTGTCTCTCATAGTTGAGGTCTACCTATGATGTCAATTACAGGCCTCTCTCATCTTTTTAAGTGGAAGAACTTGCACAATTGGTGGCTGACTAATTATGTTTTAATATATGCAAATGAGCCTCTAGAAGCAATGTGGGCGTTGCTGTTACACCTAGAGGCTCAGCTCCCTCTGCAACTGCTGCGCGCTCTGCACTTTGATTGACAGGGACAGTCCCGATCACGACTTCATTCATTTATATCTCCCTCTATCTTTTCCAATTTTTCAACATAAAACAATTGTCTTTAGTATGTGAGCCTGTACCAGTAATTCTGTAGTGCTACCTGCAGCCTGCAATGAAATGAAATAAGAAAAATATAGAAAGTTTCGATGGTATCACTCCAGGGAAATAAGAGGAGCTGACGTACTAATGGAAAAATAAAGGTTTATTATGGACAGCGTTTGTGTTGAGTAGAAGGCCATGAGAAATTCATATAATGCTTTTCTGCTACCAACATCAAATCCCTCCGCTGCTGGCAACCTAACAGGGGCAATCAGGCTACCTTGATCTATGGTGGTGTTATTTGTACGGGGGTCACATTGATGAAGTGTTGAAGTTCACTGGAAATTACACTTTTATTTTATTTATTTTATTTTTTTTTTATAAAGGCTTCACTGGAGCAAAGCAAATATGTTTGAGAGAAAAAATGTGTTTGTGATAAACTGCATTCAACCCTTATAATTAAAATGTCCCAGAGTGAGCATGAAGACATGATGTTAACATTATGTTTGCAATATAGAACAGTAATCAATAGATAGTTTAACCCCTCAATGACTTTGAGAAGGACTGAGCATTCTCTGGTTGGTATTGTAAACATTTAATAAAAGAAACAATAAAGGTAATATTTATAAACATATTGATATGATATATACTCTGCAGGAGAAATACACGTATCCTTTGCGTGTGTGTATATATATATATATATATATATATATATATATATAAAATGATATATATTATTTCAATAGTGTGTCAGTTGGCTTATACTAAACTGGTTAATTACAACTCCCAACATTTTAATCCTGCATTTCTGATTTTTTTGAAGACTTATCCCATTCCACCATTTCCATTTGCTTGGAACTTGGTCTTCTTAATCGCTTCACGCCCAGCGCCGTACTAGTACTGTGCTGGGCGGGTCTTTAAAGATGCCGTGAGTGGCCTGCTGTTTCCTATAACAGACACCCACGGCTGATGTCCACAGCCGGCAGTAATGCAGATCGCGGACATTTAACCCCTCAGATGCCGTGGTCAATCCTGAAGCACGCGCTTCCGGTGTTGCTCCGGCTCCCCCGTGTGACGTTTGGAGGAGCTGGAGCCTGTCTGCCGCAGCCCCTGCTTTTGTGAATGGCAGGACGTTGCTGCATAGTATTTCCTATGGAGCCCTTGCCTGTAATAGGGCTCCATATTAAAATAGTAAAATCATCATAGATTCCAATGCAAGTGCATTGGAGTCTATGATAACAGCAATCAGATGATTGCTTGTAATAGTTCCCCATTGGAACTATAAAAAAGTGTAAAATAATTAAAGTTTTTAAAAATAAAAAAAACATAAAAATTCAAATCCTCAATTTCCCCAAAATAAAAATAAAAGAACTAAAAAAATAAAAAAATACACATCATGGGTATCGCCATGTGCGAAAATGCCCATATTATAAAAATTTATTTTTCATACAGCAAAGCAAACAGCAAAACGGAAGAAAAGCGTCAAAATAGCCGATTCACCATTTTTTGTTGCTTTATTTTCTAAAAAAAATTAAATAAAAAGTGATCAAAAAGTCATACACACCCCAGAATGGTATCAATGAAACGTTCAGATTGCCCCACAAAAAATGAGCCCCCATACAGCTCCATACAGATAAATACCAAAAAGTTATAGGGGTCAAAATATTTTTTCCAACTTTATAATTATTTTATCACTATCAAAACACAAGGAAAACTATACATATTAGGGCTCGTTCACATCAGCGTTATGCTTTCCATTTGTGTTTTCCGTTATAACATGGTTATAACGGAAAATAACGGAAACCATAAGACGGAAGTCAAAACGGAAGCCTTTAGAGGCTTCCGTTTTGATCCGTCATAATAGAAGCCTATGAGAATCATAACGGATCCGTCTGAGTTCCGTTATGCTGAACGGAAAACAAAGTCCTGTCGACAGGACTTTGTTTTCCGTTTTGCATAACGGGAACCAAATGGATCCGTTATGATTCTCATAGGCTTCTATTATGACGGATTAAAACGGAATGCCTCTAAAGGCTTCCGTTTTGACTTCCGTCTTATGGTTTCCGTTATTTTCCGTTATAACCATGTTATAACGGAAAACACAAACGGAAAGCATAACGCTGATGTGAACGAGCCCTTAGATATTGCCAGATTCGAATTGACCTGTAGATTGAAAGTAACTAGCCATTTTTATTGCATGGAATAAAAATAAAAAACCTGTAAAATTGTGGCGGAATTGCTTTTTTTTTTGCAATTTCACCTGAGTTGAAATTTTTTTCCCGCTTCCCTCTACATCATATGCAATATTGAATGGTGGCGTTGTAAAGTACAACTTGTCCCGCCAAAAACAAGCCCTCACACAGCTATGTGAACAGAAAAAAAAAGTATGACTCATAGGTGAACATAGGGAGCGCAAAACAAAAACGCAAAAACAAAAAAACCTCCGGGGATGAAAGGGTTAATAGGACATAAAACTGTATTGTTATGAGTTGTGGTTGAACATCCAGGTACTATTTTTCACCACAATTGAAAATAATACATTGTCAGACTATTGGAATGAGCAAAACCAATATGCTTCTGTATAAGTTTTTTCCACAAAAGTCAATGGCAGACAGATGCCACTGCATTACCGTAGATTCGTAGTTTTAGTTCCAAGTTAATAGCATGTTGCATAGGTTATTAGAGAGACCATTGTATGTGTTGTCTTTTACATTACATATATTAGTATAGTATGGGCTTTTTAGTAGATATTATAGTCCCAAAACAATTAAAAATATTATTGGACTATATAAGCTATAATTCTTATGACATGCACCACCCATGATTGGTTTTGTTGACTCCTTATCAGCATCTGCAACAAGTGACTATATGAAGCCTTAAGGAGTGGCAGTCCACTATTATTTTTGTTTAGTAGATATTATACTGTGACACATAGTGCTGGTCCTCATATTGAGTAACTGAGTACATTTGTACATGAAGATATACACAAGGAATTTCTCCAAAGTGTAATAAGGATAGCAGCAGGGGCATGTTTTCCCACAGTGTCACCATCTATGTTCAAAGCTTCACATATGTCTCAGAAGATGACACTTTGAAACCCCTGAGATTTTAGACAAATTGCACTCCTTTAGAAAATATGTTGCTCAGAAGATCATTAGCTTTCAAAGAGTAAAACATTTGCCTAACCATTGCTTAAATTATTAATTGTTAAGTATGTTTGCATTAATCCCATCATATGGCCCCCCAGGAGAATATCCTATTTAGTATATTCTGCACTGTCAACTTCCATTGTATTATCTCTATGAAGAGTCCAGATGCAAAGGTCAAACATGAAACTATCTGGTCTCCCTAAATCATACTACATGCCCCCAGCTGTCATTCTCTAGACAGCAAATATGTCAAAGGTAACTGAATTACTAAAGTACGGTTATATTATTCAAGTTTCATGTTTTTTTGCTATGTGTTAAAGGGAATGTGTCATCAGAAAATGACCTACTGTTGAAATAATTTTTTTTACATTTAACATATTTTTAAATAATTTTTGATAATGGTTTCTATTTTCCATGTATTCCATATATTTAAACAACAAAGATAAAATCCTGCAGTTTTTACACTGGCCACTATGCCTAATATTTGGCACCACTTCTTGTTGTATACAGATGACTTTACATCAGTTAACTCATTCTAATCCTGTCTGTAATGATATCACCTGTGTGTATGGATAAGACAGGATCCACCATTAGGTGATTGTCAAAGCTTATCTATTCTTTCCTTGTACAATGACCTCTGCATAGGTCACAGAGCATGCCTTAATGCTTTATAAATGCTGTTAAGAACAGCTCAGGCAAAATGGCCACCCCCATAATCATGTTCAGGAAATAGAATTAAAAAAATCTACATTCAGAAAATAAAAACAGATTAGAAAAATCTGAAAAAAAGGTTGCAATTTTGCTAGTACAGTTTAATAATATGTGTACTTTTCATTTATCGGCCTCATAATAAAATGTCTGGTAAAAGGAAGAGCGTCCAGTAAAAGACCCATGCCTTATAATCTGTGAGTCAGAATGGGGGTAGTAGTACAAAGAGCAGTAGCCACACCAGTCCTCTGTCCAGTAGTGGTAGTAGTAGTTATGTAGCTATGTTATTATTACCACATAGAGGATGAGATCTTGGACCTTCATCCTCTCTGTCACAGCAGGATGATGTTGAGGTGTCGAGGTCACCTCTAAGCCTGACATGGTGCCTTGGAGCCAGAGGACATCATGCTCCTCTTCTTTGTAGCCCAGTGAAGTGCCTTCTTTTTTCCTAACAAGAGGCATCAAAATCCCACCATGCACTATGGAAGATACTCAAGAGCATCTCACTGTTGATGGCTTATGTAGCAGTCAGTGTTTGGACTGCCATGAGGAGGAGGTTCAAGTGGAGGTGGGGGAACCCATGTATAGCTATGTTGGTGGTGGTGGTAGTAGTAGCACTTTTAGCCATGGTGGTAGGGGTAATGGAAGTGACAGTGGAAAGCAGGAAAAATACAGAGTAGAGAATCGGAAGGGGAGAAAGGAGTCCATGATGACATATCACAGTCTGATAAAGTTCTGGGGAGGATTAGGTCTCTGACGATGACTATTTGTTGGACAGGACCTGAGGCCAGATCAGAGTACTGAGAAGGAGGTGACATCAAAGGAGGGTGGTGGCTATGGCCATGGCAATTAAGAGCAAAGGCAACATACCAACAAAACCACTTTTAAAAAAATGGTGGGGCCAGATCTGCTTCTATTATGGTCAGCTCGGGAACTGGTGATGGTGCCGATACTGTGGGCACAGCCTCAAAATGTACCAGACCTACTTCAAGATTGGCTTCCACTAGCTGTGTACGAGGATCTCTTTTTGACCAAAATGCCACAAGACAAAAGCGTTGCTGTGTGCAAATCTGCAGGGTTAAAATAAGCTATGAACATTCAAACACAAACGTAGGCACCATGGCTCTGGTTGCAGCACATGATGCTGCATCACCAGTTACTGTGAGAAAATAGATGTGGTTGCCAGCCAGCGCAACAAGAGTGAACTCCTAGCATAACAAGAATGTCCTCCTTCTCCCATTCTCCTTTATGGCAGCCAGGCCGCATCCACACACAGCACAGTGTCTTTGTCATCATCAGTTACTTCTTCCTGCTCAAACTCCTCTGCTCTCATGTCAGCCATTGATAACAGAATATGTGGCCAGATAATAATGCAATTCACAAAGCAATCTTCTGGTGCATAACCTTCTCCCACCTGGGCAAGCTGCTTGTGGGGCAGTCGCTGCTGTGGATTATGCTGCCTTAAGAGAATTGAGGGCATACACTCAGCCTCACTAGCTGTCATTATTTCTCCAAAAAAGCAATTTCTGGCTTGTGCTCTCACATGGAGCAGAACGTGGACTGCTCCTTGCAGTTCTTGCTGTGTGCCAAAGCACTCCATGGAAAAGCTGAAATGGGCAGGGACAGTACATGTCTTTACAGCCCACTAGGTCAATGTTTTTTGTGACAGCAGCAAGGCAGCACTACAGCAACAAGGCCACCTCAACGTTTAGCCACACAGCCAATCAGTTGCTAAAGTGCATCAAGCAGCAAACATCCTGCTGGCTGTCTCCCCACCAACGACAACTCATCAAGGTGGTAAGCAACCATGGAAGGAATATTATGGCTGTGCTGCATTTCAGGAAAATAACACATGCTCCATGCATGATGCACGTGATAAATTTATTCGTGCACTGCTTTTTGAGAAAGTAGAGTGTCTTGCAGAGGGTGCTGGCCATGTCCAGGAGACTGTCCTTGCATTTCAGCCATTCTTATGTGGCAAGGAAATCCCTCATGGACTTGCAGCAACAGAACAGTTTGCCATTGCATGGCTTAATCAGCAACGTTCCAACTCACTGAAATTCCATTGCATATGCTAGATCAGGGATGCTCAACCTGTGGTCCTCCAGCTGTTGCAAAACTACAACTCCCAGCATGCCCTAATAGCTGTAGGCTATCCAGGCATGCTGGTTGGGCATGCTTTGCAACTCACTGAAAGGCCACAGTCTAGGTAGCACATTTCCATTTGCTGATTTGCACCAGCATGGTGTGACACATGGAAAGACTGCTCCATCATATTGATGATAGTGAACAGACTGCTGCTGTGGCTTCTGCAGTTTGTAGTAGCAGAGATGGTAGGAGGTGGGTTCTGTCATCCCTTGTTTCATCAGCATGAGCATCTGCTGTAAGACAGCTGACATTTTTCATGCTGTAGTTGTCCTTACTGACAAATCTAGTAGCCTATTTGAAGGGCCTGTGTAAGTAACCGGCATCTCTGATGAGCTACCACTGCCTACATACAGCCTGCTGAAGTGGTCTAGTGCATGACAAAATAATTCACTAGTTTTAGGAGGGCAGCGCTGGGGCCTGATTCTGGAGGCTGGGAACGCATATGAAGCAGGTGAGTTGAGCGCTCTGACGGGGCCCGGCATTAAAGGGGTTGTCCAAGTTATTTTGTTTGTTCTTTGTATGTTTCTAACTAGTCAAATATAGCAGCTTTTAAATGCACTTTGTGTTTCCAAAGCTGCTCCTTTCTGAGATTTCACTCAGGGTCACATGACCTGTGATGTCAGCTTTCCTCCCTGTTCTGCTAAAGTTCGTACACAAGCAGATAACAGTCTGTACACGAAACGTCACTGTGCTGGCCACGCCCCCTGCACTGCCTGAGCTGCCGGCTGCTCTGTGTCTCCTTCTCCCTGGATTTTTTCAGATAAAACATTAACCCCTTCAGCCAGCACAGGGCTGAAGACTTTTCTACAGTAGCTGCAGGCAGTGAGGAGACAAATGCTGGGCACATGAGCTGACAGAGGAGTCCTGCAGAGCAGAAAGGTAGGGGGAAGTTCCTGTGTGTACTGTATCAGCAGTGTCATTGTACAGCTGGGACTTGTAGTCCTACACATACAACATGCTGATGAGTATCCCAGCAAGCAGACATGTCACTCAGCATTTGTATTCACTCCCTTTGAAGAGAGGGGGGAGGGGCAGAGATTGTTGTTATAGCATGTAAACAAAGATCAGAAGAAAACCAGGGAAATGAGAAAATATAGATTTTTTTGTTCTAAAACTTGCTTAGATTAGTTATATATTGCTGCCCATCAGATTTACAGTGCTATTTTTTTTCATAACTCTGACAACCCCTTTAACCCTTACACTCCCAGCGCCGTACATGTACGGCGCTGGGGCGATGCGGGCACATGGCGCCCGCTCGCAAGTGCGGCGGGCGTCATGGCCGGCAAATCTCTGCTGTTTCTAACAGCAGAGACTTGCCGCTACTTACTATATCGGCGGCGTATTCCTGGGCGTTTAGATGCCGTGATCACACGTGATCACGGCATCTAGTTGCATCTGAACCCGGAAGCGTTCGCTTCCGGGTGGTGTACAGACACCCCGTGTGGCCAATCGGGGTGTCTGTACACCATATGAAAACTGTAATCCTCGCTGGTGAGGATTACAGTTTTCAAAGTGCAATTCTTATTCTGGCCACTAGATGGCAGGCCAGGATAAGAAATGAGCAATTCTTGGATTTCTAGAAGATATAAAAGTTCAAATCACCCCCCTTTCCGTATAATTAAAAAATAAATACCTAAATAACAATAAATATAGACATCATGGGTATCACCGTGACCATAAACGCCCGTACTTTTAAAATATAAGGTTCACCAATACGGTGAATTGTGTGGCGGAAAAAAGCGTCCAAATGGCGATTTGCGGTTTTTTGTCGCTTTTTTTTTCTAAAAAAAATTAAATAAAAAGTGATCAAAAAGTCATACACACCCCAGAATGGTATCAATAAAAACTTCAGATCGTCCCGCAAAAAATGAGGCCCCATACAGCTCTGTACACATAAATACCAAAAAGTTATAGGGGTCAAGATATGACAAGGAAAAAAAAAAAAAAGGGCAACTTTCTAATTATTTTATCACTATGAAAACGCAGGAAAAACTATACATATTAGGTATTGCCGGATTCGTACTGACCAGTAGAATGAAAGTAATGGATCAGTTTTAATGCACATCGAATGCTGTAAATAAGAAACCCGTAGAACTGTAGCGGAATAGCGTTTTTTTTGCAATTTCACCCGGTTTGGAATTTTTTTCCCGCTTCCCACTACACCATATGCAATATTAAATGGTGGCGTTGGAAAGTACAACTTGTCCCGCAAAAAACAAGCCCTCATACAGCTATGTGAACAGAAAAATAAAAGAGTTATGGCTGTTTGAAGGCAGGGAGCGCAAAACGAAAATGCATAACCGAAAAAACCTCCGGGAGTGAAAGGGTTAAGTACAGTTACAATGCCCGGCCCCATTACATGTGAGGGCAGCAGGCCCCCTCCCCCGCCATGCCCGGAAGCTGGTCTGGCAATTAGCTGATCACCATGGATTCAGAAACCCCCATGATTGGCTATGATCATTGGGGGCAGCGGCACACAGTCATACCTCTAATAAATGACTAGCCATGAAACATGTGGATCGGCTAGGTGTATCAAAAGGAAAGATTCTCTTTGTGAGTGGCTTTCTGCCCTGACTAGGTTTTTTTAAGTGGTGGTCAACGTCTATGATGCCTGTGCACCCTAAAATAGAATATAGAAAAATGTTTTCTTCATGAGACCATCTCTTTTTGGGAATTTTTAGCTTGTTATTTATAGATTTTTAAGCAGCTTTAGTGATTACTGTATGTTTACTATAGTGGTTACTTTTATTATTTTTTACTATTATTACTTATTTTTTCTGTCTTAATTTGTGCTTTACATAACTTTTTGCATAACTCTTTGCATAACTGCTTTACATTCCCACATTATTCTTAAGGGAGCAACATGCAGTCTTTGGGGGTTATTTATTATACTGAAAAATGTCTAAATAAGGGGTTGTTCACATATCAGTTATTTGATCAGTTATTTCCATCAGTTATTGTGAGCCAAAACCAGGTGTGGGTCAAAAACACCAAACAGGTGCAGATCTTTTCATTTTATCGGATCTCTGTTTAGTGTTCACTCCTGGTTTTGGCTCACAATAACTGATGGAAATAACTGATCAAATAACTGATGTGTGAACAACCCCTAAGGGGTATTCCAGACGCAGATGGTGGTGCACTGGTCAGTCGTGCTGCTATTAGCGACTTTGCCCCGCTCACGCCAGGTCTAAAATTGTGGGCGGGGAAGAGGAACTGGCTGTAGAAAAAGGTCTAAGTGTAAGACAGCTCGGAAGCTGTCTTACATTTAGAATTGGTGCTCGATGGGCAGTGCCTCCTCATAACTTTGCCAGATCCTTCACCAGCACAGGGCCCAAAATGCCAGTCTTAAGAAATGTTCCCTTAAATTATCCTACACATTTCTGGAAGTTATGTATTGAGAGCATTATTACCTCAGGCATTCTATAATGAAACACTGTATTTATACCCTGTAACCTTTCACTTCCTAGTGTTAATTCAAAGGGGACATGTCAGAAAACAACTTTAATAAAGAATCTGCATTGAATTTCTAGGATTTACTGCCTGCTTTATTTGTTAGACTTCAGGGTAAATGTGGTTGAAATGGCTCTAAATGCCAAAATTGAGATGTTTGACTTAGCGTTTTTAGTTCTGGCCTCAATCTCTGGAGACCTTCCACTCAGTGCTCTTTGACATGGCAAGTCTATTAATGATGCATGCACGATGCAGAACATGTTTTCCTATTGACATGACTAGGCTTTATAGCGAAACAGAAGTCTGTAAGATTTCTGCTGCAAACATGGAGCTAGATAATGAACATAGACTATATGCCAACAACTATGCAGACACCCAAAGACCACATAATTTTTCATAACCATGGCCATAAATATGAAGTTGATCTTCTGTCTGCTATTAAAGGAGTTGGCCCCTTTACCACAATTTTCCCAAACAGCTGTAAACAGCATTATAAATCACTTAGTTGTAAAAAAAGGAATCAGCACTGATATGTTCATATGTGAAGTCCTGTTCCCCCATTCAATGCAGTGCTCCTGTCCAGAACATGGCTGCTGATGGAGGCGCACGTGACCTTCCATCAGCAGCCTCCATTGAAAGATTGACTTCACATATGAAGACATCAGTGCTTATTCTCTTCTAACATAATACTGTTAAGTGAATTGGTGCACCTTTTACTGCATTTTTGAGAAAATTGTGATACCCCTTTAAAGTCTTTATTCTTTTAGGAAGACTTTTCATTATATTTAAGATTATGGCTTTTTTAATTAGCTGCCATTCAGCAGCAATCCCTTACAGTTGTCCCTACATATAGTTATCCCTACCTATCCATCTAGAGATCAGTTTCCTGTAAATCAATAGACTCTCTGTAAGATTTCTCTGTGAGTTGTGTCATATAGTGGAGCATAATTTATTACTCTACTGCTAATATTTTCAATTTATTATTTTTATATAGATTGTTGCCTTGCAAATTAACAGCCCAGCCACAGCTATCCTCCAGCCATGTTCTACTTTTCCCCACTATCTCGGATTTCTATTCAAAATCTATTTTAATTATTTAATTTTTGCTCAGTGATTTTTCAACCACATTTTTTTTTTTGCATATTTCTTGCTAAAAATAAGTCAATCCAAGGTCATAGGTGTGTGCAAAATGTGCAGCTGCATAGGATGTAAGGAGGCACCAGTGTCTCAAGTATCTTGCAACCTTCCCACCAATGCCCAGACCAGCCAGCTGCCCAGTCTTGCTGATAGATTCCCTGATAGATTCTGTGTGCTGGACCCCCATTGATCTGAAATTGATGACCTCTGCTATGGAAAACCCCTTTACGGAGAGTAATCTAAGATGCAAATAGTTGGACAGAAAGTTGGAAAGCAGAAAGGAGTGAGGCTACATTCACACGGCCATTGTCTTCCCAGCCTCCGAGCCACATATTTTGCGGGTCAGTTCGGGATCCATTCTTTTCTAAGGGGCCGCAAAAGATGCGGACAGCACACCGTGTGCTGTCCACATCCGTTGCTTCATGCTGCGGCCCTGCAAAAAGAATAGAATCATGTCCTATTCCGCAACTGTGGACAAGAATAGGCATTTCTATGATAGCCACGGTATGTGCAGTCCATAAATTGCGGAATGCATATCGGCCGGTATCCATGTTTTGTGGTTTTAAGTTCCAAAATTTACATTTCACATTTTGCCAATGCTAATGATGCCTAGTGCTGACTATAAATTTTAGAAAAACTTTTAATCATTTGGGCAAATTTCACAGAATGGGGTAAAACAACTATCCTAAATATGACTGAGTGATTTCTTCATGTGTTCAGATACTGAAATTGTAAAGTGGGAGCATATTTACTTTATAGCATATAGCGCATTGGATTTCAAAGTCAATTTTGTTCCTATGAAAAGCTGCCAACATTTTAATAGAATTAATATAATGATCATTCTTAGAAGAAATTAAGGTTGAACATTTATGGCTATATATTTGTAAGCTAGACAGTTTCCGAAATTTTCACAGCATTCTGCACACTTTATTGAGTTCAATAATTGGAAAGGACATAAAACAGTTATGCCCAAATGGGTTTTCTCATAGATTCTAGGTAAATAAGATTCACCATGGCTTAGAAAGCCAGTGCTAACAGAATTAACATTAAAATGTTTAAAAAGCCTAAAAAGTTTTCAAAGTCTAGTTCCTCATCCAGTGTGCAAAATCTTACATTTGAAGACGTTAACCTCTAATTAATTGTTTAAAATAATAAAAAAATCAATTAAAATAGCTTCATTTAGTTTATTGTGTCTTACTTACGACAGCAGCTACCAAACCTTTACTAGGGTTTTTTTTTTATTTCACTCTTTAGTATGTGGATGGAACTTAATTCCTGACAACAAGCAATTTTCCAAGTCCTTCTTATATTCTGAAGTTTAGGTGAAGATTATGAAGACATCAGTTCCAAGATGATCTGCTTTTTGTGTGCATCTTCAAACATCTCAATGGCATGTTAATTGTTTCATGATGAAATATTAAGGTGGTCATTTACTAAGCTGAAATATGCCTACTAACTAGTTGTTGTGCAATCTGTGACTTCTCTCGGCTCAGGCGAGGTCTAAATAAGTGGGCGTGGGGTGGGCAGGGAAGGGGCTAGGCCCATCTCATTTGCCATTTTCTACACCTGTTTCAGACATAGCTGTCTTACATTTAGAACTAGCGGAGGATCCACCAAAGTTATGAAGAGGCCAACGCAGGTTGGCTCATCTCAGACATTGAAGACATTGGGATATGCTCCGATTTCCAGAACCTGGACTTCAAAGTGAACAGAGAATGTCCGCATGTGCGCAGACATGCCCTGTTCACTGCTGAGGGAGTTCAGAAAATAGTCAAGTTCCAGAGGTGGGACCTGCAACTGTCTGACATTGGAGGCATATGCTAGTGATATGCCATTAAAGTCTGAGATGAGCTAATTCCTTTAAAGAGGACCTTTCACTGCTCCTGACACGCCTGTTTTAATAGCTCCATGTATTCCCCACGTAATAACAATTCTGGAGCATCTATTCTTATGGCTCTATGTTGTGCCATTCCTTTATTATTTGCACTAGAAGTTATGAATGAATTGCTATTTGCCTACAATAAGGGAACAGAGGGATGGTAACCAGTTGGGGGTGTGTACCTGCGCAGTCTGAAAATGGCAGCACTGATTGGATAGAGTCAGACTGTGCAGGTACACACCCCCAACTGGTTACTTCCCCTCTGTACCCTTACTGAAGGCTAATAGCTATTCATTCATAACTTCTAGTGCAAATAATAAAGGAATGGCACAACATAGAGACATAAGAATAGATGCTCCAGAATTGATAGTACGTGGGGAATGCATGCAGCTATTAAAATAGACATGTCAGGAGTGGTGAAAGGTCCTCTTTAAGTATTATTGTGGCCCATGTTAAGTTGTTTGTTACTTCTTTAACCCCTTAAGGCCGAAGCTACTTTTACACTTAATGCCGAAGCCATATTTTTTAAATCTGCCATGTGTCACTTTATCAATTCATAACTTTGGGATTCTTTCACCAATTCGACTGATTCCAAGATAGTTTTTCGTGACACATTGTACTCTACGACAGTGGTAAATTTGAGTCAATATAAATCACCTTTATTTATAAAAAAAATCCTAAATTTACAGAAAATTTGGAAAAATTTGTAATTTTCAAACTTTGAATTTCTCTGCTATTAAGGCAGATAGTGATCCCTCACAAAATAGTTATTACTTTACATGTCCCATGTGTCTACTTTATGTTGCCATCATTTTGTAGATGTAATTTTATTTTTTGGGGATGTTAGAAGGCTTAGAATTTTAGAAGCAATTCTTTAAATTTTTTAGAAATTTTCCAAAACCATTTTTTTAAGCACCAGTTCAGTTCTGAAGTCACTTTGTGGGGCTTACATAACAGAAACCACCATAAATGACCCCATTTTAGAAACTACACCCCTCAAGGTTTTCAAAACTAATTTTACAAACTGTGTTAACCCTTTATGTATTCCACAAGAATTAAAGGAAAATGGAGATGACATTTCAAAATTTCACTTTTTTTGCAGATTTTCCATTTTAATCCATTTTTTCCTGTAACACATCAAGGGTTAATAGCAAAAAAAACCCTCAAAAACTATTACCCTGATTCTGCGATTTACAGAAACACCCCGCATGTGATTGTAAACTACTGTATGGGCGCATGGCCAAGCGCAGAAGGAAAGGTGCGCCAGATGGTTTTTGGAGGGCGAATTTTGCTGGACTGGTTTTGAGACACCATGTCCCATTTGAAGCCCCCCCGATGCACCCCTACAGTAGAAACAACCAAAAAGTGCCCATATTTTGGAAACTAAGGGATAAGGTGACAGTGTTATTGATACTATTTTGGGGTACATATGATTTTTGATCACTTTACATTACACTTTTTGTTAGGCAAGGTAAACAAAAATGGCTGTTCTGGCTCAGTTTTTTTTTTTTTTTTACTGTGTTCACCTGAGGGGTTAACTAATGTGATATTTTTGTAGAGCAGGTTGTTATGAACGTGGCAATACCTAACATGTATAGTTTTTTTTATTTATTTAAGTTTTACACAATAATATCATTTTTGAAACAAAAAAAATCATGTTTTAGTGTCTCCATTGTGAGAGCTGTAGTTTTTTTTATTTTTTGGGCAATTGTCTCAGGTAGGGGCTCATTTTTTGCAGGAAGAGGTGACGGTTAGATTGGTACTATTTTGAGGGGTATATGCCTTTTTGATCGCTTGGTATTACACTTTTTGTGATGTAAAGTGACAAAAAATGGCTTTTTTGGCCCTGTTTTTATTTTATTTTTTTTACTGTTTTCACCTGAGGGGTTAACTCATGTGATATTTTTGTAGAGCAGGTTGTTACGGACGTGGCGATACCTAACATGTATAGTTTTTTTATTTATTTAAGTTTTACACAATAATTTCATTTTTGAAACACAAAAAATCATGTTTTAGTGTCTTCATTGTGAGAGCTGTAGTTTTTTTTATTTTTTTGGGCAATTGTCTCAGGTAGGGGCTCATTTTTTGCGGGAAGAGGTGACGGTTAGATTGGTACTATTTTGAGGGGCATACGCCTTTTTGATCGCTTGCTATTACACTTTTTGTGATGTAAAGTGACAAAAATAGCTTTTTTGACCCTGTTTTTATTTTTATTTTTTTACGGTGTTCACCTGAGGGGTCGGGACATGTGATATTTTTGTAGAGCAGGTTGTTACGAACGTGGCGATGCCTAATATTCTTGTGGTATTTTTTATCTTTTTTTACTAATTTCAAATTTGAGTTTTTGGGGGAAAATGGGATTTTTTAAAACTTTTTTTTACACTTTTTTTTAAAATTTTTTTTACAATTTATTTTTTACACTTTCTTAGACTCAGACCCACTTGGTTCTTGAAGATCCAGTGGGTCTGATTGTTCTATTACACCATGGCAAGCCAGACGCTTCTAAAAGCGTCCGTTGCCATGGTAACCATCGGGACGCTGCCACAGCAGAGCAGCGTCCCGATGGGAGGGAGAGGGAGCTTCCTCCCTCTCTTCTGGCCACACCATCGGCAATGCTAGCGCACCGCAGCGCCCGATGGGAGAGGGAGGGAGCTCCCTCCCTGTTAACCCCTTCCATACAGCGGTCCCTACGGACCGCGGCATGGAAGGGGTTAAACAGCTGACACCGATGTCAGCAGTTTCAAGCAGAGTATCAGCTGTATGCTGATACTCTGCTTGAAAACCGCTCGCCATCCTGAAAAATCATTGCGGGCGGCACTCCCGCCACAGCCGCCCGCACATCGCCGGCCGCACATTACCCCCCCCCCCAATCGGCCATCAGAGAAAACAGTGGGGTGGGGGTGGGGATATATATATATATATATATATATATATATATATATATAAAATATATTGTTAAATTTATTTATTTTTTTATTTTACACTTTATTTCAGTTATGATCGCTGTGATTGGCTAGTCTGAACAGACTAGCCAATCACAGCGATCGCTAGCCCGGGACCGCCCCCATTGGTCCCGGGCTGGTTAGCTGAGACCCCTGGCTGTAAGTAACAGCCGGGGTCTCAGCACTGTCACCATGTCATCAGACATGGTGACAGTTTAATGCCATGACGGCTTATCCCGTCATGGGGCGGCAAGCGGCTCCTGCCCATGACGGGATAAGCCGTCATTGGGCGTTAAGGGGTTAAAGGAACACTAACCACAGAAAACATGCACAAAATATATCCCAACAATTCCTCCTGTCATTCCTTCTATTCCATTGGTCCTATTTTGTCTCATATTACCTTTAAAATTAAGAAATATAGAGAGAAATCTTATCTCTTTGTCTCATGAGCTCAGCATGTGCCCTTCTCCTCCTCAATGTCATGTTTCTGGCTGTAAGACAACTGGCTAAAGCACGAGCCATCGTGCTATGATCTGTGCATTGGACAAAAATATTGTTAAAGAGGACCTTTCACCACTCCTGACGTGCCTGTTTTAATAGCTTCACGCATTCCCCATGTAATAACAAGTCTGGAACATCTATTATTATGTCTGTATGTTGTGCCATTCCTTTATTATTTGCACTAGAAATTATGAATGAATTGCTATTTGCCTTCAGTAAAGGAACAGAGGGGAAGTGACCAGTTGAGAGTGTGTACTTGCACATACTGACTCTAGCCAATCAGTGCTGCCATGTTCAGACTGTGCAGGTACACACCCCCAACTGGTTACCACCCCTAAGTTCCTTTACTGAAGACAAATAGCAATTCATTCATAACTTCTAGTGCAAATAATAAAGGAATGGCAAAGCATACATACATAAGAATAGATGTTCCAGACTTGTTATTACATGATGAATGCATGAAGCTATTAAAACAGGCATGTCAGGAGTGGTAAAAGGTCCTCTTTAAGTCCCAATCCTTTTGCAATGCAGTGTTCTCTGCAGGATTTCTATAAGTAAGTATGCATTATGATCTCACAGAACAATCCGCAGACAAACAGGGAATCTATATTTCTTTTTTTTACGGTCAGGTGTGGACTGGGAACTTAAAGTGGTCCTGGAAAAAAAAATTAAACGTGACCCCATTTTGTAGGCAGGTCCAAATAAACAGAAGGTGGAGCAACACAAGTAAGTGGGTTGACCATAGAGCAAAATACCATCCGAGCAGCACCAAAAAACACAATATACTGCCCCAAAAGCTGGCCCTCTGTACTGGCCATCAATAGCTACCATCTTCTGTCCTCCTCCTCCACTTGTCTATGTATCAGGGGGCTTAGGAGGTGAGGTGTGGGCCACAGCAGTTGAATTCTGGAGGGCATGTGCGGTCTCTGGCTGGGTGATTCTCACAGAGTTAATTACTGTTGAGAGGTCATTATGTACCCAGTCAGCGGCAAAGAGGAGGACTTGGGTGGCCTCCTGGGATATTGGCCCATCCGGGAAATTTCCCTGTAGGGTCTTTGGCCAATCTGCCTCTGTTTACGGTTATCATTCAGTTCTAGGTTTACTGTTGCTTTAAAATGTACTCGTTCTTTAAGGGGTAAAATAGTTGATTAGAAATACATATTTTATGCCACTACTTAGAAGATATTAAAATGCTGACATTTCATGCTTCATTATTACAAGGAACAAGGCATAATCGAAAGAGTGCTGAAACTTGTCTTACAATGCCCAGTAATGACCATGACCCGCATTATCACATTAATTGTCATGACTGGCTTAGAAAACTATTAGTAATCAGGAGCATATCATCCTTTATAATTATAGCTATCTATAGGCATGCCTGGCCCTTTCCAAAGGTTTTAGACAAGCTTCTCTTTTAATTGGTAAGATCATAATAATGGGTTAAATAAAACTATTAAATAACCAGTGTCTTATGCTTAAGCCAAGATTCAATAGCACATGAAGGATATTATTACAATACATTTATTATTCTAACTTATTTTCCTTAAGGTCTATAGTCATACAATACAAACTATATATCATTGATTTTAGTTTTACGAAGTTAAGTCAGTTTTAAATGTCTGTAGTTAAGTATAACAGATAATCCTTATCAGCACAGTTGAGGAATTACAGCCATACTCTTGATATTGCAAATGATAGTATAATTACACCACCATTTATTTATCTTCTACACACAGTAATTAGATAATTACTAAAGATATCAGCGTAAAATGCAAAAATGAGCCTCTCCTTGAGAATTTTGCTGAAACAGAAGAAATTGAGGTCAATCCCCTCACCACATATTTTTAATGCTGAATGATGATTACATTGTGTCTACATGACTTGGCTTGAATCAATCTGCATGCAAAGCAGATTGGGTTTCAATGCAGAATGAAATTGGTGTTAACACTGTGCAAATGTTTGTGTCTCTTCTGGGTTTGTATCTTCCAAAATTCACCTACACAACTGTGGGCAGGGAGTCAGGTAATTCAATTGTAAAGTAATTTGCCTCCACTGAGAAACTGCACCTGCATTTTTCATATGATTTACTTATAAAATTGTGATGGAACTGGTGTAAATATCATTCTATGAGAACCTATTGGAACATGAAGACTTCTAATGTCACTATTCTGTGTAGATTTTGAGATGACATGTGGATCAGCAGAGAGAGAAGGAGCTGCATAGCTAACTTTAATTGAATGGAAGTGTCAACAAATGTTGCCCTAGGCAATAATCACTCTCTTCTTTCTGAACTTCTATTTTTCTGCGTGTGCAGTTGATCAAATTCAGAGAGCAGACTCCAGCAAAATGTCAGCTGCCTGCACAGCTATTGCAATCACAAAGTCTAGCGGCCCATCGTGTATTATGTATAAAGGACGAAGAAAAGGTCCAATAGATTTCGATTGATTTAGGAGATGGATATCTATAATTGCCACTCTTCTTCCAAGGGGAGATGTTAATAACCAACTATATATACTATATATATATATATATATATATATATATATATATATATATATGCAGTGGGGAAAAAAGTATTTAGTCAGCCACCAATTGTGCAAGTTCTCCCACTTAAAAAGATGAGGGAGGCCTGTAATTGACATCATAGGTGGACCTCAACTATGAGAGACAAAATGAGAACGCAAATCCAGAAAATCACATTGTCTGATTTTTAAAGAATTTATTTGCAAATTATGGTGGAAAATAAGTATTTGGTCACCTACAAACAAGCAAGATTTCTGGCTCTCACAGACCTGTAACTTCTTCTTTAAGAGGCTCCTCTGTCCTCCACTAATTACTAGTGTTGAGCGAACATGTTTGGCTGAATACACTATTCGGCCGAACATGGCAGTGCTCGGGTCCACGCGGTGTTCGGCCGAATACCGCGTGTGCTCAAGCGCCATGCTCGCGTCCCCTCCTGGCATGCTAATTAGCCAATTAGCGTGCGGGGAGGTACAGCATTCAGTGTAATGCCAGTAGCCATGTTAGCTACTGGCATTACACTGATTGGCTGGCCGGGAACGCGTCATCGGGTGCTATAAAGCAACCGGTGACATGTGACCCGGCCAGTGTTAGACAGGGAGAGCTGCATCAAGGAGGGACAGAGAGTGTAGGGAGAGAAGCACGCTAGGCAGGGATAGAAAACAATCGGAAAAGACCCAAAAGCCCTTTTAAGGGCTATTATATCTGGCACAACCTTTTTTTTATTTTATATTTCAGTACTTTGAAGGTGTTGAAAATAGCGCTAGGTAGCTTGCCATTAACGCCACAAGCGCTGCTGCAGCAAGGAGGGACATACACTGTAGGGAGAGAAGCATTCTAGGCAGGGATAGAAATCGCTCAAAAAAGACCCAAAAGCCCTTGTAAGGGCTATTATATCTGTCATAAACCTTTATTTACTGACATTTGAGGACTTTAAAGGTGGTGAAAATAGCGCTAGGTGACCTGCCATTAATGCCACATGTGCTGCTGCTGCATGCTGTAGGATACTCTCTGTATACTATATACCTGACATACTTTGCTATAATTTCTGCCGTTAAGCCCGCAGTACTTCTTTTGCGTCTTGCTGTATAACATTTGCGTATTGATAGAATTTCTATAGGCAGGGTAACTATCATTGTTCAAACGTCCATTGTGAAATACGTTTTTTTTTTATTTTTTTGGGTGTCAAAAAAAACCCAGGTGTGCCCTGTCAGTAACGCTAGGTGCACAGCGTATTACAACTGTTCAAAAGTCTCTGTAGCTGACATCCGTATTTAATACCATTAATTTAGGCCGCAGTTCCTCATTTGCTGCTGCAGTTCAATTTTCCCTAGGAGGGAATTAAACAATAGGGATAGTATTTGGGTAGGTAGAAAGATTGTCGCTGTTCCAAAAAGACCAAAGTCCATTGTGAAATACGTCTTTTTAAAAAAAAATTTCTGGGCGCCAAAAAACCCCAGGTATGCCCTGTCAGTAACGCTAGGTGCACAGCGTATTACAACCGTTCAAAAGTCTCTGTAGCTGACATCCGTATTTAATACCGTTAATTTAGGCCGCAGATCCTCATTTGCTGCTGCTCTATAACGTTAGCGCATTCAGAATATTGGACATTCGTTTACATTTTTCTGCAGTACTGTAGTTGTGACCAAGTTGCATATATACTATACAATAAGCGCAAGGCGAGCACTAAGGGACGGGGAAGTGTGGCTCTGGGCGCGGTGAAACTGTGCCTGCTGGCAGAGCCCAAGAAACAAAGTCATCCAAAACTCCTAGCTTCATGTCACAGTTTGCAGGGCGGCGCAAGACGCAACTCTTGTCGCCACAGCAGTGCGAGCAGGTAGTCGGTTGGATTTTAGCTGATAATGCTTCCAGTCTGTTCAGCACCACCCCCTCTTCCACAAAGTCCAGTCTCAGTAGCCAAGAGTCTGGGCAACCGCATCCTCACCCTGATCCTCCTTCCTCCCACCATGCAGAGTCTGGGCAAAGAAGAGATCCCACATTGGGATATTCCGAGGAGCTTTTTCCATCACCGTCCCTTGGCTTGGGCCTCTCGCCAAGGCCGCTTGAAGTGGGACATGAGGAGATATTGTGCCCTGATTCCCAACCTATTGAGCAAACACAGTCTGAAGACAATGACGGTGGGGAACGACAAGTATTTTCTCCCGAGGTGGATGATAAGGATGAGACACAGTTGCCAATAAGTCAAGGGCAATTAGTGTCTCAAGAGGTTGTGGATGAGGATGAGACACAGTTAAGCCAGGTTCTTGTTAGTTCACCATGTCAGGAGGAGGACCAGAGTGAGGAAGTGGAAAGGAGGTGGTGGACGACAAAATAGCTGACCCAACCTGGGAAGGTGGCAAGCCGAGCAAGGACAGCAGTACAGAGGGGGAGGAATCCGCAGCAGCGCAACAGGCTGGAAGAAGCAGTGGGGTGAAAAAAAGGGAGAAGGCAGACCACGACAACCAGGCCCGCAACTGTTCCCCGGAGCAGCCCCTTGTGGCCAGCTCCCTTGCCAAGGGTTAGCTGTTCCGCTGTCTGACGTTTTTTTGAGGAATGTGCTGACTAGGGATGAGCGAACTTTTGAAAAGTTCGGTTCGGTTCGCTTTGGCGAACTTTAGTGAAGTTCGGATTCGTACGAACCGAACCTAAAATGAACCTTGCTATAATGGCTGAATAATTGCTGCTACAATAATGGGAGTCTGATAGGGTATAGTTTCGTTTACTTGCAGTTGCTATTACAATGAAAAAAGTGGAAAAAATCCAAGTGACTTCAACAACGGCGACGCAAAATATACGCATATTTGAGAATTTACACTAATGCGTACGCTAATGCGAACACTCCCGCACAAATAACGAACATACAGTGTAGCGTTGTTAAAGGTACGCTACTTAACTGAATATGTACGCATTAGCATACGCATACACTGCGTCTGCGAACATTCCTACTCAAGTAACGAACATACAGTCTAGCGTTGTCAAAGGTACGCCACTTAACTGAATATGTACGCATTAGCGTACGCATATACTGCGTCTGCGAACATTCCTACTCAAGTAACGAACATACAGTCTAGCGTTGTCAAAGGTACGCTACTTAACTGAATATGTACGCATTAGCGTACATTCTCAATAAATATGCGTATATTTTGCGTCGCCGTTATTTTAACCAGATTCGTCACGAACTTTCTGAAAATTCGGTTCGATGACGAACCGAACTTTTGGGAAAGTTCGTAACGAATCTGGTTCGTTACGGTTCGGTTCGCTCATCCCTAGTGCTGACGATTAACGGATTGTAATTTTCAACCTGTGCCGTACCAAGATGAGCAGGGGGTGTAAACACCAGCAACCTGACCACCACCAGCATGATCCAACACATGTCAGCAAAGCACCCTAAAAGGTGGGCTGAACCCTGCCACCCACAGGCCATAGCTCTAAATGCGCAACTTTCCAAGTTGCTGGCCCTGGAAATGTTGCCGTTTAGGCTGGTGGACACCGAGGCCTTTCGCAGCCTGATGGCGGCGGCTGTCTCTCGTTACGCAGTCCCCAGCCACCACTATTTTTCACGGTGTGCCGTCCCTGCCGACCAGCATGTGTCCAGAAACATAACCCAGGCCCTGACCAACACAGTTACTGGCAAGGTCCACTTAACAACTGACACATGGACAAGCGCTTGTGGCCAGGGACGCTACATTTCCCTGACGGCACACTGGGTAAACGTTGTGGAGGGCGCTAGTCATCCCCTGGGATGGCCCAGGTGCTACTCACGCCGAGGATTGCGGACCCTACTTCCATCTGGATTTCCGATGCCACCTATAGTAGCGACTGCAACCCCTCCTTCTATTCCTCCACCTCCTCCTCCACTTCTTCCCATGCAGAATTGCCATCTTGCAGCACCACTCAGACTTCTATCAGTAGCTGAAAGCAGTGTAGCACAGCAGTCGGTAAGCGGCAACAGGCCGTGCTGAAGCTTATTTGCCTAGGTGACAAACAGCACACCGCCGCAGAGCTATGGCATGGCATAAGGGAACAGGCTGAGCTGTGGCTCTCGCCAGTCAACCTACAACCAGGCATGGTTGATTCCGATAATGGCCTCAACTTGGTAACGGCTTTGGAGCTGGCCAACCTCCCACAAATACCATGTCTGGCCCATGTATTCAACTTAGTGGTCAGCGGTTTCTGAAAAACCTACCCCAATTTGTCTCAGCTATTGTGTGCCCATTTCCACAAGTCACCGACAGCTTTAGCTGGCCTGGCAAGCCTGCAGCAGCGCTTGCGGTTGCCGGCTCACAGACTGCTGTGCGGCCTGAGCACGCGATGGAATTTCACCTTACACATTTTGAGCGGGCTTTGTGAGCAGCAGAGAGCAATAGTAGAATACCAGCTGCAACACGGTCGGCGCCTTTCTAGTCAGCTTCCGCTTTTCACAAGCGACGAGTGGGCATTGATGTCTGACCTCTGTGAGGTGTTACGCAACTTTGATGAATCTACACAGATGGTGAGTGGCGATAATGCAATTATCAGCGTAACCATCCCACTTCTGTGTCTACTAAAAAGCTCACTGCTCACAATAAAGGCCGATGCTCTGCGTGTGGAAGAGGTGGAAATGGGGGAAGACCCTACACAGAGTGATAGCCAGACCACCCTCGATTTGTCTTCTCAGCGCCAATTGAAGGAGGAGGAGGCGGTTGCCACCGCTACACAGGGTAGGCAAACCACGTTTACACCATCTCTTCGGCATGGATGGGCTGAAGAGGAGGAAGAGGACGAGGAGGATATTGAGAGTCATGCTCCTGGTGGGGAGAGCGAAGCCTTGTCTGTTGGGACTCTGGCACACATGGCTGACTTCATGCTAGGCTGCCTTTCCCGTGACACGCGCGTTATACGCATATTAGGCAACACGGATTACTGGTTGTTCACCCTTCTCGACCCCCGCTACAAAGAGAACTTCCCATCTCTCAATCCTGTGGTGGAGAGGACAAGTAAAATGTTGCAATACCAGAAAGCCCTTGTCGAAAAATTGCTCCACAAATTTCCATCTGACAACCCTGGCGGCAGAGTACGTAGTTCCTTGGCCTCCCGAGGAGGGGAGACGAGGGGAACACACAGCAGTTCCAACAAAGGCAAGGCAACACTCTCCAAGGCCTGGAACAGTTTTATGACACCCTGCCAGCAGCCTCACCCTCATGAGCGGCCTAGTGTGACAAGGAGGGAAAAGTTTTGGAAGATGGTAAAGGAGTACGTAGCTGACCGTTTCAACGTCCTCAGCGATCCCTCTGTGCCATATAATTATTGGGTGTCTAAGCTGGACACCTGGCACGAACTGGCGCTCTAAGCCTTGGAGGTGCCGCCAGCGTTTTGTCTGAGCGAGTATTTAGTGCCACTGGGGGCATAATTACTGATAAGCGCATCCGCCTGTCAACTGACAATGCTGACAGGTTGACGCTTCTCAAAATGAACAAGGCCTGGATTACCCCTGACTTCTGTACTCCACCAGAGGAAAGCGGCTTAACATGAAGGAACCTTAAATCTGGCTTTTAGGGTGTATTGAATACACTGTATTATCATGTACCCCTTCCTCTTCTCGTCCTCTTCCTCCTCTTCCTCCATCATTAGAAACAGCTTATTAGGCTGCCCTAGCAGTCCACCAGCTGGGCCCACACCCGAATTTGTTAGCCACTCAGCTCACCAACTGGCCTGCAACATAATTTTTGGTCCTGTCAGCTCATCAGCAGGCACTCAACCGTAATGTTTTATACGCTTAGCTCACCAGCTGGGCCTGCACCCAAATTTGTAAGCTGCTCAGCTCACCAGCTGGGCCTGCAACATAATTTTTTGGCCTATTAGCTCACCAGCAGGCACTCCACCATAATGTTTTACACGCTCAGTTCTGCTAATGTCACTTCTAATGTTTCAGACGTTCAGCTAAGCGGCATGTCTCCTTTAAATTTTTTTTCTATAAGGTTGACAGCAGAGTGTCACCCTTAAATTTTTTGGATGGTCAGCTTGGCATTAGCGTGTCAGACTTAAATATTTTTAACGGTCTGCTCTTCTGCAGAATGTCACATGAAGAATATCATTTTTTCGACGGTCAGCTTGGCATTAGCCTGTCACACTTAAATATTTTTAACGGTCTGCTCTTTTGCGGAATGTCACATCAAGAATATAATTTTTTTGGATGGTCAGCTCGGCATCAGCTTTTTACATTTAAATATTTTTAATGGTCTGCTCTTCTGCGGAATGTCACATCAAGAATATAATTTTTTTGGACGGTCAGCTTGCCATTAGCGTGTCACACTTGAAAATGTTTAATGGTCTGCTCTTCTGCGGAATGTCACATCAAGAATATCATTTCTTTGGACGGTCAGCTCGTCATTAGCGTGTCACATTTAAATATTTTTAACGGTCTGCTCTTCTGCGGAATGTCACATGAAGAATAAAATTTTTTTGGACGGTCAGCTTGGCATTAGCGTGTCACATTTAAATATTTTTAACGGTCTGCTCTTCTGCGGAATGTCACATGAAGAATATAATTTTTTGGGACGGTCAGCTAGGCATTAGCGTGTCACATTTAAATATTTTTAACGTTCTGCTCTTCTGCGGAATGTCACATGAAGAATATAATTTTTTTTGACGGTCAGCTTGGCATTAGCGTGTCACACTTAAATATTTGTAATGGTCTGCTCTTCTGCAGAATGTCACATGAAGAATATCATTTTTTCGACGGTCAGCTTGGCATTAGCGTGTCACACTTGAAAATTTTTAATGGTCTGCTCTTCTGCGGAATGTCACATCAAGAATATAATTTTTTTGGACAGTCAGCTGGGCATTAGCGTGTCACATTAAAATATTTTTTAACGGTCTGCTCTTCTGCGGAATGTCACATCAAGAATATAATTTTTTTGTACGGTCAGCTTGGCATTAGCGTGTCACACTTGACAATTTTTAACGGTCTGCTCTTCTGTGAACTGTCACGTCAAGAATATAATTTTTTTTGGATGGTCAGCTCGGCATTAGCGTGTCACATTTAAATACTTTTAACGGTTTGCTCTTCTGCGGAATGTCACATCAAGAATATAATTTATTTGGACGGTCAGCTTGGCATTAGTGTGTCACATTTAAATATGTTTAACGGTCTACTCTTCTGTGGAATGTCACATGAAGAATATAATTTTTTGGGATGGTCAGCTTGGCAATAGCTTGTCACACTTAAATATTTTTAACGGTCTGCTCTTCTGCAGAATGTCACATGAAGAATATCATTTTTTCGACGGTCAGCTTGGCATTAGCGTGTCACACTTAAATATTTTTAACGGTCTGCTCTCCTGCAGAATGTCACATCAAGAATATCATTTTTTGGGACGGTCAGCTCGTCATTAGCGTGTCACACTTGAAAATGTTTAATGGTCTGCTCTTCTGCGGAATGTCACATCAAGAATATCATTTCTTTGGACGGTCAGCTCGTCATTAGCGTGTCACATTTAAATATTTTTTAACGGTCTGCTCTTCTGCGGAATGTCACATGAACAATAAAATTTTTTGGACCGTCAGCTTGGCATTAGCGTGTCACATTTAAATATTTTTAACGGTCTGCTCTTCTGCGGAATGTCACATGAAGAATATAATTTTTTGGGACGGTCAGC